>JAQNBH010000001.1:34854901-35336548 GCA_028752905.1 Cladorhizidae sp. MBARI D1340-BT2 | reverse complement strand
CACATTGAACCACATGCATGCTAGTCCACATTGAACCACACTACATGCTAGTCCACATTGAACCACATGCATGCTAGTCCACATTGAACCACACTAGCATGCTAGTCCACATTGAACCACATGCATGCTAGTCCACATTGAACCACATGCATGCTAGTCCACATTGAACCACATGCATGCTAGTCCACATTGAACCACATGCATGCTAGTCCACATTGAACCACATGCATGCTAGTCCACATTGAACCACACTGCATGCTAGTCCACATTGAACCACATGCATGCTAGTCCACATTGAACCACATGCATGCTAGTCCACATTGAACCACATGCATGCTAGTCCACATTGAACCACACTACATGCTAGTCCACATTGAACCACATGCATGCTAGTCCACATTGAACCACACTGCATGCTAGTCCACATTGAACCACATGCATGCTAGTCCACATTGAACCACATGCATGCTAGTCCACATTGAACCACACTACATGCTAGTCCACATTGAACCACATGCATGCTAGTCCACATTGAACCACATGCATGCTAGTCCACATTGAACCACATGCATGCTAGTCCACATTGAACCACACTACATGCTAGTCCACATTGAACCACATGCATGCTAGTCCACATTGAACCACACTGCATGCTAGTCCACATTGAACCACACTGCATGCTAGTCCACATTGAACCACATGCATGCTAGTCCACATTGAACCACATGCATGCTAGTCCACATTGAACCACATGCATGCTAGTCCACATTGAACCACATGCATGCTAGTCCACATTGAACCACATGCATGCTAGTCCACATTGAACCACATGCATGCTAGTCCACATTGAACCACACTACATGCTAGTCCACATTGAACCACATGCATGCTAGTCCACATTGAACCACATGCATGCTAGTCCACATTGAACCACATGCATGCTAGTCCACATTGAACCACATGCATGCTAGTCCACATTGAACCACATGCATGCTAGTCCACATTGAACCACATGCATGCTAGTCCACATTGAACCACATGCATGCTAGTCCACATTGAACCACATGCATGCTAGTCCACATTGAACCACATGCATGCTAGTCCACATTGAACCACATGCATGCTAGTCCACATTGAACCACATGCATGCTAGTCCACATTGAACCACATGCATGCTAGTCCACATTGAACCACATGCATGCTAGTCCACATTGAACCACATGCATGCTAGTCCACATTGAACCACATGCATGCTAGTCCACATTGAACCACATGCATGCTAGTCCACATTGAACCACACTACATGCTAGTCCACATTGAACCACATGCATGCTAGTCCACATTGAACCACACTACATGCTAGTCCACATTGAACCACATGCATGCTAGTCCACATTGAACCACATGCATGCTAGTCCACATTGAACCACATGCATGCTAGTCCACATTGAACCACATGCATGCTAGTCCACATTGAACCACATGCATGCTAGTCCACATTGAACCACACTACATGCTAGTCCACATTGAACCACATGCATGCTAGTCCACATTGAACCACACTAGCATGCTAGTCCACATTGAACCACATGCATGCTAGTCCACATTGAACCACATGCATGCTAGTCCACATTGAACCACACTACATGCTAGTCCACATTGAACCACATGCATGCTAGTCCACATTGAACCACATGCATGCTAGTCCACATTGAACCACATGCATGCTAGTCCACATTGAACCACATGCATGCTAGTCCACATTGAACCACACTGCATGCTAGTCCACATTGAACCACATGCATGCTAGTCCACATTGAACCACATGCATGCTAGTCCACATTGAACCACACTACATGCTAGTCCACATTGAACCACATGCATGCTAGTCCACATTGAACCACATGCATGCTAGTCCACATTGAACCACATGCATGCTAGTCCACATTGAACCACATGCATGCTAGTCCACATTGAACCACACTACATGCTAGTCCACATTGAACCACATGCATGCTAGTCCACATTGAACCACACTACATGCTAGTCCACATTGAACCACATGCATGCTAGTCCACATTGAACCACATGCATGCTAGTCCACATTGAACCACACTGCATGCTAGTCCACATTGAACCACATGCATGCTAGTCCACATTGAACCACACTACATGCTAGTCCACATTGAACCACATGCATGCTAGTCCACATTGAACCACATGCATGCTAGTCCACATTGAACCACACTACATGCTAGTCCACATTGAACCACATGCATGCTAGTCCACATTGAACCACATGCATGCTAGTCCACATTGAACCACACTACATGCTAGTCCACATTGAACCACATGCATGCTAGTCCACATTGAACCACACTACATGCTAGTCCACATTGAACCACATGCATGCTAGTCCACATTGAACCACATGCATGCTAGTCCACATTGAACCACATGCATGCTAGTCCACATTGAACCACATGCATGCTAGTCCACATTGAACCACATGCATGCTAGTCCACATTGAACCACATGCATGCTAGTCCACATTGAACCACACTGCATGCTAGTCCACATTGAACCACATGCATGCTAGTCCACATTGAACCACATGCATGCTAGTCCACATTGAACCACATGCATGCTAGTCCACATTGAACCACATGCATGCTAGTCCACATTGAACCACATGCATGCTAGTCCACATTGAACCACATGCATGCTAGTCCACATTGAACCACATGCATGCTAGTCCACATTGAACCACATGCATGCTAGTCCACATTGAACCACATGCATGCTAGTCCACATTGAACCACACTGCATGCTAGTCCACATTGAACCACATGCATGCTAGTCCACATTGAACCACACTAGCATGCTAGTCCACATTGAACCACATGCATGCTAGTCCACATTGAACCACATGCATGCTAGTCCACATTGAACCACACTACATGCTAGTCCACATTGAACCACATGCATGCTAGTCCACATTGAACCACATGCATGCTAGTCCACATTGAACCACATGCATGCTAGTCCACATTGAACCACATGCATGCTAGTCCACATTGAACCACATGCATGCTAGTCCACATTGAACCACATGCATGCTAGTCCACATTGAACCACATGCATGCTAGTCCACATTGAACCACACTGCATGCTAGTCCACATTGAACCACATGCATGCTAGTCCACATTGAACCACATGCATGCTAGTCCACATTGAACCACATGCATGCTAGTCCACATTGAACCACATGCATGCTAGTCCACATTGAACCACATGCATGCTAGTCCACATTGAACCACATGCATGCTAGTCCACATTGAACCACACTGCATGCTAGTCCACATTGAACCACACTGCATGCTAGTCCACATTGAACCACATGCATGCTAGTCCACATTGAACCACATGCATGCTAGTCCACATTGAACCACATGCATGCTAGTCCACATTGAACCACATGCATGCTAGTCCACATTGAACCACACTACATGCTAGTCCACATTGAACCACATGCATGCTAGTCCACATTGAACCACATGCATGCTAGTCCACATTGAACCACACTGCATGCTAGTCCACATTGAACCACACTGCATGCTAGTCCACATTGAACCACATGCATGCTAGTCCACATTGAACCACATGCATGCTAGTCCACATTGAACCACATGCATGCTAGTCCACATTGAACCACATGCATGCTAGTCCACATTGAACCACACTGCATGCTAGTCCACATTGAACCACATGCATGCTAGTCCACATTGAACCACATGCATGCTAGTCCACATTGAACCACATGCATGCTAGTCCACATTGAACCACACTACATGCTAGTCCACATTGAACCACATGCATGCTAGTCCACATTGAACCACATGCATGCTAGTCCACATTGAACCACATGCATGCTAGTCCACATTGAACCACATGCATGCTAGTCCACATTGAACCACACTACATGCTAGTCCACATTGAACCACATGCATGCTAGTCCACATTGAACCACATGCATGCTAGTCCACATTGAACCACATGCATGCTAGTCCACATTGAACCACATGCATGCTAGTCCACATTGAACCACACTACATGCTAGTCCACATTGAACCACATGCATGCTAGTCCACATTGAACCACACTACATGCTAGTCCACATTGAACCACATGCATGCTAGTCCACATTGAACCACATGCATGCTAGTCCACATTGAACCACACTGCATGCTAGTCCACATTGAACCACATGCATGCTAGTCCACATTGAACCACATGCATGCTAGTCCACATTGAACCACATGCATGCTAGTCCACATTGAACCACACTAGACATGCTAGTCCACATTGAACCACATGCATGCTAGTCCACATTGAACCACATGCATGCTAGTCCACATTGAACCACATGCATGCTAGTCCACATTGAACCACATGCATGCTAGTCCACATTGAACCACACTACATGCTAGTCCACATTGAACCACATGCATGCTAGTCCACATTGAACCACATGCATGCTAGTCCACATTGAACCACATGCATGCTAGTCCACATTGAACCACATGCATGCTAGTCCACATTGAACCACACTACATGCTAGTCCACATTGAACCACATGCATGCTAGTCCACATTGAACCACACTGCATGCTAGTCCACATTGAACCACATGCATGCTAGTCCACATTGAACCACATGCATGCTAGTCCACATTGAACCACACTACATGCTAGTCCACATTGAACCACATGCATGCTAGTCCACATTGAACCACATGCATGCTAGTCCACATTGAACCACATGCATGCTAGTCCACATTGAACCACATGCATGCTAGTCCACATTGAACCACATGCATGCTAGTCCACATTGAACCACATGCATGCTAGTCCACATTGAACCACATGCATGCTAGTCCACATTGAACCACACTGCATGCTAGTCCACATTGAACCACATGCATGCTAGTCCACATTGAACCACATGCATGCTAGTCCACATTGAACCACATGCATGCTAGTCCACATTGAACCACATGCATGCTAGTCCACATTGAACCACATGCATGCTAGTCCACATTGAACCACACTACATGCTAGTCCACATTGAACCACATGCATGCTAGTCCACATTGAACCACATGCATGCTAGTCCACATTGAACCACACTACATGCTAGTCCACATTGAACCACATGCATGCTAGTCCACATTGAACCACATGCATGCTAGTCCACATTGAACCACATGCATGCTAGTCCACATTGAACCACATGCATGCTAGTCCACATTGAACCACACTACATGCTAGTCCACATTGAACCACATGCATGCTAGTCCACATTGAACCACATGCATGCTAGTCCACATTGAACCACACTGCATGCTAGTCCACATTGAACCACATGCATGCTAGTCCACATTGAACCACATGCATGCTAGTCCACATTGAACCACATGCATGCTAGTCCACATTGAACCACATGCATGCTAGTCCACATTGAACCACATGCATGCTAGTCCACATTGAACCACATGCATGCTAGTCCACATTGAACCACATGCATGCTAGTCCACATTGAACCACACTACATGCTAGTCCACATTGAACCACATGCATGCTAGTCCACATTGAACCACATGCATGCTAGTCCACATTGAACCACATGCATGCTAGTCCACATTGAACCACATGCATGCTAGTCCACATTGAACCACATGCATGCTAGTCCACATTGAACCACATGCATGCTAGTCCACATTGAACCACATGCATGCTAGTCCACATTGAACCACACTGACATGCTAGTCCACATTGAACCACATGCATGCTAGTCCACATTGAACCACATGCATGCTAGTCCACATTGAACCACATGCATGCTAGTCCACATTGAACCACATGCATGCTAGTCCACATTGAACCACACTGCATGCTAGTCCACATTGAACCACATGCATGCTAGTCCACATTGAACCACATGCATGCTAGTCCACATTGAACCACATGCATGCTAGTCCACATTGAACCACACTACATGCTAGTCCACATTGAACCACATGCATGCTAGTCCACATTGAACCACATGCATGCTAGTCCACATTGAACCACATGCATGCTAGTCCACATTGAACCACATGCATGCTAGTCCACATTGAACCACATGCATGCTAGTCCACATTGAACCACACTAGCATGCTAGTCCACATTGAACCACACTACATGCTAGTCCACATTGAACCACATGCATGCTAGTCCACATTGAACCACACTGCATGCTAGTCCACATTGAACCACATGCATGCTAGTCCACATTGAACCACATGCATGCTAGTCCACATTGAACCACATGCATGCTAGTCCACATTGAACCACACTAGCATGCTAGTCCACATTGAACCACACTACATGCTAGTCCACATTGAACCACATGCATGCTAGTCCACATTGAACCACACTACATGCTAGTCCACATTGAACCACATGCATGCTAGTCCACATTGAACCACATGCATGCTAGTCCACATTGAACCACATGCATGCTAGTCCACATTGAACCACATGCATGCTAGTCCACATTGAACCACATGCATGCTAGTCCACATTGAACCACATGCATGCTAGTCCACATTGAACCACATGCATGCTAGTCCACATTGAACCACATGCATGCTAGTCCACATTGAACCACACTACATGCTAGTCCACATTGAACCACATGCATGCTAGTCCACATTGAACCACACTGCATGCTAGTCCACATTGAACCACATGCATGCTAGTCCACATTGAACCACACTACATGCTAGTCCACATTGAACCACATGCATGCTAGTCCACATTGAACCACATGCATGCTAGTCCACATTGAACCACATGCATGCTAGTCCACATTGAACCACATGCATGCTAGTCCACATTGAACCACACTACATGCTAGTCCACATTGAACCACATGCATGCTAGTCCACATTGAACCACATGCATGCTAGTCCACATTGAACCACATGCATGCTAGTCCACATTGAACCACACTACATGCTAGTCCACATTGAACCACATGCATGCTAGTCCACATTGAACCACATGCATGCTAGTCCACATTGAACCACATGCATGCTAGTCCACATTGAACCACATGCATGCTAGTCCACATTGAACCACATGCATGCTAGTCCACATTGAACCACACTACATGCTAGTCCACATTGAACCACATGCATGCTAGTCCACATTGAACCACACTACATGCTAGTCCACATTGAACCACATGCATGCTAGTCCACATTGAACCACATGCATGCTAGTCCACATTGAACCACATGCATGCTAGTCCACATTGAACCACATGCATGCTAGTCCACATTGAACCACATGCATGCTAGTCCACATTGAACCACATGCATGCTAGTCCACATTGAACCACATGCATGCTAGTCCACATTGAACCACATGCATGCTAGTCCACATTGAACCACACTACATGCTAGTCCACATTGAACCACATGCATGCTAGTCCACATTGAACCACATGCATGCTAGTCCACATTGAACCACACTACATGCTAGTCCACATTGAACCACACTACATGCTAGTCCACATTGAACCACATGCATGCTAGTCCACATTGAACCACATGCATGCTAGTCCACATTGAACCACATGCATGCTAGTCCACATTGAACCACACTACATGCTAGTCCACATTGAACCACATGCATGCTAGTCCACATTGAACCATATGCATGCTAGTCCACATTGAACCACATGCATGCTAGTCCACATTGAACCACATGCATGCTAGTCCACATTGAACCACACTACATGCTAGTCCACATTGAACCACATGCATGCTAGTCCACATTGAACCACACTACATGCTAGTCCACATTGAACCACATGCATGCTAGTCCACATTGAACCACATGCATGCTAGTCCACATTGAACCACACTACATGCTAGTCCACATTGAACCACATGCATGCTAGTCCACATTGAACCACATGCATGCTAGTCCACATTGAACACATGCATGCTAGTCCACATTGAACCACATGCATGCTAGTCCACATTGAACCACACTACATGCTAGTCCACATTGAACCACATGCATGCTAGTCCACATTGAACCACATGCATGCTAGTCCACATTGAACCACATGCATGCTAGTCCACATTGAACCACACTACATGCTAGTCCACATTGAACCACACTACATGCTAGTCCACATTGAACCACATGCATGCTAGTCCACATTGAACCACATGCATGCTAGTCCACATTGAACCACATGCATGCTAGTCCACATTGAACCACATGCATGCTAGTCCACATTGAACCACATGCATGCTAGTCCACATTGAACCACATGCATGCTAGTCCACATTGAATCACACTACATGCTAGTCCACATTGAACCACATGCATGCTAGTCCACATTGAACCACATGCATGCTAGTCCACATTGAACCACATGCATGCTAGTCCACATTGAATCACACTACATGCTAGTCCACATTGAACCACATGCATGCTAGTCCACATTGAACCACATGCATGCTAGTCCACATTGAACCACATGCATGCTAGTCCACATTGAATCACACTACATGCTAGTCCACATTGAACCACATGCATGCTAGTCCACATTGAACCACATGCATGCTAGTCCACATTGAACCGATCACTCCAAATGTTCCAGGGACTTGCAACGACTAATCTGTTTCTCATTTCAATAAAATAGAATTTGGTAAGGATCATCACTCATGTAAGTTACATCTGAAGCTGGCAGAATGTATTCTGCGCTGTCACTTTGAGTAGAGATGAGAGAGTATCTGGTGACTGCACAGCTAGATCAGGCATGCTTGTGGGTCTTAGTTTAGAATATTATCTGCTGTGTCAGGTTAACTCATTACCTACCATTATAAATATAGAAAATTTCAACAAATTTGACCCTTTCCTTAAAAATGACTATATCTTTGAAACTAAATTAGTATAGGCAATATATATATCATATGATACTGCATGATCTAAACTTTACATTTCTTACATTATAGTTACCATAGCAATGATAAATATCGCATAACTTTGAGCACATTTTGAAAGGAGCATGGAATCTCGAGTAGCAGGTTCAGCATCTTCTTGAACAACGCTAGAGTCCAGTACTGAGTGAGAAGCTACTCCCAGAGAGTTGATATATTCTGGCACTTCTCGATCTCCGTCCACACTTTCTTTCTGTTCAAATTCACTCCACTCCTCGTCACGCTCCAGGAAGGCTATCACTTCTTTAGCCATGAAAGTATTCCTAGCCATTTCACTCGAGAATCTTATATACTAATCATAGACAAAACTCGATATCAAAATGAACTTTAGACTGTAAGCTGTCTAATTATATGTGAAACATTTTCCTATGATAAAAACTGGTCCAGTAGCATCGTTTTCAAAAACTCTTGTTGCAGTAGGGTACTTTTGACCCCCCCAGGTAAGTAATGAGTTAACTGTAGAATTTTCCTGGCCTTGAAGAGGTTGTAGCTCGTGTGTATTGGAGTTTAGAGGAACATGCTTCAGCTCCTCCCAAGTATTAGTCTTGAACCTTCAACCAGACAATATGCGGAGAAAAACGTCTAGAGTATGTGGTTGTCATAACCACACCCACACTAGAGTATGTGGTTGTCATAACCACACCTACTACACTAGAGTCTGTGGTTGTCATAACCACACCTACACTAGAGTATGTGGGTGTCATAACAATGCCTACACTAGAGTCTGTGGTTGTCATAACCACACCTACACTAGAGTATGTGGGTGTCATAACAATGCCTACACTAGAGTCTGTGGTTGTCATAACCACACCTACACTAGAGTATGTGGGTGTCATAACAATGCCTACACTAGAGTCTGTGGTTGTCATAACCACACCTATACTAGAGTATGTGGGTGTCATAACAACGCCTACACTAGAGTCTGTGGTTGTCATAACCACACCTACACTAGAGTATGTGGGTGTCATAACAATGCCTACACTAGAGTATGTGGTTGTCATAACCACACCTACACTAGAGTATGTTGGTGTCATAACAACACCTACACTAGAGTCTGTGGTTGTCATAACCACACCCACACTAGAGTATGTTGGTGTCATAACAATGCCTACACTAGAGTCTGTGGTTGTCATAACCCACCTACACTAGAGTATGTGGGTGTCATAACCACACCTACACTAGAGTATGTGGGTGTCATAACCACACCCACACTAGAGTATGTGAGTGTCATAACCACACCTACACTAGAGTCCATGGTTGTAACCATGCCTATACTAGAGATGGTTGTTGTAACCACACCTACACTATAGATTGTTGTCATAATGACACCTACACTTAGAGTCCGTGGTTGTTGTAACCACACCTACACTAGAGTCCGTGGTTGTAACCACGCCTACATTGAGAAACATAGTGACACATCTTTTGTATTTGAATACCACTACTAGTGCCTGGGGAGTGCTCTAGTGCCGCTTTGGGAGTGCTTCTTGGAGGGATCACTTTTCTGAAGTGGCAAATGGCAAAAAACACTACCAAAACTGAAGATTATATGATTAAATCTCACCTAGCTACCGAAATAGGTTTTAGTTCCTAAACTTGGCTTGAACCCTCCACTAAGGCAGTCACCCTGCGTGTTGAACCCTCCACTAAGGCAGTCATCCTGCGTGCATTGAACCCTCCATTAAGGTGGTCACCCTGCGTGCCTTAAGGGGTCCAGGAGAGAGAGAGGTGCCAAGTGACAAGCTGCCGTGTGGAAGCCATTGGAGCTCCTTATAAGTATTGGCAATGGGATGTCTGACGTGACCTATTAAAGGGTAGCCTGCTTCTCTACTAATTAATATTGCGTTTCATGGTATTAGCACCTCCCACCACATGTGAGAAAGGTGGGGTGGGTGTCACCTCGTCCTTGCAATGCGCCTGGCCTCAGGTTAGTAGCAGCGCTGTGAGTGAGGACCTCCTCACCTCACCACACAATGCCTGGCCTCAGGTTAGTAGCAGCACTGTGAGTGAGGACCTCACCACACAATGCCTGGCCTCAGGTTAGTAGCAGCAGTGTGAGTGAGGACCTCCTCACCTCACCACACAGTGCCAGGCCTCAGGTTAGTAGCAGCTGTGAGTGAGGACCTCCTCACCTCACCACACAATGCCAGGCCTCAGGTGGGTGGGGATGGTATAGCTGTCACTTACGTCAGCAGCAAGGTGTGTCAAAATTTTCGTTGTTCAAGGACCTGCTCACTGTGGCAAAAAACACATGCCGCAGGCCATGCACACATATATATACAGATACATAGATAGATAGATAGATTGTGCATGTGTATGTGTGTGTGTATATATATATACAAGGTGGGGCAGAACCCCCCCCCACATTTGACATGGTCATTGGTAGGCGCTAGTGAAGTTAGGCAGGTCGTAGCATGTCTTCCTGTAGCTAATGTCTTACCGTTTCAGTTACCATCATACTTTGCCGTGCGTTTGCCGTTGAAACATTTATAAATCTGTGATTGCGATGCTGAGAGTTTTTCGTATCCCCTTCGGGCTTGGTGGAAATGATGCTGTTCGAGACAGAAACCATATTGCTCTGGGTTGAAAACTCCAGGGCCACAGGTTCAAAATTAAAAAGAAAAATATCTGGAAGACCTTGGAGCATTCAAATGCCAGAAAATGTCCAAGCTGTGAGACAGTCTGTTTTGCAGTCTCCTAAACATTCAGCCTGTAAAGATGCTTCTGCTTTGGCATTGTCTGTTTGATCTGTGAGGAGAATTTTACACACCGATCTGAAGTTCCATCCATACAAGATGATGGTTGTTCAAGAACTTTATGAACACGACTGGGAAAACCGCATCGCATGCTGTGAGAATATCTTTCAAAATGTTCCTGCAAATGCTGTTCTCCTCATGAGTGACGAAGCCCACTCATCTGTCTGGCTGCGTCAACAAGCAGAATTTTCGCTACTGGGCAGAAACCAATCCTCAACAGCTCATGAAAGACCTCTACACTGCGAGCAAGTTACTGTTTGGTGCGTTGTTGCAGATTCTGGTGTTTGGGGCCCTAACTTTTTTGAGGAGGGAGGCCAAACAGTTACAGTAACACCCGATTGGTATGTGGAGATGCTACAGAACTTTCTGGAACCAAAACTCCCCGAACTTGGAAATCCAGATGTGTGGTTTCAATAGGATGGATCGCTCACACAGCGAGAAGATCAATGGAAGTTTTGAGAGAACTGTTTCCAGGACACTTGATCTCCTTAGGCGGTGACGTTGGATGGCCTGCACGCTCGCCTGATCTCACCCCTTGTGAGGTGATGTTGGATGGCCCCTGATCTCACCCCTTGTGAGGTGATGTTGGATGGCCTGCACGCTCGCCTGATCTCACCCCTTGTGAGGTGATGTTGGATGGCCTGCACGCTCGCCTGATCTCACCCCTTGTGAGGTGATGTTGGATGGCCTGCACGCTCGCCTGATCTCTCCCCTTGTGAGGTGATGTTGGATGGCCTGCACGCTCGCCTGATCTCACCCCTTGTGAGGTGATGTTGGATGGCCTGCACGCTCGCCTGATCTCACCCCTTGTGAGGTGATGTTGGATGGCCTGCATGCTCGCCTGGTCTCACCCCTTGTGAGGTGATGTTGGATGGCCTGCACGCTCGCCTGATCTCACCCCTTGTGAGGTGATGTTGGATGGCCTGCACGCTCGCCTGATCTCTCCCCTTGTGAGGTGGTGTTGGATGGCCTGCACGCTCGCCTGATCTCTCCCCTTGTGAGGTGATGTTGGATGGCCTGCACGCTCGCCTGATCTCGCCCCTTGTGAGGTGATGTTGGATGGCCTGCATGCTCGCCTGATCTCTCCCCTTGTGAGGTGATGTTGGATGGCCTGCACGCTCGCCTGATCTCACCCCTTGTGAGGTGATGTTGGATGGCCTGCACGCTCGGCTCGCCTGATCTCACCCCATGTGAGGTGATGTAGGATGGCCTGCACGCTTGCCTGATCTCACCCATTGTGACTATTTTCTCTGGGGTTACCTGAAAGCTGAAGTCTGTAAACATCGACCAACAACCTTTGAGGAACTGAAGGCTATACACCGCAGAAATATGGCCGAAAATGACTCGCTGTGCGATGCAAAACTTCAGAAATCGACTACAAATGTGTATCACGAATAGAGGCCACCATCTGCTGGACCGTCACTTTCTAAACCAACAAGTGCAAACAAACTATTCCACGCACTTTCTTATTATGAACTAAAATTTTGAATATCATTTACCATTTCTTTGTTATTAACCTTTAAAGTCCCGGAGGTTTGTCTGCCACACCCACCTGTATACAGTAGAACCTCAGAGTTACGAACCCCAGAATTACGAACACCTCAGTCAACCGAACGGCAAGTCAACATCCAAACGGGTCAAGGGTTGGCGCACACGCTCAGGTAACATTTATCGCGCATGCGCACACCTGAAATGCAGCTGCTCTCCTTCGCACACTAGCTACGTGTAGTTTCTTTGCCATGGCCTCAAGCTCTTATACGAAACGTAAGTGAGTCACGCTATCCATCGATCAGAAACTTAAGATTTTGAAGAAAGTGGACCAAGGCAGTACTTTGTAAGCCGTAGCCAAGGAGTTTGGAATTGGAAAAACAACCGTGACGGACATTAAAAAAGCTAGGGAAAAGATCACGAGGTTTGCTGCTGAAGCACAAGATGTTAGCTCCTGAAGCACAAGATGTTAGCTCCCTGAAAAAGAGGTGCATTGTAAGAAGAGCTGATGATGATGCTTTTGATAGAGCCATGCATTTGTGGTTCACACAAGAACGGCATAAGGGCACGCCAATCAGTGGTGTCTTGATGATGGAAAAAGCAAGATTGCTTTTTCAACAGCTCCATCCAGATAAATCTGAAGATGACTTCAAAGGTAGCAATGGATGGTTGCATCGATTTAAGAAGAGACATGGAATAAGGCAGTTGAGTCTACAAGGGGAATGCCTGTCAGCAGATGCTAGTGCTGCAGAAAAATTTCTTAAATTTTTCCATGAATTTGTGGAAGAACACAAGCTGTCTCCACACCAGATTTTTAACTGCGATGAGACAGGCCTGTATTGGCGTCTTCTTCCGAACAAAATCTTAGCCGATGCTTCTGAAAAGAAAGCAAAGAATTTTAAATCTCCTAAGGATAGAGTGACATTGATGGCCACTGCTAATGCCAGTGGAGATTTCCACCTGCCTTTAGTATTTATACACAAAAGTGCTAAGCCACGTTGTTTTTCTGGAGTCAATATGTCGGCTCTGCCAGTTCTTTATTACAACCAGAAGAGTGCATTGATGGACAGAATAATTTTCTCAGATTGGTTCCACAAACACTTTGTGCCCTCAGTGAAGGTCTATCTGCAGTCAAAGTCATTGTCTTCTCAGGCTGTTCTCCTCCCCTCGATAATGCTCCATCCCATCCCTCTTCATCCACACTTGTGTCTGATGACGGTGACATTAAATGTTTATTTTTACCACCCAATGTTACTAGACAATACTCTATACACGCACCAGACTATATGCACTCACTTAGTGACCCTTTACCTAACGACCCCTTACCAGTTATGTTCACTTAGCGACCCTTTACCTAGCGACACCTTACCTGTTATGTTCAGTTGCTAGCTACATTGCTATATTGCACATGGTACTTTGAGTGTAGTTTCAAATAGGCTGAATGCCTTATTCTTTATGTAGCCAGCAACTCAGTTAGGAACTCAGTGAGGAACAGGAAATCCAGAGGCAGCAAAGCACCGCCCTAATTCCAGGGAGAAGACTCAGAAGCGAACTCCAAATAAAGTGCACCATCACACTGGCAGATGCCAGTAATCAGGTGCCCTGTGAATGGCTGCGATTACAGCACTCCCAACCAGGAGGCAATCATTGCAGCAGCTCTACTCAATGCCCATACCACGACCCACCAAGCGCAGAGACCTACTCAGGCTGCCAGGGTTGAGGGAGTAAAAAGACCCGATATTTCATCAGCGGGCACCACCGAGGACTGGATATATTTCCAGTCTCGGTGGGGAGACTACACCAAGGCCACCAAGCTGGTGGGGCCGGACCGAGTGTTACAACTACTCGAGTGTTGTGATGAGCAACTTAGGAGAGACTTGACCCGAAACGCAGGGGGGACGCTCGCCGGAGGGACCGAAGAGGAAGTGCTCACGGCCATGAAGGCCCTCGCTGTCCGGGAGGAGAACGTGATGGTCGCCCGAGTAGCCCTCCATCACATGAAGCAAGACAGGGACGAGCCCATCAGAGCGTTTGCGGCGAGATTGAGAGGACAGGCTAGCGTATGCAAGTACGTCAAGGCTTGCCCGGGATGCGATCGAGAAGTGACGTATACTGAAGACATCCTCACGGATGTGCTCTGTCGAGGCATAGCAGACACAGAAATCCAAATGGATCTACTGGGAGACGCCAACCAAGCGATGTCGCTCGAGCAAGCGCTCAAGTTCATCGAGGCCAAGGAAGCCGGCAGACGATCTGCCGCACGGCTATCACTTCCGCCATCAGCGGAAGCAATGGGGAGCTCCTACCGAAGGCAAAGAAGTACCACCCACCCCACCACCAACACACATTCCAGCCCCGAGATATGCACATACTGCGGCACCAAGGGGCACGGGAAGAACTCCCCCACCAGGATAAGACGAGTTGACTGCCCAGCATTCGGTTCCAAATGTGACAACTGTGATCGAGAGCACCACTTCAGCAAAATGTGCAGGAGTAAAGGCGACCATCGACCCACTAGAGGTCAGCAGGAGAATGCACTCTCAGATATGGTATGCCAAGTGACATCGTCACAACATTCTGCCACTATTGATCACCATACTTACAATAAGTTAACACACTCATGGATTAAGAAGCAATCCAGACCACAGCCCTACATCACCCTAACCGTGGAGACTCAACAGGACGATTACATCCGCCTAGGTCAACGACTGAAGGCCCCCCAACGGAGATTCACCACGCAGGCCATGGCCGATACGGGCTGCCAGAGCTGTCTGGCTGGCACTGCCACCATGAGAAAGCTAGGACTCACCCCGAAAGAGCTCCTACCCGTTCGTCTGAGGATGCGCGCTGCCAACGACAGCAAAATCACCATCCTGGGCGCCATCCTCGTCAAGCTGGCCGAACCACAGGGCAAGAGATCCACCCGGCAGATGATTTACATCACAGACCATGTAGACAAATTCTTCCTGAGCCAAGAAGCATGCGCCGACCTCGGGATCATCCCCACTGGATTCCCTTCATCCCACTGCGATTCAACCGACACGGATGCCGCCTCCAACCAGGACGTACTCACACTATCGGATGAACCAACGCCTTGCCAGTGCCCACGTCGCACCCCACCACCTCCAAAACTCGCCGGGGCCCCCCTCCCCACCACACCAGAGAACAGAAGCAAGATCGAGGCCTTCCTCCTCCAACGCTACAAGGCCAGTACGTTTAACACCTGCGAACATCAGCCCCTACCCCTGATGGACGGACCCCCCCTGCGCCTCATGATCAACCCCGATGCTACCCCGACTGCCCACCACTCCCCCATTCCAGTCCCACTCCCTTGGCAGGAGGAAGTGAAAGCCGGCCTCGATCGTGACGTGCGCCTGGGAGTGCTGGAACCAGTCCCCGTGGGCGAACCCGTCACCTGGTGTCACCGGATGGTCACTTGCGCAAAGAAAAACGGCTCCCTTCGACGCACGATCGATTTTCAACCCCTGAATGCCCACGCGACGAGGGAAACCCACCACACCCAGTCGCCATTCCATCAGGCTCGATCCGTCCCACACGACACAAGAAAAACAGTGTTTGACGCGTGGAACGGCTACCACTCCGTCGCCCTCCATCCAGACGATCGCCACTTCACCACATTTATAACGCCATGGGGTAGATACCGTTACAAGACCGCCCCTCAGGGGTACATCGCCTCGGGCGACGGATACACCCGCCGTTACGACGAGATCGTCTCACTCGTACCAAAAAAAAACGAAGTGTATAGACGACACTCTCCTATGGTCTTCCACAATCGCTGACAGCTTCCTGCAGGCCCAAGAATGGCTAGACCTCTGCGGCCGACATGGAATCACGCTCAATCCCAGCAAATTTAGATTTGCAATGGAGACGGTCGAGTTCGCAGGTTTTGAAATAACTAGCGAGACAGTACGCCCGTGCAAGAAATACACAAAGGCGATAACCGACTTTCCGACCCCTACCTCCCTCACTGACGTACGATCGTGGTTCGGTCTCATCAACCAAGTTGCATACGCGTTCAGCATGACTGACGTTATGATACCGTTCCGATCACTACTCAAACCATCAGTGCCCTTCGAGTGGACAGATGCCCTCCAGCAGGCATTTAACAGTTCCAAACTCGCCATTATCGCGGAGATAGAACACGGGGTCACCATCTATGACAAGACTAAACCCACCTGCCTCGCAACAGACTGGTCTAAACACGGCATAGGGTACTGGCTTTTCCAAAAGCACTGCCAGTGCCCTTCCACTGACCTGTTCTGTTGCAGGGAGGGATGGCGGATCACCCTGGTCGGCAGTAGATTCACTCACCCAGCAGAGTCCCGTTATGCCCCCATCGAGGGGGAAGCATTGGCAGTAGCTGATGCCCTTGACAAGGCACGTCACTTTGTCTTGGGCTGTCACGACCTCACCATCGCTGTTGACCATCGCCCCCTTTTGAAGATCTTTGGTGACCGCTCGCTCGATATCAGTAACATCCGCCTGAGAAACTTGAAGGAGAAGACCCTCCGCTACAGGTTTACTATGGTGCACATCCCTGGGGTGAAGAATAGGGCCCCCGATGCCCTCTCCCGCCACCCCACAGGAGATCCCTCGCCAGACAGACTGCACCTCCAAGACGACGTCAGCCCCATATCACACCAGCTCCATCCACAGATACATATCCCGGACCTCGTACTCACAGGACCGCACAGCATCTTCTCAGATGCCAACAAAATCATGGACGATTCGGAGATTCTACTGCAGGAATCCCTGATATCCACCCTCGACGCCACATCCGTCGTAACCTGGGAAGAGGTCCAAACTGCTACCTCCTCTGACCCGATTATGTCCACGCTCCTCGAAGCGATCGAAGATGGCCTCCCAGAAACCAGACTCCAGATGCCCCTTGACATCAGAATGTTTCACAACTTCCGCCAACACCTCTACTCAGTCGACGGCGTAGTTATCTACAAGGACCGCATCGTCATCCCACCCTCCCTCCGACAAGCAAGCCTCACATCGCTCCATGCCGCACACCAAGGCACATCTGCGATGACTGCCAAGGCTGAGTCAGCAATTTTCTGGCCAGGCATCACTCGGGACATCCACCAGTTGAGAGCCACCTGCTCCACCTGCAATCGCATGGCCCCATCCCAGGCTTCACAGCCTCCAACTCCTCCCGCCTCATCCGAGTATCCATTCCAATGCGTGTGTTCGGACTATTTCCATTACAAGGGACACGCATACCTGGTGATTGTCGATCGTTACACAAACTGGCCCATCGTCGAGCGGGCGACGAACGGATCAAAAGGCCTCATCGACGTGCTCCGACGTACATTCGCCACCTATGGTATCCCCGACGAGCTCGCGTCCGACGGCGGTCCCGAATTTACCGCCCATGACACCCAACGCTTCCTACAGGATTGGAGGGTTCATCACCGCCTAAGCTCCGTCGCCTTTCCACACGGCAACTGCCGCGCCGAGATAGCGGTCAAGACAATAAAGCGCCTCATCTCCGGCAACGTGAGAACCGATGGCAACCTCAACGTCGACTCCTTTCAGCGTGCCATATTGCAATATCGAAACTCACCAGACCCCGCCACCAAGCAATCCCCCGCGTCATGCTTATTCGGCCGCCCCACCAAGGACCTGATCCCGATACTCCCTGGCAAATACCATCCTCACCAGACCTGGCAAGACAACCTGTCTCTGAGAGAGTCGGCACTTCGCCAGCGCCACTGCCTCGCACAGGACCGCTGGTCCGAACATACCAGAACCCTCACCCCACTCAAGATCGGTGACAGGGTACGTATCCAGAACCAAATTGGTAACTACCCCACCAAATGGGACAGAACTGGTACCGTCGTGGAAGTCAAGCAATTCCACCAATATCAAGTCCGGGTGGACGGATCTGGACGCCTCTCCCTCCGCAACAGACAGTTCCTCAGGCGCTTCACCCCAGCGAACACCCCAACGGCTCGCAGATCAATCCTAGACGACATGGCCACCATTCCTCGGCCACCACTAACGTTTCCTATTACTGCTGTCGACCCTACACAACCCCCCATCACCCCTACCACTCCTATACCCACCCCACATCCACCACCAACCCCATCGCTGGACACTCCCATCACCACGCCCGCCCAGCCTCCTATCCCATCCACCCCGTCCCGCCCTACCACTCCGGCCGCTTCCGGGATCATCCCACGGGACACCACCACAGAGCAACCACCGCCTTTACGACGATCCAAAAGAACCAGGAAGCCACCTAACCGGCTGTTCTGAAGGACAAGACACAAGCCTTTGCCCTTGGACCAAAGACTGGGGGGAGATAGACAATACTCTATACACGCACCAGACTATATGCACTCACTTAGTGACCCTTTACCTAACGACCCCTTACCAGTTATGTTCACTTAGCGACCCTTTACCTAGCGACACCTTACCTGTTATGTTCAGTTGCTAGCTACATTGCTATATTGCACATGGTACTTTGAGTGTAGTTTCAAATAGGCTGAATGCCTTATTCTTTAGTTACCAGCTTGCTTCAGCCTATGGATCAGGGTGTGCTTTAGAACTTAAAGCGTAGATATAAGAAGCTACTTTTAAGAAAGCTGCTACTGGGGCACTCAGAGCATGACTCGTTTGTGCAATTCACCAAGAGCCTCACCATCAAAGACGTGGTTTATCTTTGTGCCAAGTCCTGGGATGAGATTTCTACAATCTCACTTAGTCGTACCTGGAACAAGCTAGGCTTTGGTCCAGACTGTGGTAGTCAACAAGAAGAATTGCCAGGGGTGTCGGAAGAATGTAATCAGTTAGGTGTCCCTGATGCTGAGATGGAAGAATGGCTAACCATGGACCAAGGTGAAACTGGTGTGGAGGACATGACTGATGAGGATATACTAGGCACTGTTCGAGCATCATCAGTGGTTGATGAAAGTGAGGAGGAAGAGGAAGAACAAACTGCTGCCACCATCACCCATACTGAAGCTGAAGAAGCTTTCAGCACTTGTTTGACATGGATGGAATAACAAGCAGAAGCTACATCAATGAACTTGGTACTTCTACGTGAACTGCACTCTTTAGCAGCAAAGAAGAGACACGATTCTTTAAAACAAACACACATTACTGATTTCTTTAAATCTTAGTTATACAGTACTGTATGTACATATAGTAAAATGTTTGTGCATAAAGTTCAGACATACTTGGTGTAATGGCATAATTTGTACAAGTGAATATAATTTAATACGCGTGCTGGCAGAACATTTAGTAAGTGGAGAGGTAAGAGTCTTGTAACAGTGAAACTATTGCCTGCAGAAGAGTAGATAAGTACGTACGTACAAGTACATACTGTACTGTTAAACAAGTTTAAATAAGCATGACATCATTACGATGTAATTATTTCAGAGTTACGGACATTTCAGAGTTACGACCACTCATTTCCCCGAGGGGTTCGTAACTCTGAGGTTCTACTGTATATATATAGATAGATAGATAGATTGTGCATGTGTGTGTGTGCACCATTTGTTTTAACAGAGGTCTCCAGTTCTAAGAAGAAACCGTTCCATGATCAAGTTGCAATGGTAGATCTTGTCTTACTGTCCTTTACTCCTTAGCCACTGCCTTCAAACTCGAGACCTTCTTCTGCAATGATTTGCAAGCAGACTCGAGTTCCATTCACTAGAACTGTTTGACCTCAGATGTTGACCTGATACCAGTAAATTAGATGTTGACCTGATGCCAATAACTCAGATGTTGACCTGATACCAGTAAATCAGATGTTGACCTGATACCAGTAAATCAGATGTTGACCTGATACCAGTAACTCAGATGTTGACCTGATACCAGTAAATCAGATGTTGACCTGATACCAGTAACTCAGATGTTGACCTGATGCCAGTAACTCAGATGATGACCTGATGCCAGTAACTCAGATGTTGACCTGATGCCAGTAACTCAGATGTTGACATGATACCAGTAAATCAGATGTTCATATCAGTAAATCAGATGTTGACCTGATACCAGTAACTCAGATGTTGACCTGATGCCAGTAACTCAGATGTTGACCTGATGCCAGTAACTCAGATGTTGACCTGATGCCAGTAACTCAGATGTTGACCTGATACCAGTAAATCAGATGTTGACCTGATACCAGTAACTCAGATGTTGACCTGATGCCAGTAACTCAGATGATGACCTGATGCCAGTAACTCAGATGTTGACCTGATACCAGTAAATCAGATGTTCATACCAGTAAATCAGATGTTGACCTGATACCAGTAACTCAGATGTTGACCTGATGCCAGTAACTCAGATGTTGACCTGATACCAGTAAATCAGATGTTCATACCAGTAAATCAGATGTTGACCTGATACCAGTAACTCAGATGTTGACCTGATGCCAGTAACTCAGATGTTGACCTGATGCCAGTAACTCAGATGTTGACCTGATACCAGTAACTCAGATGTTGACCTGATGCCAGTAACTCAGATGTTGACCTGATACCAGTAACTCAGATGTTGACCTGATGCCAGTAACTCAGATGTTGACCTGATAAACTCAGATTTGAAAGTTTATATTATTTCTACATATATGGGCATTATACTGGTTGCTAGGCGCATGCCCTAATGTGGGTGCATCACGAGTCTCCCTATGACCCTATATGCATGAATCTTTTTGCTGGCTGAGCTCTTTGCTGGGGAAGAGAAGCATATGTGGGGAGGAGAAACTCTTTTGAAATGGCAACAATGTCTGTCGGTGTTGAGCAGGACGTAGCTTTTCTCAGGGGAAGGGTCCTGGACGTCTTATAAACATGACCTGAAGCATCACCTTCAAGGTTTATAGCTGCTGTGCTTTGAGAGCCCACCACCTTCCAGGTTTATAGCTGCTGTGGTTTGAGAGCCCACCACTTTCAAGGTTTATAACTGCTGTGCTTTGAGAGCTCACCATCTTCCAGGTTTATAGCTGCTGTGCTTTGAGAGCCCACCACCTTCCAGGTTTATAACTGCTGTGCTTTGAGAGCCCACCACCTTCCAGGTTTATAGCTGCTGTGCTTTGAGAGCCCACCACCTTCAAGGTTTATAGCTGCTGTGGTTTGAGAGCCCACCACCTTCAAGGTTTATATCTGCTGTGCTTTGAGAGCTCACCATCTTCCAGGTTTATAGCTGCTGTGCTTTGAGAGCCCACCACCTTCCAGGTTTATAACTGCTGTGCTTTGAGAGCCCACCACCTTCCAGGTTTATAGCTGCTGTGCTTTGAGAGCCCACCACCTTCAAGGTTTATAGCTGCTGTAGTTTGAGAGCCCACCACCTTCAAGGTTTATAACTGCTGTGCTTTGAGAGCCCACCACCTTCAAGGTTTATAGCTGCTGTGCTTTGAGAGCCCACCACCTTCCAGGTTTATAGCTGCTGTGGTTTGAGAGCCCACCACCTTCAAGGTTTATAACTGCTGTGCTTTGAGAGCTCACCATCTTCCAGGTTTATAGCTGCTGTGCTTTGAGAGCCCACCACCTTCCAGGTTTATAACTGCTGTGCTTTGAGAGCCCACCACCTTCCAGGTTTATAGCTGCTGTGCTTTGAGAGCCCACCACCTTCCAGGTTTATAGCTGCTGTGGTTTGAGAGCCCACCACCTTCAAGGTTTATAACTGCTGTGCTTTGAGAGCTCACCATCTTCCAGGTTTATAGCTGCTGTGCTTTGAGAGCCCACCACCTTCCAGGTTTATAACTGATGTGCTTTGAGAGCCCACCACCTTCCAGGTTTATAGCTGCTGTGCTTTGAGAGCCCACCACCTTCAAGGTTTATAGCTGCTGTGGTTTGAGAGCCCACCACCTTCCAGGTTTATAGCTGCTGTGCTTTGAGAGCCCACCATCTTCCAGGTTTATAGCTGCTGTGCTTTGAGAGCCCACCACCTTCAAGGTTTATAGCTACTGTGCTTGAGAGCCCACCATCTTCAAGGTTTATAGCTACTGTGCTTTGAGAGCCAAGGTTTATAGCTGCTGTGCTTTGAGAGCCCACCACCTTCAAGGTTTATAGCTGCTGTGCTTTGAGAGCCCACCACTAGCACTGCTAAGCAAGTGACAGTAAATTTTGCAGGCACTGCTCATGTGTTCATGAGAATGAGCTTTCTTTTTTAGGCGTCCTTCTTGTTAGGCTCATGCTTCTTGTAGGCTGCCATGCATGTTATAAGTGCACCTGCCTGACAACCAGCTTTTAAGTGCACCTGCCTGACAACCAGCTTGTTGGTATACACTAGTTATTAGGGAGGTAGAGTGGGATCAGTACATGGAGAGGGTGCAGGTACCAAGCCTTGTAAAAGCTCCAGAGATGGGCTGTATTCCACCCAGCTTGCCTAATGAACTTATCAGGCCATTAAAGTACCACCTACATACATCAAACACTTAACAATCAATTACCCCATGCCCTGACCAAAGTGTGGCCTAACCAACCAATGTTTCCATGACAACTGGCAGCTCCTGCATGTTGAGTACTGACCAGATACAGATTGGAGGCGGGTATAGGAAGATCCACCCAATTATTAGCCAATCAAATCATGCAAAACAAACCCAGGTATGTTTATATGTTCAAAAACCTCTCAGTGTGTGTGCATGTGTGTGTGTGTGTGTGTGTGCATGCATATGTGTGTGTGCATGCATGTGTGTGCGTGTGTGCATGTGTGTGTGCAGTTTCTCGCTCAGGGCCCCCAGAGAGGGGTAGCTAGACCAGGGGACGAACATTGGGAAGGGTTGGGGTTATAGGCCATGCCCCTTGCATTGCTTGACACGGCCACAACTGCCAAACTAGATGAAGGGGCAGAAGTGAAATATTTCTCCTGTTCTTTCTGTCTGTCCTCAGTGCTCAGATATTGGCAGTGCCTGTGGCTTATGTGTGCTTAACATGATAAGTCTCCACAGGAGCTGGCCAAGAAACTTCCTGGGCCACGTGTATGTATAAAATCTCACGTGGGTGTGTCTCCTTTTTGCACAACCAATTGGGTCATTCCATGTCAAATCACCCAATGGGTTTAACACCACCATCTTCGATTTAGCTGATATTTGGTATGTAGGGTGGTCTTGGCATAACTAGCCCAAATCTCAAATATTAGCTCAATCGAACCAGTAGTTTTGGAGATATTGGCCCTCGAATTTTGGCCTTTCCCCCCCAAAATGGGCGTGGCCACCAATTTTTAGGTGCTGATATCTCGGAAACCTGTCGGAATATTTTGATGAAACTGGTGTAATATTTGTAGTTTACTAGTAAAATACACTTAACTTAAAGTGGACATACCTGACCAGAAAATGTCCATTTTGACATTTCTAATTCATTAAATGTACACAAATGCACTAGGTTGCCTGTCAAATGCCAATATATTGGCATATGACCCAGCAACCAATGTTTGTACACAGTGTATGTAATTCTAGTGCAACAATAGTGCATTGTTATAACATGGTTACAGCCTTTTATAACAAATATGTCAATTAATGCAAAGGCATTTTAATAGAAAGTACATTTGTAGAATACCAGTCACCATTATTTATGAGAATAAGATATCTGGCAGCAATATTACTCAAAAGGAACTTTTAGTATTAGCATCATTAATTAATTTACAGTCTAAATTTAAAGAGTCTAAATTTACTGTTTCCACTTTTGACATAGTCCAGTTATTTTAGCGTGTCATGTTTGCTGATGCTGTACATTGCAGGAGATGGTGTGTCGATGATGCAAAGGATGCTATTCTTGTCAATCCAACATTCTGTCCTCAACTCGAGGCCAACGAAATAGTTTAGCTGGTCCATGGGGATGCATGAAATTGATAAGGTAGTCTCCATGCTCATCTGAAATGTTCTCCACCAGGCTAATCCATGGTTCGTTGTCATATAGACAGCACACATAGTTCTGTTCAGCGATGTCCAATGGCACTTCTAATATGATGTTCGGCTTGGGCTGTGTTGGCTACCACAACAGGAAGATCAACTTGCACACTCAGTTTATTGGAAAAAGCAGTACAAATCTATGAAACTGAAGAGTTCCTTTAATTGTCGTTGAAATCTCAAATCGATTTCTCAAGTCAGTGTCAAATTTCTTATCTTCGGGTGGGACATTGAAGAATTTGATTCCTGAATTTTTTTCTACACAGAACTCCATGATAGCTTCGATTGTCAGAATCGGTTCACTGTAGGGCCGCTGGATACTTGCCTTGGTCAATAGCCTCTTCACAGTTCCACCAAATGCCGTCACAGGCACTTTTGCCATGTGATGTGGCAAAAAAGTTCCATTCTGCTTCCAAGCCAAAATCTTTCTGGTGGTAGATAAAATTGTGCTTGTTTTTATATTGTCCAGCACAGCCATCAGTGAAGTAGTGGACTTCCTTTATTTCTGGGAATTCATTCTTCAGGTAGTTGAGAGAACCACTTGCTGGAATGCATACACCGTTGATGTCGAATGGTCCTTCACATCATTGACTACACAAATGTTCCGATGTTCGAGCATGCTAACATCGAGTTTGCGATAGGCAACAAATGGGTGGATTGTGGCCTGCATGTTTTCCCAGTGAAAACTTTGGACGACTCGTCCTGCACAATATACGAGTAGTTTTCGGCTTGCAGAATAATTTCTTCTTAACGGCTTCATTGATGATTTTAGGCCCTTCATGTATGCACTTTGAGATTTTGCGGTGAAACTGTGGCGGGTTAGTTTTAACAGCTTAGATGAAAAATGGTCTATGAATTCATCTTTGGATTCTGTTATGGCAGTCAGTTTTGTTCTATCGGTACTAATCCATTGCTGGTATGTTATGTCTTCAACATCAGTCAGTTCATCACAGTTATTAAGGTGATCGACCAGCCCTTCACGACCGGGACATTCCTTGCAGTGCCCCATCATACACTTTTCATCCTCAGTGGAGCACACACAGAATTTCTTTAACAGAAGATTTCAAACATGCTTAAGCCATTAGCTTAGGGTTCTGGTGGTATTTACAGACGCAGACAGAATGAGTTCCTGATGATCCAGCAAGAACACACCATTTCGGACGCAAATGTAGAAAATTCAACCTTCTTTTCTGGGTAGGATTCTTTCCAGGAAGAATGAAGCTCCTTGAGTTTCGATGATAAGATGAGCCGCTTTTCATGTTGAACCTTTTCACCATCCTTATTACGAACACTCACAGAATCTTTCATTCCAGGAGACATCCAACTATTTTCATCGCTTTCATAAAAGCTAATAATGTCATTTTTGACATGTGTTCTTATCACATTTCCCTAATACACTTCTCCTTTTTTACGTCACGACTTTTTTTCACTAGGTAGTTTGTGGTTCCAAATTCCTTCATAGTCCTAGCTATTGTAAATGGCGACACCGTTAATATCTGAACACGTTCTTGGTAGCTCTGTGACCTCCTCGCAAACTTTTCTTTAACTCTGTCATTACTGTTTGATAAAGTTCTAGATCCCTTACGCGTTGTTCCTCCTCTGAAGCTAAACTGTCTAACTGAACTTCATACGTAAGTTCTAGCTTCCTCTTTAATGTTCGAGTTGCCGATGCAAGTTTTTGCTTCCCTTTAGTTATTTTACTAGAAACTGGCAGTCGACCTGTTTTATCAGGAGTCTGGTCAAGACTAGTTAACGTAGTTCTGAAATCTACAAACGAGCTATTCGTATTTTCAGGAGCACAATTATTGTCAACATCCATGTCCATGGAACACGTTTCGTCATGTTTTGGTGGAACATATTGCTTTGAAGATTCATCAAACAGTCGCAACACATGTTACACCGCCTGAGGAGGACAGCACTGGGAGGAGCACAGAATTTCTCATATATATCAAAACTGATAGCACTTAGTAATTTATTCCGAGATTTTCCTGGATATCACAACATATTTTCTTGAGTGAAGAAAACTTTGTTAACAGTTCCTGCTCATGATGAGAACAAATGGTCTTGATGTCCTTCCTCTTACGCCGTACAGAGCCTCAGCAACTTCATTTCTTCTTATGAAACTTTTCCTTGTGTGTCGAAATTGGTGGCAGGAATTTTCATCATCTGTGTAAAAGCTACAGTTGTCCCTGGAAATATAAGAATAAGATGAGAGTTTACTTTTTTTGCAAATAAATATTGTGGTCAATTGACCTTTA
The DNA here is from genome assembly GCA_028752905.1 of Cladorhizidae sp. MBARI D1340-BT2. NCBI lineage: Eukaryota > Metazoa > Porifera > Demospongiae > Poecilosclerida > Cladorhizidae > Cladorhizidae sp. MBARI D1340-BT2. Next base: position 35,309,110 of record JAQNBH010000001.1, on the reverse strand, counting down.
GGTCCATCTTATGATTAAATACTGAGAAAAAATTGCAGACATTATAAAATGAGTTTGTACTTACATTTTGTCACCTCTGTTGGCCATTGCTGTTCAGATGTCATACACACTTGATGATGATGCTTCTTCTTCTTCTTTGCTGCTTCTTTTTTCCCCATTTCTTCTTTTTGGGAGTCTGGCTTTTCTCGCTTTTATACAGCCGCCGAAGCAAGAGGACCAGAGAGACTGGGACCAGGGGGGATGGGGGCCATTCGGGCCGAGGAACGACATGGGCTGGGTCACACCTCCTGTGGGCATAAAATCGAAGTATAGTAGTAGCAGTAGTAGTAATAGGTGCATGTGGTTTTCCAAAGAGCTTGAGCTTGGGACGAGACTTTGCATGCTGTGAGTGTTACCATTGTCATATATATAAACTCAAAATGGACATTTTGTTTTGTGGTCAGGTATATATATATGTCCAATTTAAGTGTATTTTACTAGTAAACTACAAATATTACACCTGGATTTTTTTAATATGTTTGGAGTTTAATTTTGACTTGAGGTCATTTCAAGGTCACGTGGGCCACAAGGTCGAATTCAAGGTCAAACAAAAGATCAGAGGTCACCAAAATTTAACTTTCACCTACCAAGGAAATGAAGACAGATATGGAATCCTTATCAAATTAGCTTTCCAATGAAAATGACACCAGTTTCTTCAAAATATTCCACTGGTTTCCGAGATATCATCACCTAAAAATTGGTGGCCACGCCCATTTGGGGGGGGGGGGGGGGGGGGGGAAGGCCAAAATTCGAGTGCCAATATCTCCAAAACCACTGGTCCGATTGAGCTAATATTTGAGATTTGGACTAGTTAGGCCAAGACCACCCTACATACCAAATTCTAGATTAAGATTTTACTTTTGGGGGGTAATTTGACACGTAATGACCCAATTTTAAAGTTCAGAAGGTCAATCTCTGCATGAAGGTGTACTTTTACACTGGGAGGGACATGGGCTATGTTGCAGTAGGTGCCCATTACAATACCACACCCCCAATAATACCACACCAATACTAGACCTCACCTAATATAATACCACACCAATATCTACACTAGACCTCACCTAATATAATACCACACCAATATCTACACTAGACCTCACCTGTTCGCTACCACTCCCTCCTGTCCCCCTGGCACTCCCTCCTACTCCCTGCCACTCCTCCTGTTCCCTGCCACTCCCTCCTGTCCCCCTGCCACTCCCTCCTACTCCCTGCCACTCCCTCCTGTTCCCTGCCACTCCCTCCTACTCCCTGCCACTCCCTCCTGTTCCCCGCCTCCTCCTGTTCGCTACCACTCCCTCCTATCTCCCGCCACTCCCTCCTGTCCCCCTGCCACTCCCTCCTGTCCCCCTGCCACTCCCTCCTGTCCCCCTGCCACTACCTCCTGTCCCCTGCCACTCCCTCCTGTTCCCCCCACCACTCCCTCCTGTTCCCCGCCTCCTCCTGTTCGCTACTACTCCCTCCTGTCCCCCGACACTCCCTCCTGTCCCCCTGCCACTCCCTGCCACTCCCTCCTGTTCCCTGCCACTCCCTCCTGTCCCCCTGCCACTCCCTCCTACTCCCTGCCACTCCCTCCTGTTCCCTGCCACTCCCTCCTGTTCCCTGCCACTCCCTCCTGTTCCCCGCCTCCTCCTGTTCGCTACCACTCCCTCCTATCTCCCGCCACTCCCTCCTGTCCACCGCCACTCCCTCCCACTCCCTCCTACTCCCTGCCACTCCCTCCTGTTCCCCCCGCCACTTCCTCCTGTTCCCCGCCTCCTCCTGTTCGCTACCACTCCCTCCTGTCCCCCGACACTCCCTCCTGTCCCCCGCCACTCCCTCCTGTCCCCCTGCCACTCCCTCCTACTCCCTGCCACTCCCTCCTGTTCCCTGCCACTCCCTCCTGTTCCCTGCCACTCCCTCCTGTTCCCCGCCTCCTCCTGTTCGCTACCACTCCCTCCTATCTCCCGCCACTCCCTCCTGTCCCCCGCCACTCCCTCCTGTCCCCCTGCTACTCCCTCCTGTCCCCCTGCCACTCCCTCCTGTTCCCATCCTTGTAGCTCTCCCCCTCTCTCTTCATCTGAGCACTGAAGAGGAAAGGTCACTGGTAAGTGGTTGAACTCTACATCACATCATTATTGCTCTTTGTAAGATGATCTTCCGTATCATCTCGAGCAGAATGCCCTCAATAGTTTGATCTTTGCCTCTGCTTGTGTGTGTACACTTCTGTGCAGTAGATACATGCAAGTGGCAGTAAGCAGCATAGGTGAGAGTCATCTGTCTCAGTGAACAGCATAGGAGAGACATCTGTCTCAGTGAACAGCATAGGTGAGAGTCATCTGTCTCAGTGAACAGCATAGGTGAGAGACATCTGCCTCAGTGAGCAGCATAGGTGAGAGACATCTGTCTCAGTGAGCAGCATGGGTGAGAGTCATCTGTCTCAGTGAGCAGCATAGGTGAGAGACATCTGTCTCAGTGAGCAACATAGGTGAGAGACATCTGTCTCAGTGAGCAGCATAGGTGAGAGACATCTGTCTCAGTGAGCAGCATAGGTGAGAGACATCTGTCTCAGTGAGCAACATAGGTGAGAGACATCTGTCTAGTGATCAGCATAGGTGAGAGACATCTGTCTCAGTGAGCAGCATAGGTGAGAGACATCTGTCTCAGTGAGCAACATAGGTGAGAGACATCTGTCTCAGTGAGCAGCATAAGTGAGAGACATCTGTCTCAGTGAGCAGCATAGGTGAGAGACATCTGTCTCAGTGAGCAGCATAGGTGAGAGTCATCTGTCTCAGTGAGCAGCATAGGTGAGAGACATCTGTCTCAGTGAGCAGCATAGGTGAGAGACATCTGTCTCAGTGAGCATAGGTGAGAGACATCTGCCTCAGTGAGCAGCATAGGTGAGAGACATCTGTCTCAGTGAGCAGCATAGGTGAGAGACATCTGTCTCAGTGAGCAACATAGGTGAGAGACATCTGTCTCAGTGAACAGCATAGGTGAGAGACATCTGTCTCAGTGAGCAGCATAGGTGAGAGACATCTGTCTCAGTGAGCAGCATAGGTGAGAGACATCTGTCTCAGTGAGCAGCATAGGTGAGAGACATCTGTCTAGTGAGCAGCATAGGTGAGAGGCATCTGTCTCAGTGAGCAGCATAGGTGAGAGACATCTGTCTCAGTGAGCAGCATAGGTGAGAGACATCTGTCTCAGTGAACAGCATAGGTGAGAGACATCTGTCTCAGTGAACAGCATAGGTGAGAGACATCTGTCTCAGTGAGCAGCATAGGTGAGAGACATCTGTCTCAGTGAGCAGCATAGGTGAGAGACATCTGTCTCAGTGAACAGCATAGGTGAGAGACATCTGTCTCAGTGAGCAGCATAGGTGAGAGACATCTGTCTCAGTGAGCAACATAGGTGAGAGACATCTGTCTCAGTGAGCAACATAGGTGAGAGACATCTGTCTCAGTGAGCAACATAGGTGAGAGACATCTGTCTCAGTGAGCAGCATAGGTGAGAGACATCTGTCTCAGTGAGCAGCATAGGTGAGAGACATCTGTCTCAGTGAGCAGTATAGGTGAGAGACATCTGTCTCAGTGAGCAGCATAGGTGAGAGACATCTGTCTCAGTGAGCAACATAGGTGAGAGACATCTGTCTCAGTGAGCAGTATAGGTGAGAGACATCTGTCTCAGTGAGCAGCATAGGTGAGAGACATCTGTCTCAGTGAGCAGCATAGGTGAGAGACATCTGTCTAGTGAGCAGCATAGGTGAGAGACATCTGTCTCAGTGAGCAGCATAGGTGAGAGACATCTGTCTCAGTGAGCAGCATAGGTGAGAGTCATCTGTCTAGTGAGTAGCATAGGTGAGAGACATCTGCCTCCGGGAGCAGCATAGGTGAGAGACATCTGCCTCAGTGAGCAGCATAGGTGAGAGACATCTGTCTCAGTGAGCAGCATAGGTGTGAGACATCTGTCTCAGTGAGCAGCATAGGTGAGAGACATCTGTCTAAGTGAGCAGCATAGGTGAGAGACATCTGTCTCAGTGAGCAGCATAGGTGAGAGACATCTGTCTCAGTGAGCAGCATAGGTGAGAGACATCTGTCTCAGTGAGCAACATAGGTGAGAGACATCTGTCTCAGTGAGCAGCATAGGTGAGAGACATCTGTCTCAGTGAACAGTATAGATGAGAGACATCTGTCTCAGTGAGCAACATAGGTGAGAGACATCTGTCTCAGTGAGCAGCATAGGTGAGAGACATCTGTCTAAGTGAGCAGCATAGGTGAGAGACATCTGTCTCAGTGAGCAGCATAGGTGAGAGACATCTGTCTCAGTGAGCAGCATAGGTGAGAGACATCTGTCTCAGTGAGCAACATAGGTGAGAGACATCTGTCTCAGTGAGCAGCATAGGTGAGAGACATCTGTCTCAGTGAACAGTATAGATGAGAGACATCTGTCTCAGTGAGCAGCATAGGTGAGAGACATCTGTCTCAGTGAGCAGCATAGGTGAGAGACATCTGCCTCAGTGAGCAGCATAGGTGAGAGACATCTGTCTCAGTGAGCAACATAGGTGTGAGACATCTGTCTCAGTGAGCAGCATAGGTGAGAGACATCTGCCTCAGTGAGCATAGGTGAGAGACATCTGTCTCAGTGAGCAGCATAGGTGAGAGACATCTGTCTCAGTGAGCAGCATAGGTGAGAGACATCTGTCTCAGTGAGCAGCATAGGTGAGAGACATCTGCCTCAGTGAGCAGCATAGGTGAGAGACATCTGTCTCAGTGAGCATAGGTGAGAGACATCTGTCTCAATGAGCAGCATAGGTGAGAGACATCTGTCTCAGTGAGCAACATAGGTGAGAGACATCTGTCTCAGTGAGCAGCATAGGTGAGAGACATCTGTCTCAGTGAGCAGCATAGGTGAGAGACATCTGTCTCAGTGAGCAACATAGGTGAGAGACATCTGTCTCAGTGAGCAACATAGGTGAGAGACATCTGTCTCAGTGAGCAACATAGGTGAGAGACATCTGTCTCAGTGAGCAGCATAGGTGAGAGACATCTGTCTCAGTGAGCAGCATAGGTGAGAGACATCTGTCTCAGTGAGCAGCATAGGTGAGAGACATCTGTCTCAGTGAGCAGCATAGGTGAGAGACATCTGTCTCAGTGAGCAGCATAGGTGAGAGACATCTGTCTCAGTGAGCAACATAGGTGAGAGACATCTGTCTCAGTGAGCAGCATAGGTGAGAGACATCTGTCTCAGTGAGCAACATAGGTGAGAGACATCTGTCTCAGTGGGCAGCATAGGTGAGAGACATCTGTCTCAGTGAGCAGCATAGGTGAGAGACATCTATCTCAGTGAGCAGCATAGGTGAGAGACATCTGTCTCAGTGAGCAGCATAGGTGAGAGACATCTGTCTCAGTGAGCAGCATAGGTGAGAGACATCTGTCTCAGTGAACAGCATAGTGTGAGACATCTGTCTCAGTGAGCATAGGTGAGAGACATCTGTCTCAATGAGCAGCATAGGTGAGAGACATCTGTCTCAGTGAGCAGCATAGGTGAGAGACATCTGTCTCAGTGAGCAGCATAGGTGAGAGACATCTGTCTCAGTGAGCAGCATAGGTGAGAGACATCTGTCTCAGTGAGCAGCATAGGTGAGAGACATCTGTCTCAATGATCAGCATAGGTGAGAGACATCTGTCTCAGTGAGCAACATAGGTGAGAGACATCTGTCTCAGTGAGCAGCATAGGTGAGAGACATCTGTCTCAGTGAGCAACATAGGTGAGAGACATCTGTCTCAGTGAGCAACATAGGTGAGAGACATCTGTCTCAATGATCAGCATAGGTGAGAGACATCTGTCTCAGTGAGCAACATAGGTGAGAGACATCTGTCTCAGTGAGCAACATAGGTGAGAGACATCTGTCTCAGTGAGCAACATAGGTGAGAGACATCTGTCTCAATGATCAGCATAGGTGAGAGACATCTGCCAGAGGTGTTGTCAGCACTCAAAAGTTGTGGCACTTCTGTTGAGGCAGGTGGCAGTGCTCAGTGTCAGCACGTGGAGGCAGGTGGCAGTGCTCAGTGTGAGCACGTGGAGGCAGGTGGCAGGGCTCAGTGTGAGCACGTGGAGGCAGGTGATGGTACTCATTGTCAGCATCTATTGCCAGTACCACTGCCAAATCCACAATGGAGAAGAAGACAGAGGTTGATCTCTCTGTGGAAGAAGGCAACAAATAATCCCACAAACACCTGTGACCACCTGCAAGCAGCAACTATGTATGTGTCCTAGACACACCACCTTTAAGCATCTGTGTCTCCTGAACACCACCTGCGAGCCTAGCACACCACCTGTGAGCAGCTGTGTACTAGACACACCACAAGTGATCAGCTGTGTGTCCAAGACACCCACCTGTGAGCAGCTGTGTACTAGACACACCACCAGTTAGCAGTTGTGTGTCTCCAAGACCCGCACCTGTGAGCAGATGTGAGTCCTAGACACCCCCCCCTTTGAGTAGCTGTGTTCTAGGCACACCACCTGTGAGTAGCTGTGTTCTAGACACACTATCTGTGAGCAGCTGTCGTAGCACACCACCTGTTAGCAGCTGTGTGTCCAAGACACACCACTTGTGAGTGGCTGTGTGAACTAGACACACCAGTGTGAGTAGCTGTCCTAGACATGTCAGCAGCTGTGTTCTAGGCACACTACCTGTGAGCAACAGTGTGTGTCCTTGACACCATCTATGTGCAGATGTATTCTAGGCACACTACCTGTTAGCACAGTGTGTCCTAGACACACCATCTATGTGCAGCTGTGTTCTACGCACACCATCTATGTGCAACTGTGTTCTAGGCACACCACCTGTGAGCAGCTGCGTGTCCTTGACACCATCTATGTGCTGCTGTGTTCTAGGCACACTACTTGTGAGCACAGTGTGTCCTAGACACACCATCTATGCGCAGCTGTGTTCTACGCACACCATCTATGCGCAGCTGTGTTCTAGGCATACCATCTGTGAGCAACAGTGTATCCTTGACACCATCTATGTGCAGCTTTGTCCTTGACACACCATCTATGCGCAGCTGTGTTCTAGACACACCACTTGTGAGTAGCTGTGTTCTAGGCACACTACTTGTGAGTACAGTGTGTCCTAGACACACCATCTATGTGCAGCTGTGTTCTAGGCACACCACCTGTGAGCAACAGTGTTTGCTTGACACCATCTGTGCGCAGCTTTTGCAATATTTAAAAGTTGTTGTTTTGAATAAAAGGACGTAAATCGTTTGATGGATTGGAAAAGAGTCGCCTTCAGCCTCTCACTTACTCAGACTTGGCAAGGAAGAACACTTCGGACGTGCTTCAGGTGAGCAACTCAGTCATGGCCTGCTCTGTGTGCAACGATCACGTTGCTTTGCTGAAGGGATGTGTGCTGGGACAGCTTCCTCTGCACTGTGTTAGCTAGGTAACTATAACGACTAAAGTTGGCCTCCAAGGATGGTCCCATTACACACATACATACACACACAAGGAGATGGAACTTTATAGCTTGTCTTGACCATTAGCAACTGCTTGTCTATATACTCGACGAGCACAAACCAAATAACATGTATACTATGTATATATGTAACATAATAATGTATGCTATATATATATAACATATGTATGCTATGTATATATAACATATGTATGCTATGTATATATATATAACATATGTATGCTATATATATATATATAACATATGTATGCTATGTATGTGGTGGATCCTCTCTGTAGATCCTGCCCAAGCTATTATGATTGACTCAGAATATGTTTTAACTCAATGATCAATAGCTGCCACCAATGTGGTGGATCCTCTCTGTAGATCCTGCCCAAGCTATTAAATGATCAAGAGCAGTCACAATTTTTACAGACACATGGAAATCTGCCCCTGAGCATGGGCAGCCTGCTTAAATACAGGTCTGCCCCAGTTCCAAAAATAGACATGTTCTAAATATAGATTACTGATTAATGTCCATTAAGAGTCACATGTCTCTCTGTAGCTGTTGTTGCTGGTTGGTTCCTTCAGCTGGAGATCCACAACATATGTATGCTATATATATAACATGCATGCTATTTATATACAGTATTGTTAGACCTGCTCTAGCTCGAAAGGTTAGGGCACGGCTTAACACACTATTGTTATGTCTAACTCACGCAAGTGTAATAATAAGGGTTGAAAGATTATTAAGTTCACATACCATTACAAACATCAGACACGAACTAGAACACATTCTCTGGGCACTGGAGGGAGAGCTGGCCTTAAATAGCCTGGCTCCCCAATCTCCAACTATTCCTTATAAGTACATTTGTCCATTACTTGGCTGGACCAATAGGAATCAATCAAGTATGAGTGTGTGCATTTGTGAGTATGAACAGTTAGAGTCCTAGTAACATTACCATATAAGGTGATTCCCAATAATTAGACTATATTAACAGTTTAAGAGTGTTAATTAGTACTGCTAAAGTTCTTGTTAGGATGAGATCCTAACAAGTATATATATAACATATGTATACATATGTATGCTATATATCATGTATGCTATAATTATATGAAGCATTGTTGCCTGCTGCTGTATTGTTGCCTGCTGCTGCATTGTTGCCTGCTGCTGCATTGTTGCCTGCTGCTGTATTGTGCCTGCTGCTGCATTGTTGCCTGCTGCTGCATTGTTGCCTGCTGCTGCATTGTTGCCTGCTGCTGCATTGTTGCCTGCTGCTGCATTGTTGCCTGCTGCTGCATTGTTGCCTGCTGCTGCATTGTTGCCTGCTGCTGCATTGTTGCCTGCTGCTGCATTGTTGCCTGCTGCTGCATTGTTGCCCGCTGCTGCATTGTTGCCCGCTGCTGCATTGTTGCCTGCTGCTGCATTGTTGCCTGCTGCTGCATTGTTGCCTGCTGCTGCATTGTTGCCCGCTGCTGCATTGTTGCCTGCTGCTGCATTGTTGCCTGCTGCTGCATTGTTGCCTGCTGCAGCATTGTTGCCTGCTGCTAATTGGGTACTCGAGTGGGGGGCATGAAAAGAAATGGAGCGAGCCACAAGAGTAAGCATCACCTCCGCTAATATTGCCCCCTTCCAGGGAAGAGTGACTAATATTGCCCCCTTCCAGGGAAGAGTGGCTAATATTGCCCCTTCCAGGGAAGAGTGGCTAATATTGCCCCCTTCCAGGGAAGAGTGGCTAATATTGCCCCTTCCAGGGAAGAGTGGCTAATATTGCCCCTTCCAGGGAAGAGTGGCTAATATTGCCACTTCCAGGGAAGAGTGGCTAATATTGCCCCGTTCCAAAGAGTAGCTAAGCTTTGACTTGAAGGATAACATTGAATGTTGCTCTTCTTGCCAGATGTCATTTTATTTAGCATGTCTGATCCTAAAAATGCCTCCTCCCGGCTCAACTGATCTATCTTGTTATGGGAGAAGATTATATCGACACTATCCTGGTGAAGATCTTCCAGTTGCTAGCAGGAGTGAGTGTTAAGCCAGGTTTGGTTTCCTCTGATATCACTTTGGAATGGAGAACATATTGCTTGTACATCACTCCACAGCCCAAGGGAGCATGAAGACTCAACTGAAGGGACTCACTAACTAATAGCATGCTCACAGCAAATGTTCCCCAACTTGAGCGGCACCAAACGTCTGCCTACCATTTCCTGTAGGAGCTCTCTCCATGATTAAGCTTCTCTCTAATAGAGATGATGAACTTGCGTCAGAAACTGCCTGGGGGAAATGAGTTGATCACTATTAATGAAGACAGCCTTTGAAAAAATAAGTCTGATAGAGATTTGGAAGAGGTCGTTGATGTCTGGACCAGAAAGCCATGATGGATTGCTGCATACAACTACTAATCTAAACTCATAGACTCTTCACATAATCTTTTTAGTCTACCAGAAAATAAATCTCCAAGTTGGGGAGGGGGGGGGCAAAATACTCCATGTCCTTAAAAAAAATCCTGGTGTATGTGTGTGTGGTATGTGTGCAGGCTCACCTTGCCCCTTGTGGGTCTGACTACCGTGGTGTTCGCCAAGAAATGGAGGTGAGAATTCTACATTGTTATGTAGCTTAGTGACAGTTACCAAGGCTACAGCCCTAACGTACTCTCTCCATCTAGAAACCACCTACCATCACCACACCTTTGTTGATGATGTCCTTGGATAGTGCACACCTGTCTTGTATCTCCTCAGTCACCAGGAGCAAACTCTCTCCTCCACCACCAGGGTCAGTACACATCTCTCCACCTTCTTCTGGCGACCTCTACATGTGTCCACCTTTATATGACCACCTGCACATGTGTCCATCTTCATCTGACAACCTGCACATGTATCCACCTTCATCTGACAACCTGCACATGTGTCCACCTTCATCTGACAACCTGCACATGTATCCACCTTCATCTGACAACCTGCACATGTATCCACCTTCATCTGACAACCTGCACATGTGTCCACCTTCATCTGACAACCTGCACATGTGTCCACCTTCATCTGACAACCTGCACATGTGCCCACCTCTTCTTCTGGTGACCTGGACATGTGTACACCATCTGAAACATGTACTGTGTCCACATTCATCTGACAACCTGCACAGGTGTCCACCTTCATCTGACAACATGCACATGTGTCCACCTTGACAACATGCACATGTGTCCACCTTCATCTGACAACCTGCACATGTGTCCACCTTCATCTGACAACCTGCACATGTGTCCACCTTCATCTGACAACCTGCACATGTGTCCACATTCATCTGACAACCTGCACATGTGTCCACCTTCATCTGACAACATGCACATGTGTCCACATTCATCTGACAACCTGCACATGTGTCCACCTTCATCTGACAACATGCACATGTGTCCACATTGACAACATGCACATGTGTCCACCTTCATCTGACAAACCTGCACATGTGTCGACCTTCATCTGACAACATGCACATGTGTCCACATACATCTGACAATCTGCACATGTGTCCACCTTCATCTGACAACATGCACATGTTTCCAACTTCATCTGACATGCACATGTGTTTACCTTCATCTGACAACATGCACATGTGTCCACCTTCATCTGACAACATGCACACATGTCCACCTTCATCTGATAACATGCACACGTGTCCACCTTCATCTGACAACATGCACACGTGTCCACCTTCATCTGACAACATGCACATGTGTCCACCTTCATCTGACAACATGCACATGTGTCCACCTTCATCTGACAACATGCACATGTGTCCACCTTCATCTGACAACATGCACACATCTGTAGCTTCTATACTTTCTGACTATGTTACAAAAATGCCATGTTTAATACCACACCCACTTTAATCCTTAATTACCCTTACCTTTAGAAGCAAGCATCTATGTGGTGCATAGTGAGTGCACATACTTGCCAAATTTCCATAAGTTAATTCCGGGACATTTCCGATGCGAATTTCTGACCATGCCCCCTCAATAGCATGCGCGTTTCCCTGTCCCCATGATGTTATTATTTACCCTGTATTTCCTGTATTCCATGCTTATTTACTTTGTAAATCAATTTAATTATATTTGTTTTATTTATATATTTTTATTTATACCTTTGTCTTTCTTGCCTATCCCCTGAAATTCCTGAAATTCTTTCCCTTTCACCGCCAACTTTAGCTCAACACTTTTTTTTTAAATTTTAATTTTTGAATTTCATAACTTTTTTTGTAACCATTAAATTTTGAAACCAAGCATATCATTCGATTGCAAATTGAAAGAGCTATAACTTGGTATATGAATCAGCTCTATTGAAGTAGGCAAACAAAAGTTACGCATCTCTATGTCTACAACAGTAAAAAAGTCACTAACAACAGAGATCCATCCAGGTGCGACTTTTTTCTCTACTCCGTAGGATTTTGATTGATAGCGAGTCTGCAGTAGATGGCTCTACAGCTTTCCACCCAAGAAGAGCATCCAGAAGCTGTAGGGACGGTCACAGTTATATAATTATATTTTTGTTGCCATGACCAGTTCGGAATCACATGCTACCTGAAATTTTTCTTTGATTGTAATTTTAACTATCTTTTGCGCACCCCCTGGTAAAAAATTAAATCTGTAGCTCCGTTCGCGAGTGATGTCCAGTTCGTGCCTGTAGGCGCTTATGGCGGTGAGAGTGTTTTAATCCGTCAAAATGGCATTCTCTCTTCTGCTTCTTTGCTACACTGGCCATTTTGCTGATATTGCTGGTTGGGAAGTTTCACGTGGGTGCCACACCTCCAATCGAAACAAGGTCAAAGGTTGTTTGGCAAACCTGCTGTAGCCGTAATTTGTTTATCTGAAGTTTTTTTCTCCTAAAAAGTGTCCTTTTTTTGTTGCTTTACGAGTGTTAAAGGACTAAACTAAACATGCTTGGGACTGCAGTGGCCATCTAAGCTAGTGGAAGCGCAAGGTGCACTTATCTGTAAATTCCGGGACATTACCGGGACAAGGACACCACCGGGACAATGCCCAAAATTCCGGGACTGACTGTCCCGGCCATTCCGGGACAGTTGGCAACTCTGAGTGCATATATTAACTCGCTCATTCTGTGGTGCTAGTCATACTACCTTATCCTTGCTATGCCCATTTCGTGTCTTTTCTTACTAATCCACGCTGCACATGCGGTCATCTGTGTACACCTACAGACACCTGACTTAATCCTGCAGGCTGGGTCTGTAAACGTCATTTAGCTGTCTTAATCTTGCAGGCTGGGTCTGTAAAAGTCATTTAGCTGACTTAATCCTGCAGGCTGGGTCTGTAAAAGTCATTTAGCTGTCTTAATCCTGCAGGCTTGGTCTGTAAAAGTCATTTAGCTGTCTTAATCCTGCAGGCTGGGTCTGTAAAAGTCATTTAGCTGTCTTAATCCTGCAGGCTGGTCATTTAGCTGTCTTAATCCTGCAGGCTGGGTCTGTAAAAGTCATTTAGCTGACTTAATCCTGCAGGCTGGGTCTGTAAAAGTCATTTAGCTGTCTTAATCCTGCAGGCTGGGTCTGTAAAAGTCATTTAGCTGACTTAATCCTGCAGGCTGGGTCTGTAAAAGTCATTTAGCTGACTTAATCCTGCAGGCTGGGTCTGTAAAAGTCATTTAGCTGACTTAATCCTGCAGGCTGGGTCTGTAAAAGTCATTTATCTGTCTTAATCCTGCAGGCTGGGTCTGTAAAAGTCATTTAGCTGACTTAATCCTGCAGGCTGGGTCTGTAAAAGTCATTTAGCTGTCTTAATCCTGTAGGCTGGGTCAGTAAAAGTCATTTAGCTGACTTAATCCTGCAGGCTGGGTCTGTAAAAGTCATTTAGCTGTCTTAATCCTCCAGGCTTGGTCTGTAAAAGTCATTTAGCTGTCTTAATCCTGCAGGCTGGGTCTGTAAAAGTCATTTAGCTGTCTTAATCCTGCAGGCTGGGTCTGTAAAAGTCATTTAGCTGACTTAATCCTGCAGGCTGGGTCTGTAAAAGTCATTTAGCTGTCTTAATCCTGCAGGCTGGGTCTGTAAAAGTCATTTAGCTGACTTAATCCTGTAGGCTGGGTCAGTAAAAGTCATTTAGCTGACTTAATCCTGCAGGCTGGGTCTGTAAAAGTCATTTAGCTGACTTAATCCTGCAGGCTGGGTCTGTAAAAGTCATTTAGCTGTCTTAATCCTCCAGGCTTGGTCTGTAAAAGTCATTTAGCTGTCTTAATCCTGCAGGCTGGGTCTGTAAAAGTCATTTAGCTGTCTTAATCCTGCAGGCTGGGTCTGTAAAAGTCATTTAGCTGACTTAATCCTGCAGGCTGGGTCTGTAAAAGTCATTTAGCTGTCTTAATCCTGCAGGCTGGGTCTGTAAAAGTCATTTAGCTGACTTAATCCTGTAGGCTGGGTCAGTAAAAGTCATTTAGCTGACTTAATCCTGCAGGCTGGGTCTGTAAAAGTCATTTAGCTGACTTAATCCTGCAGGCTGGGTCTGTAAAAGTAATTTAGCTGTCTTAATCCTGCAGGCTGGGTCTGTAAAGGTCATTTAGCTGTCTTAATCCTGCAGGCTGGGTCTGTAAAAGTCATTTAGCTGACTTAATCCTGCAGGCTGGGTCTGTAAAAGTCATTTAGCTGACTTAATCCTGCAGGCTGGGTCTGTAAAAGTCATTTAGCTGTCTTAATCCTGCAGGCTGGGTCTGTAAAAGTCATTTAGCTGACTTAATCCTCCAGGCTTGGTCTGTAAAAGTCATTTAGCTGACTTAATCCTGCAGGCTGGGTCTGTAAAAGTCATTTAGCTGTCTTAATCCTGCAGGCTGGGTCTGTAAAAGTCATTCAGCTGACTTAATCCTGCAGGCTGGGTCTGTAAAGGTCGTTTAGCTGACTTAATCCTGCAGGCTGGGTCTGTAAAAGTCATTTAGCTGTCTTAATCCTGCAGGCTGGGTCTGTAAAAGTCATTTAGCTGTCTTAATCCTGCAGGCTGGGTCTGTAAAAGTCATTTAGCTGACTTAATCCTGCAGGCTGGGTCTGTAAAAGTCATTTAGCTGTCTTAATCCTGCAGGCTGGGTCTGTAAAAGTCATTTAGCTGACTTAATCCTGCAGGCTGGGTCTGTAAAAGTCATTTAGCTGACTTAATCCTGCAGGCTGGGTCTGTAAAAGTCATTTAGCTGTCTTAATCCTGCAGGCTGGGTCTGTAAAAGTCATTTAGCTGTCTTAATCCTGCAGGCTGGGTCTGTAAAAGTCATTTAGCTGACTTAATCCTGCAGGCTGGGTCTGTAAAAGTCATTTAGCTGACTTAATCCTGCAGGCTGAGTCTGTAAAAAGTCATTTAGCTGACTTAATCCTGCAGGCTGGGTCTGTAATAGTCATTTAGCTGTCTTAATCCTGCAGGCTGGGTCTGTAAAAGTCATTTAGCTGTCTTAGTCCTGCAGGCTGGGTGTGTAAAAGTCATTTACCTGTCTTAATCCTGCAGGCTGGGTCTGTAAAAGTCATTTAGCTTTCTTAATCCTGCAGGCTTGGTGTGTAAAAGTCATTTAGCTGTCGTAATCCTGCAGGCTGGGTCTGTAAAAGTCATTTAGCTGTCTTAATCCTGCAGGCTTGGTGTGTAAAAGTTATTTAGCTGTCTTAATCCTGCAGGCTGGGTCTGTAAAAGTCATTTAGCTACTTAGTCTTGCAGGCAGGGTCTGTAAAAGTCAGCTGAGAAGTGATGCCTGAACTCTGCACTGTCCAGTACATTGGCAGCTGGGAAGTGGTGTCTGACCTCTGCACTGGCCAGTACATTCACAGCTGAGAAGTGGTGCCTGACCTCTGCACTGGCCAGTACATTCACAGCTGAGAAGTGGTGCCTGACCTCTGCTCTGTCCAGTACATTCACAGCTGAGAAGTGGTGCCTGACCTCTGCACTGTCCAGTACATTGACAGCTGAGAAGTGGTGCCTGACCTCTGCTCTGTCCAGTACATTGACAGCTGAGAAGTGGTGCCTGACCTCTGCACTGTCCAGTACATTGGCAGCTGAGAAGTAGTGCCTGACCTCTGCACTGTCCAGTACATTGACAGCTGAGAAGTGGTGCCTGACCTCTGCACTGTCCAGTACATTCACAGCTGAGAAGTGGTGCCTGACCTCTGCACTGGCCAGTATACTGATGTGATAACTATGGCCTTGAAGGTGTAGCCTTCTCTGAAGTGAAGCACTTGAAGCAGCGAATGATCGCTGTGATGTCATACCAGGGACTACATTATGTCATACCAGGGACTACATGATATCATACCAGAGACTACGTGATGTCATACCAGGGACTACGTGATGTCATACCAGGGACTATGGCTAGGAGGACTGCTTGAATTACACAACACATGTACAGACTTATCCACATCTTCCTTGAACTGGAAGTGATCATACCCTCTGCACGTAAAGAGGGCCAGAAAAATCAACTCCAGTAGGAAAAGAGAGTGATTGACAGACTCAAGATTATGGAAGAGGTAGAGCAGATGGTGGGCACTACAGTTTGGCCTGGAACTTTCATGACCCAACAGCCAGACTAAACCTTTCTGACCCAGAAGCCAGAGGTCTCAACCTTCCTGGCCCAGAAGCCAGAGGTCTAAACCTTTCTGGCCTAGAAGCCAGAAGTCTAAACCTTCCTGGCCCAGAAGCCAGAGGTCTAAACCTTCCTGGCCCAGAAGTCTAAACCTTCCTGGCCCAACAGCCAGACTAAACCTTCCTGGCCCAATGGCCAAAAGTCCAGTCCTTCACTGCTCCAGCAGCCAGAAGTCTAAACCTTCCTGGCCCAATAAGTTGGGGCTATTTTGAACACTTTAGGTGTAATAGTACATGATGTGTTTTGCTTGGAGTTCAACCTTTGCACCTGTCCCTTCTTCTTCCTACACGACATGTGCTATGTGCATTCCGTAGGTATTCCTCACCAATGGCTGCTGGGCTTGTGGACAGTGAGAGAATGGCTCTGTGCAGAGAAGCTGCTTCCAAGACGCTTCCTTCACCATCACGTGTTGGCCGCTCAAGCAGCTCTACCCACAAGCCGAAGATTAGTGGTACATACACACACATGCACACACACACACACGCTATTGCTGTGTTGCTAGTGCTGTTGCTATGTTGTTGCGCTATAGTTGCTGTTACAATGTTCCTGTGGTTGTTGATGCTGTATTTGCTGTTAGCGTGTTGTTGATTCTGTAGTTCATGTTGCTATGTGGTTGGTGGTATAGTTGTTGCTGCTATGCTGTTGCTGCTGTTGCCAGTGTTGTTGCTGCTATAGTTGCTGTTGCTATGTCGTTGCTGCTATAGTTGCAGTTGCTAGTGTTGTTGCTGCTATAGTTGCTGTTGCTATGATGTTGCTGCTATAATTGTTGTTGCAATGTTGGTGTTGCTTGTTGGTCTTGCTAGTGTTATTGCTGCTATAGTGCTATGTTGTTGCTGCTATAGTTGCTGTTGCTATGTTGTTGCTGCTATAGTTGCAGTTGCTAGTGTTGTTGCTGTTATTGTGGGTTTGGTCTGTGGCTGCCATCTTATTTTCACCTTCAGACGTCATCCACTTATGTAGTTGCCCGCCATTATTATTGTGCATCCCACCCCACCCCACGTATGTCTACAGTAGATGCTAGTCGTTCCCGCTCTAATGCCGGCAATTTCCTGCCTGGATGGATACGTAGGAAGATATCAATGACAGGACCTCCTCCTCCTAGGAAGTCCAACTCCTCACCTTTGCCCCCCTCTTGCTCTTGCTGTACGGAGTCCTTGGAGGACATGTTCGACCACTTTGTGCAGGTCACAGGCAACATCCGACAAGACAGCCAAGTTCTCTACATAGTGAGCCCCTGAGTGTGTGTGTGGTCTCTACATAGTGAGCCCCTGAGTGTGTGTGTGTGGGGGGGGGGGGGGGCTCTAGCACTCTTGGCTTTTATTCAAAAACACCGTATATATTAACTGATTGAATGCCAGCTTTGTTTGTAGTTAGTGGTAAACCTTAAAACTTCTCCTATCATTAGAATGGAAATGCAGTTTGGTATGAGAACCAGCTCTGTTGAGGTGAGCAAACAGAAGCTACGCAGCCATCACTACGCCTCTAATGTCTACAACAAACCTTACCCCAATGAAGTCCATCTTGGAGCGCCTCCTTTTGAAAGTGAAGGCATCCAGAGTGACTCCTGGTAAGCACAGGTGCCTGTCCATCCAGGGGTATATACCTCCTTGCTTGAAAGTGAAGGCATCCAGAGTGACTCCTGGTGAGCACAGGTGCCTGTGCTGCTTGCCAATGAAGGAGAATTTCCAGAAACTGTAGCAAAAGCCGGGAAGAAACCGTTCATGAACGCAGTTGTGATCATCAGCCATAAAAAGAATTTTAACTTTGCTCACGCGCGTCTAATCGGGCATGTGTAGAGACAATTGTTTTCCGTTTAAAAAAAGCCATTTTCTGTTTCAGCTTTTCCTCAATTCCGTTTCATTGGCTGATTTTTTAGAATTTTTGGTTCAGAAATTAAAATTAATTATAGGTTAATTATAGGCTGCAATAATTTACATAAAATACCAGTACATACTTAGCTAAAACACCTTTCAAAGTCTCCATTAAAATATAACATCACAAGTCGCTTTGTATTTTGTTCTGTCAAATTCTCCCTTCGATCAGTCAGGATGTGCTTATATTGTGAAAAACTTTGTTCCACATCAACTGAAGCCACTGGCATCCAAATAGCATTTGAAGCTATAGCAGAAATTTTGGGGAATCAGTCTTTCATGCTATCCCAAAATCCAATGAACAGTGGACTGGGTAGTTTGTCACGATACTGAGTGTAAATGAGCCACTCTTCAAGCAGCTCAGGGGATGGATCCTGGAGGGAATTGATACGTGGTAATCTTCAATATCATTCCCAAAAGCTGGAAGCTGACTCGGATCAAAAATCCTCACAGCCGTGTAATGTGGGTAGGGCGGATGTCAGTCCAAGTGAAGTTCTAGTTTATTAAGAGATAGTCTGAACGCAGTCTGAAATGATTTGATGTGTTTTCTCTTCTGGTCAGCCTCGAATTTGTCAAGCAATCGATCTGTCTCTGGGCCAAAGCTGGTTTTTGAGACACCAGCTCTTAGGTAAGAACACAGATCTTGGAGGAGATTGTACACTGTACATGCCAATGGAGTTTCTTTGGCCTCAAGTGATGTCAAGACAGCCATCAAACGCTGGCAGTTCTCCTTGATGAAGTATAGCTGCAGGCTTATTTCAGCATAGATAGTGTTGTATGCCACGAATTCAATGATTCGTTCAACAGCCATCCCTTGCCTTTTCTCTGCCTTGTAAAAACCTTCATACACATGGATTCCTGTGGCATGATAGATGGCTGCTTGAAACCATGAAGTCCATCGAGATGAAACAGGGACTGGTGGTAGCTTGACGTCAGTGCTAGCAATAAATAAACTCGCCAAGGTACTTCAGGAATCGATTCTTTCTGCCTGGCTTCTTAAAGAGAGATTACTTTATCATCATGATAAGATTAGAGGTATGTGAAAAGTCACCATGATGGTGAAAAACTTCAGCTGCCAGGTTGACAATGTGTGCAAGGCACAGAACATGCATAGACTTGGGGTAAACAGCCGAGAGAACATCCCTATATGCCTTCTTACAGTACGCAGCACTGTCTGAAACAATAGAAACAACATTCTCAAATGCTATTCCAGCTTCACTCACACTTTGGATAATGCTTGGCTGAATGTGCTGTGATTGCACACCTCCATCTTCACCACATTGATTAGAAAGGACTTGCCTCGAACACTAGCAATGACATTCAAGATGCTATGGTCACGCACATCAGTAGTTTCGTCAACAGTGATGCTAACTGGCTGGTGATGAAGTACATCCTGGAGAGCTGAAAATTGAGTCTCATAGAGCCTCGGTATATATGTTGTGCGAAGTGTGGCTACTTGAGGTGGAGCTCCTGCTTGTTTACAGTGTTTCTGTAGGAATGGCCTGATCTTGTTTTATCAAGGGGAATAGCTGCAACGGTGCACATTTTCAAATAATCCAACACAAAATAATCCAACACAAAACTCTCCCTAATCTCCTTCGACTTGAAAATTGTGCCAAGCGTTGTCTGCCTTCTGGATGAAGGCCAAGCTGATCGACTCTACTTCATTGTTTCCTTTTTAGTAGCATGTTTCTTACTTTCCTTCACAGGATCAGCTCTAGTAAAATCTATACTGTGTAAAAAAAAAGCACATCCCCATTTGCATACAGATCATCATTGAAACTTACGTGGGTAAGTGGCAGGGGCACTTCTCTTGGCTTTTTGGGGCTCTGGGGGGCTCTGACTCGCCATATCAGCCACTTACAAATGGTTAATTAGAGTATAGTAGAGCCCCAGCTACTTATTGGGACTGCTCAAATGCTACTTACTGTACTTACCATTTCTCTAACCAGCAGTAGCTACAGCTTATAAATGTCTACACAGAACTGTAAAAACCCATTAACTTGTTACATTTAGATGTACAAGTGA
Source organism: Cladorhizidae sp. MBARI D1340-BT2 (assembly GCA_028752905.1). NCBI lineage: Eukaryota > Metazoa > Porifera > Demospongiae > Poecilosclerida > Cladorhizidae > Cladorhizidae sp. MBARI D1340-BT2. The sequence continues at coordinate 35,289,142 of JAQNBH010000001.1, read as the reverse complement.
ATTTTGGGCTGACTAGCTAATTGATTTTGGCAACCTCAGAACAGCAGATTCTGTTTCAGAATGTAGATTCTGTGTATTCCATCCATTTTCCATTTTCACGGAAAACCATTGTCTCTACATTTGACACTAGAATTGGGCATGGCAGACCGAGAATGGACATTTAATACACCACCCTTACCAGACTTACGAGTTTTCACACCACAATGTGCAAGTTTTCACCCCATGATGTGTGAGTCTGCACCACACGATGTGTGAGTTTGCATCACATGATGTGTGAGTTTGCACCACATGATGTGCAAGTTTGCACCACGTGATGTGTGAGTCTGCATCACATGATGTGTGAGTTTGCACCACATGATGTGTGAGTCTGCACCACATGATGTGTGAGTCTGCATCACATGATGTGTGAGTTTGCACCACATGATGTGTGAGTCTGCACCACATGATGTGTGAGTTTGCACCACATGATGTGTGAGTTCGTATCACATGATGTGTGAGTTTGCCACATGACGTGTGAGTTTGCAGCACGTGATGTGTGAGTCTGCACCACATGATGTGTGAGTCTGCACCACATGATGTGTGAGTCTGCATCACATGATGTGTGAGTTTGCACCACATGATGTGTGAGTCTGCACCACATGATGTGTGAGTTTGCACCACATGATGTGTGAGTTCGTATCACATGATGTGTGAGTTTGCCACATGACGTGTGAGTTTGCAGCACGTGATGTGTGAGTCTGCACCACATGATGTGTGAGTCTGCATCACATGATGTTTGTACCACATGATGTGTGAGTTCGTATCACATGATGTGTGAGTTTGCCACATGACGTGTGAGTTTGCAGCACGTGATGTGTGAGTCTGCACCACATGATGTGTGAGTCTGCACCACATGATGTGTGAGTTTGTACCACATGATGTGTGAGTTTGTATCACATGATGTGTGAGTTTGCCACATGACGTGTGAGTTTGCACCACATGATGTGTGAGTATGCACCACATGATGTGTGAGTTTGCACCACATGATGTGTGAGTTTGCACCACATGATGTGTGAGTTTGCACCACATGATGTGTGAGTTTGCATCACATGATGTGTGAGTTTGCACCACGTGATGTGTGAGTCTGCACCACATGATGTGTGTGTTTGCATCACATGATGTGTGAGTTTGCATCACATGATGTGTGAGTTTGCACCACGTGATGTGTGAGTCTGCATCACATGATGTGTGAGTTTGCACCACATGATGTGCAAGTTTGCATCACATGATGTGTGAGTTTGCATCACATGATGTGTGAGTTTGCACCACATGATGTGTGAGTTTGCACCACATGATGTGTGAGTCTGCATCACATGATGTGTGAGTTTGCACCACATGATGTGTGAGTCTGCATCACATGATGTGTGAGTTTGCACCACATGATGTATGAGTTTGCATCACATGATGTGTGAGTTTACACCACATGATGTGTGAGTTTGTACCACATGATGTGTGAGTCTGCACCACATGATGTGTGAGTCTGCACCACATGATGTGTGAGTTTGCACCACATGATGTGTGAGTTTGCATCACATGATGTGTGAGTTTGCATCACATGATGTGCGAGTTTGCATCACATGATGTGTGAGTTTGCACCACATGATGTGTGAGTTTGCACCACATGATGTGTGAGTTTGCACCACATGATGTGTGAGTTTGCATCACATGATGTGTGAGTTTGCACCACATGATGTGTGAGTTTGCATCACATGATGTGTGAGTTTGCATCACATGATGTGTGAGTTTGCATCACATGATGTGTGAGTTTGCATCACATGATGTGTGAGTTTGCAGCACATGATGTGTGAGTCTGCACCACATGATGTGTGAGTGCACCACATGATGTGTGAGTCTGCACCACATGATGTGTGAGTCTGCATCACATGATGTGTGAGTTTGCATCACATGATGTGTGAGTTTGCATCACATGATGTGTGAGTCTGCACCACATGATGTGTGAGTTTGCACCACATGATGTGTGAGTCTGCATCACATGATGTGTGAGTTTGCATCACATGATGTGTGAGTTTGCACCACATGATGTGTGAGTTTGCACCACATGATGTGTGAGTTTGCACCACATGATGTGTGAGTTTACACCACATGATGTGTGAGTTTGCATCACATGATGTGTGAGTTTGCACCACATGATGTGTGTGTTTGCATCACATGATGTGTGAGTTTGCATCACATGATGTGTGAGTTTACACCACATGATGTGTGAGCCTGCACCACATGATGTGTGAGTTTGCACCACATGATGTGTGAGTTTGCAGCACATGATGTGTGAGTTTGCACCACATGATGTGTGAGTTTGCATCACATGATGTGTGAGTTTGCACCACATGATGTGTGAGTTTGCATCACATGATGTGTGAGTTTGCATCACATGATGTCTGAGTTTGCACCACATGATGTGTGAGTTTGCACCACATGATGTGAGTTTGCACCACATGATGTGTGAGTCTGCACCACATGATGTGTGAGTTTGCTCTACGTGATGTGCGTATGGTGGCTAATCTGTTTAAATTTTTTTTAAATTCTAATCTTCCCAGAAACTGGAATAGAAAGAGAATCTTCAGCTTACAAATAATGTCTTCAGCTCCTAGCATCTCTACAGTAGGAAGGTGACTTATTAGGAACACTTATTAGGAACAGGGCACTTATTAGGAACAGGGCACTTATAAGAACACTTATTAGGAACAGGGCACTTATTAGGAACAGGGCACTTATTAGGAACAGGGCACTAGGAACAGGGCACTTATTAGGAACAGGGCACTTATAAGAACACTTATTAGGAACAGGGCACTTATTAGGAACAGGGCACTTATTAGGAACAGGGCACTTATTAGGAACAGGGCACTTATTAGGAACAGGGCACTTATTAGGAGTGGAGTAGCTATTTGGCCTCAACAGTTTTCCAGCATTTGCGGACAATTGTACGTACATACAGAGGTCACAGAGGTCACAGTTTTGTTGATGCATATGTACATGAACGACTGTGCCACTTCTTCTCTTCTCTCTCCTCCCACCTACTCCTCCCACCTACTCCTCCCACCTACTCCTCCCACCTACTCCACCCACCTACTCCACCCACCTACTCCACCCACCTCATCCTCCCACCTCATCCTCCCTCCCTCCTCCACCCTCCTCCTCCCACCTCGTCCTCCCTCCCTCCTCCACCCTCCCTCCTCCACCCTCCCTCCTCCACCCTTCCTCCTCCACCCTTCCTCCTCCTCCTCCTCCCTCTTCCCTGCTCCTGCTCTACCCGTCATGCAGGAGAGGCACTGGTCGGAGGTGTGCAAGGACCATGACTGCAGCACTGAAGTGAGGTGGTACAGAGATGCAGTGTGGGACTTATTCCAGACAGAGGCCAAGTTTCTCACTCTCTTTCTACAGCCTCTGGAGAAGGTTTACAAAAGTTTCCTGGAGGAGCTCCACTTCCATGGCAGACTCATGATAGCTGATGTGGACAAGATCTTTGTCAACTTGAGTGAGCTCTGTGAAGTAAGGCATGTCTACAGGTACATGTCTGCAGGTGCATGTCTACAGGTGTGTCTACAGGTGTGTCTACAGGTGTGTCTACAGGTGCATGTCTACAGGTGTGTCTGCAGGCATGTCTACAGGTGAATGTCTACAGGTGCATGTCTACAGGTGTGTCTGCAGGTGCATGTCTACAGGTGCATGTCTACAGGTGCATGTCTACAGGTGCATGTCTACAGGTGTGTCTACAGGTGCATGTCTAGGTGCATCTGCAGGTGCATGTCTGCAGGCATGTCTACAGGTACATGTCTACAGGTACATGTCTACCGGTGCATGTCTACAGGTGCATGTCTACAGGTGCATGTCTGTGCATGCTTCGACTCTAGCATGAGAATCTCCCAAAGGACCGAGCTCAGCGCTTGGCTAAAACTCACTCTAACATCTCTGCCTAAACAAAGGGTTCTGTCATTTTTAGTTAAAAGGCAGTCCAGTCCAGCATTAAAAAAATGGTTGGGTCTGTCTTCACGGACTTGTCACGCCTCTCTTCTCCCACCCCTTTCCTTACGGACCTGTCACACCTCTCTTCTCCCACCCCTTTCCTTGAGACCATTCCCAGCCACTTCAGTACACACCAGAATCCTGCAAGTCTTCCAAACATGTGCAGTGTCTTGATGTTCTATGAAAGGGAAACTTGCTGCGAAGATGCTCAATTTCAGCAGCTCTCTGCAGCCCCATTCTGGTACCAATCTCTCCACTATAGTATTACAAGACTTCATTAAAACAATTTTTATATGACTAATGAAGCAACACGACATTTACAAGACCTGATGAAGACCATGATGGTTCCATGTGCCCTGATGAAGACCATGATGGTTCCATGTGCCCTGATCAAGACCATGATGGTTCCATGTGCCCTGATGGAGACCAATATGCCCTGATGAAGATCATGATGGTTCCCATGATGGTTCCATGTGCCCTGATGAAGACCATGATGATTCAATGTGCCCTGATGAAGACCATGATGGTTTCATGTGCCCTGATGAAGACCATGATGATTCAATGTGCCCTGATGATGACTGTGATGGTTCATGTGGAGTGCACTAGTTAAGTTGCTAGAGCTCCTGAATAAGGAGTGTACTAGTTAAGTTGCTAGAGCTCCTGAATAAGGAGTGCACTAGTTAAGTTGCTAGTGCTCCTGAATAAGGAGTGCACTAGTTAAGTTGCTAGAGCTCCTGAATAAGGAGTGCACTAGTTAAGTTGCTAGAGCTCCTGAATAAGGAGTGCACTAGTTAAGTTGCTAGAGCTCCTGAATAAGGAGTGCACTAGTTAAGTTGCTAGTGCTCCTGAATAAGGAGTGCACTAGTTAAGTTGCTAGAGCTCCTGAATAAGGAGTGCACTAGTTAAGTTGCTAGTGCTCCTGAATAAGGAATGCACTAGTTAAGTTGCTAGTGCTCCTGAATAAGGAGTGCACTAGTTAAGTTGCTAGAGCTCCTGAATAAGGAGTGCACTAGTTAAGTTGCTAGTGCTCCTGAATAATGAGTGCACTAGTTAAGTTGCTAGAGCTCCTGAATAAGGAGTGCACTAGTTAAGTTGCTAGAGCTCCTGAATAAGGAGTGCACTAGTTAAGTTGCTAGAGCTCCTGAATAAGGAGTGCACTAGTTAAGTTGCTAGAGCTCCTGAATAAGGAGTGCACTAGTTAAGTTGCTAGAGCTCCTGAATAAGGAGTGCACTAGTTAAGTTGCTAGTGCTCCTGAATAAGGAGTGCACTAGTTAAGTTGCTAGAGCTCCTGAATAAGGAGTGCACTAGTTAAGTTGCTAGAGCTCCTGAATAAGGAGTGCACTAGTTAAGTTGCTAGTGCTCCTGAATAAGGAGTGCACTAGTTAAGTTGCTAGAGCTCCTGAATAAGGAGTGCACTAGTTAAGTTGCTAGAGCTCCTGAATAAGGAGTGCACTAGTAAGTTGCTAGTGCTCCTGAATAAGGAGTGCACTAGTTAAGTTGCTAGAGCTCCTGAATAAGGAGTGCACTAGTTAAGTTGCTAGAGCTCCTGAATAAGGAGTGCACTAGTTAAGTTGCTAGAGTTCCTGAATAAGGAGTGCACTAGTTAAGTTGCTAGAGCTCCTGAATAAGGAGTGCACTAGTTAAGTTGCTAGTGCTCCTGAATAAGGAGTGCACTAGTTAAGTTGCTAGAGCTCCTGAATAAGGAGTGCACTAGTTAAGTTGCTAGTGCTCCTGAATAAGGAGTGCACTAGTTAAGTTGCTAGTGCTCCTGAATAAGGAGTGCACTAGTTAAGTTGCTAGAGCTCCTGAATAAGGAGTGCACTAGTTAAGTTGCTAGAGCTCCTGAATAAGGAGTGCACTAGTTAAGTTGCTAGTGCTCCTGAATAAGGAGTGCACTAGTTAAGTTGCTAGAGCTCCTGAATAAGGAGTGCACTAGTTAAGTTGCTAGAGCTCCTGAATAAGGAGTGCACTAGTTAAGTTGCTAGAGCTCCTGAATAAGGAGTGCACTAGTTAAGTTGCTAGAGCTCCTGAATAAGGAGTGCACTAGTTAAGTTGCTAGAGCTCCTGAATAAGGAGTGCACTAGTTAAGTTGCTAGTGCTCCTGAATAAGGAGTGCACTAGTTAAGTTGCTAGAGCTCCTGAATAAGGAGTGCACTAGTTAAGTTGCTAGAGCTCCTGAATAAGGAGTGCACTAGTTAAGTTGCTAGTGCTCCTGAATAAGGAGTGCACTAGTTTAGTTGCTAGTGCTCCTGAATAAGGAGTGCACTAGTTAAGTTGCTAGAGCTCCTGAATAAGGAGTGCACTAGTTAAGTTGCTAGTGCTCCTGAATAAGGAGTGCACTAGTTAAGTTGCTAGAGCTCCTGAATAAGGAGTGCACTAGTTAAGTTGCTAGTGCTCCTGAATAAGGAGTGCACTAGTTAAGTTGCTAGTGCTCCTGAATAAGGAGTGCACTAGTTAAGTTGCTAGAGCTCCTGAATAAGGAGTGCACTAGTTAAGTTGCTAGTGCTCCTGAATAAGGAGTGCACTAGTTAAGTTGCTAGAGCTCCTGAATAAGGAGTGCACTGGTTAAGTTGCTAGAGCTCCTGAATAAGGAGTGCACTAGTTAAGTTGCTAGAGCTCCTGAATAAGGAGTGCACTAGTTAAGTTGCTAGAGCTCCTGAATAAGGAGTGCACTAGTTAAGTTGCTAGAGCTCCTGAATAAGGAGTGCACTAGTTAAGTTGCTAGAGCTCCTGAATAAGGAGTGCACTAGTTAAGTTGATAGTGCTCCTGAATAAGGAGTGCACTAGTTAAGTTGCTAGTGCTCCTGAATAAGGAGTGCACTAGTTAAGTTGCTAGAGCTCCTGAATAAGGAGTGCACTAGTTAAGTTGCTAGAGCTCCTGAATAAGGAGTGCACTAGTTAAGTTGCTAGAGCTCCTGAATAAGGAGTGCACTAGTTAAGTTGCTAGAGCTCCTGAATAAGGAGTGCACTAGTTAAGTTGCTAGTGCTCCTGAATAAAGAGTGCACTAGTTAAGTTGCTAGTGCTCCTGAATAAGGAGTGCACTAGTTAAGTTGCTAGTGCTCCTGAATAAGGAGTGCACTAGTTAAGTTGCTAGAGCTCCTGAATAAGGAGTGCACTAGTTAAGTTGCTAGTGCTCCTGAATAAGGAGTGCACTAGTTAAGTTGCTAGAGCTCCTGAATAAGGAGTGCACTAGTTAAGTTGCTAGAGTTCCTGAATAAGGAGTGCACTAGTTAAGTTGCTAGAGTTCCTGAATAAGGAGTGCACTAGTTAAGTTGCTAGTGCTCCTGAATAAGGAGTGCACTAGTTAAGTTGCTAGTGCTCCTGAATAAGGAGTGCACTAGTTAAGTTGCTAGAGCTCCTGAATAAGGAGTGCACTAGTTAAGTTGCTAGAGCTCCTGAATAAGGAGTGCACTAGTTAAGTTGCTAGAGCTCCTGAATAAGGAGTGCACTAGTTAAGTTGCTAGAGCTCCTGAATAAGGAGTGCACTAGTTAAGTTGCTAGTGCTCCTGAATAAGGAGTGCACTAGTTAAGTTGCTAGTACTCCTGAATAAGGAGTGCACTAGTTAAGTTGCTAGAGCTCCTGAATAAGGAGTGCACTAGTTAAGTTGCTAGTGCTCCTGAATAAGGAGTGCACTAGTTAAGTTGCTAGTGCTCCTGAATAAGGAGTGCACTAGTTAAGTTGCTAGTGCTCCTGAATAAGGAGTGCACTAGTTAAGTTGCTAGAGCTCCTGAATAAGGAGTGCACTAGTTAAGTTGCTAGAGCTCCTGAATAAGGAGTGCACTAGTTAAGTTGCTAGAGCACCTGAATAAGGAGTGCACTAGTTAAGTTGCTAGAGCTCATGAATAAGGAGTGCACTAGTTAAGTTGCTAGTGCTCCTGAATAAGGAGTGCACTAGTTAAGTTGCTAGAGCTCCTGAATAAGGAGTGCACTAGTTAAGTTGCTAGAGCTCCTGAATAAGGAGTGCACTAGTTAAGTTGCTAGTGCTCCTGAATAAGGAGTGCACTAGTTAAGTTGCTAGAGTTCCTGAATAAGGAGTGCACTAGTTAAGTTGCTAGAGCTCCTGAATAAGGAGTGCACTAGTTAAGTTGCTAGAGCTCCTGAATAAGGAGTGCACTAGTTAAGTTGCTAGAGCTCCTGAATAAGGAGTGCACTAGTTAAGTTGCTAGTGCTCCTGAATAAGGAGTGCACTAGTTAAGTTGCTAGTGCTCCTGAATAAAGAGTGCACTAGTTAAGTTGCTAGTGCTCCTGAATAAGGAGTGCACTAGTTAAGTTGCTAGTGCTCCTGAATAAGGAGTGCACTAGTTAAGTTGCTAGTGCTCCTGAATAAGGAGTGCACTAGTTAAGTTGCTAGAGCTCCTGAATAAGGAGTGCACTAGTTAAGTTGCTAGAGCTCCTGAATAAGGAGTGCACTAGTTAAGTTGCTAGAGCTCCTGAATAAGGAGTGCACTAGTTAAGTGCTAGAGCTCCTGAATAAGGAGTGCACTAGTTAAGTTGCTAGAGCTCCTGAATAAGGAGTGCACTAGTTAAGTTGCTAGAGCTCCTGAATAAGGAGTGCACTAGTTAAGTTGCTAGAGCTCCTGAATAAGGAGTGCACTAGTTAAGTTGCTAGAGCTCCTGAATAAGGAGTGCACTAGTTAAGTTGCTAGTGCTCCTGAATAAGGAGTGCTAGTTAAGTTGCTAGTGCTCCTGAATAAGGAGTGCACTAGTTAAGTTACTAGTGCTCCTGAATAAGGAGTGCACTAGTTAAGTTGCTAGAGCTCCTGAATAAGGAGTGCACTAGTTAAGTTGCTAGAGCTCCTGAATAAGGAGTGCACTAGTTAAGTTGCTAGTGCTCCTGAATAAGGAGTGCACTAGTTAAGTTGCTAGAGCTCCTGAATAAGGAGTGCACTAGTTAAGTTGCTAGTGCTCCTGAATAAGGAGTGCACTAGTTAAGTTGCTAGTGCTCCTGAATAAGGAGTGCACTAGTTAAGTTGCTAGAGCTCCTGAATAAGGAGTGCACTAGTTAAGTTGCTAGTGCTCCTGAATAAGGAGTGCACTAGTTAAGTTGCTAGAGCTCCTGAATAAGGAGTGCACTAGTTAAGTTGCTAGTGCTCCTGAATAAGGAGTGCACTAGTTAAGTTGCTAGAGCTCCTGAATAAGGAGTGCACTAGTTAAGTTGCTAGAGCTCCTGAATAAGGAGTGCACTAGTTAAGTTGCTAGTGCTCCTGAATAAGGAGTGCATTAGTTAAGTTGCTAGTGCTCCTGAATAAGGAGTGCACTAGTTAAGTTGCTAGAGCTCCTGAATAAGGAGTGCACTAGTTAAGTTGCTAGAGCTCCTGAATAAGGAGTGCACTAGTTAAGTTGCTAGTGCTCCTGAATAAGGAGTGCACTAGTTAAGTTGCTAGAGCTCCTGAATAAGGAGTGCACTAGTTAAGTTGCTAGTGCTCCTGAATAAGGAGTGCACTAGTTAAGTTGCTAGAGCTCCTGAATAAGGAGTGCACTAGTTAAGTTGCTAGAGCTCCTGAATAAGGAGTGCACTAGTTAAGTTGCTAGAGCTCCTGAATAAGGAGTGCACTAGTTAAGTTGCTAGTGCTCCTGAATAAGGAGTGCACTAGTTAAGTTGCTAGAGCTCCTGAATAAGGAGTGCACTAGTTAAGTTGCTAGAGCTCCTGAATAAGGAGTGCACTAGTTAAGTTGCTAGTGCTCCTGAATAAGGAGTGCACTAGTTAAGTTGCTAGTGCTCCTGAATAAGGAGTGCACTAGTTAAGTTGCTAGAGCTCCTGAATAAGGAGTGCACTAGTTAAGTTGCTAGAGCTCCTGAATAAGGAGTGCACTAGTTAAGTTGCTAGAGCTCCTGAATAAGGAGTGCACTAGTTAAGTTGCTAGTGCTCCTGAATAAGGAGTGCACTAGTTAAGTTGCTAGTGCTCCTGAATAAGGAGTGCACTAGTTAAGTTGCTAGAGCTCCTGAATAAGGAGTGCACTAGTTAAGTTGCTAGTGCTCCTGAATAAGGAGTGCACTAGTTAAGTTGCTAGTGCTCCTGAATAAGGAGTGCACTAGTTAAGTTACTAGAGCTCCTGAATAAGGAGTGCACTAGTTAAGTTACTAGAGCTCCTGAATAAGGAGTGCACTAGTTAAGTTGCTAGTGCTCCTGAATAAGGAGTGCACTAGTTAAGTTGCTAGAGCTCCTGAATAAGGAGTGCACTAGTTAAGTTGCTAGAGCTCCTGAATAAGGAGTGCACTAGTTAAGTTGCTAGAGCTCCTGAATAAGGAGTGCACTAGTTAAGTTGCTAGAGCTCCTGAATAAGGAGTGCACTAGTTAAGTTGCTAGTGCTCCTGAATAAGGAGTGCACTAGTTAAGTTGCTAGAGCTCCTGAATAAGGAGTGCACTAGTTAAGTTGCTAGAGCTCCTGAATAAGGAGTGCACTAGTTAAGTTGCTAGTGCTCCTGAATAAGGAGTGCACTAGTTAAGTTGCTAGAGCTCCTGAATAAGGAGTGCACTAGTTAAGTTGCTAGTGCTCCTGAATAAGGAGTGCACTAGTTAAGTTGCTAGAGCTCCTGAATAAGGAGTGCACTAGTTAAGTTGCTAGTGCGCCTGAATAAGGAGTGCACTAGTTAAGTTGCTAGAGCTCCTGAATAAGGAGTGCACTACTTAAGTTGCTAGAGCTCCTGAATAAGGAGTGCACTAGTTAAGTTGCTAGTGCTCCTGAATAAGGAGTGCACTAGTTAAGTTGCTAGAGCTCCTGAATAAGGAGTGCACTAGTTAAGTTGCTAGTGCTCCTGAATAAGGAGTGCACTAGTTAAGTTGCTAGAGCTCCTGAATAAGGAGTGCACTAGTTAAGTTGCTAGTGCTCCTGAATAAGGAGTGCACTAGTTAAGTTGCTAGAGCTCCTGAATAAGGAGTGCACTAGTTAAGTTGCTAGTGCTCCTGAATAAGGAGTGCACTAGTTAAGTTGCTAGAGCTCCTGAATAAGGAGTGCACTAGTTAAGTTGCTAGTGCTCCTGAATAAGGAGTGCACTAGTTAAGTTGCTAGTGCTCCTGAATAAGGAGTGCACTAGTTAAGTTACTAGTGCTCCTGAATAAGGAGTGCACTAGTTAAGTTGCTAGAGCTCCTGAATAAGGAGTGCACTAGTTAAGTTGCTAGAGCTCCTGAATAAGGAGTGCACTAGTTAAGTTGCTAGAGCTCCTGAATAAGGAGTGCACTAGTTAAGTTGCTAGAGCTCCTGAATAAGGAGTGCACTAGTTAAGTTGCTAGTGCTCCTGAATAAGGAGTGCACTAGTTAAGTTGCTAGTGCTCCTGAATAAGGAGTGCACTAGTTAAGTTGCTAGTGCTCCTGAATAAGGAGTGCACTAGTTAAGTTGCTAGTGCTCCTGAATAAGGAGTGCACTAGTTAAGTTGCTAGAGTTCCTGAATAAGGAGTGCACTAGTTAAGTTGCTAGTGCTCCTGAATAAGGAGTGCACTAGTTAAGTTGCTAGTGCTCCTGAATAAGGAGTGCACTAGTTAAGTTGCTAGAGCTCCTGAATAAGGAGTGCACTAGTTAAGTTGCTAGAGCTCCTGAATAAGGAGTGCACTAGTTAAGTTGCTAGAGCTCCTGAATAAGGAGTGCACTAGTTAAGTTGCTAGAGCTCCTGAATAAGGAGTGCACTAGTTAAGTTGCTAGTGCTCCTGAATAAGGAGTGCACTAGTTAAGTTGCTAGTACTCCTGAATAAGGAGTGCACTAGTTAAGTTGCTAGAGCTCCTGAATAAGGAGTGCACTAGTTAAGTTGCTAGTGCTCCTGAATAAGGAGTGCACTAGTTAAGTTGCTAGTGCTCCTGAATAAGGAGTGCACTAGTTAAGTTGCTAGTGCTCCTGAATAAGGAGTGCACTAGTTAAGTTGCTAGAGCTCCTGAATAAGGAGTGCACTAGTTAAGTTGCTAGAGCTCCTGAATAAGGAGTGCACTAGTTAAGTTTCTAGAGCTCCTGAATAAGGAGTGCACTAGTTAAGTTGCTAGAGCTCCTTAATAAGGAGTGCACTAGTTAAGTTGCTAGAGCTCCTGAATAAGGAGTGCACTAGTTAAGTTTCTAGAGCTCCTGAATAAGGAGTGCACTAGTTAAGTTGCTAGAGCTCCTGAATAAGGAGTGCACTAGTTAAGTTGCTAGAGCTCCTGAATAAGGAGTGCACTAGTTAAGTTTCTAGAGCTCCTGAATAAGGAGTGCACTAGTTAAGTTGCTAGAGCTCCTGAATAAGGAGTGCACTAGTTAAGTTGCTAGAGCTCCTGAATAAGGAGTGCACTAGTTAAGTTGCTAGTGCTCCTGAATAAGGAGTGCACTAATTAAGTTGCTAGTGCTCCTGAATAAGGAGTGCACTAGTTAAGTTGCTAGAGCTCCTGAATAAGGAGTGCACTAGTTAAGTTGCTAGAGCTCCTGAATAAGGAGTGCACTAGTTAAGTTGCTAGTGCTCCTGAATAAGGAGTGCACTAGTTAAGTTGCTAGTGCTCCTGAATAAGGAGTGCACCAGTTAAGTTGCTAGAGTTCCTGAATAAGGAGTGCACTAGTTAAGTTGCTAGAGCTCCTGAATAAGGAGTGCACTAGTTAAGTTGCTAGAGCTCCTGAATAAGGAGTGCACTAGTTAAGTTGCTAGAGCTCCTGAATAAGGAGTGCACTAGTTAAGTTGCTAGAGTTCCTGAATAAGGAGTGCACTAGTTAAGTTGCTAGTGCTCCTGAATAAGGAGTGCACTAGTTAAGTTGCTAGAGCTCCTGAATAAGGAGTGCACTAGTTAAGTTGCTAGAGTTCCTGAATAAGGAGTGCACTAGTTAAGTTGCTAGAGCTCCTGAATAAGGAGTGCACTAGTTAAGTTGCTAGAGCTCCTGAATAAGGAGTGCACTAGTTAAGTTGCTAGAGCTCCTGAATAAGGAGTGCACTAGTTAAGTTGCTAGAGCTCCTGAATAAGGAGTGCACTAGTTAAGTTGCTAGTGCTCCTGAATAAGGAGTGCACTAGTTAAGTTGCTAGAGCTCCTGAATAAGGAGTGCACTAGTTAAGTTGCTAGAGCTCCTGAATAAGGAGTGCACTAGTTAAGTTGCTAGAGCTCCTGAATAAGGAGTGCACTAGTTAAGTTGCTAGAGCTCCTGAATAAGGAGTGCACTAGTTAAGTTGCTAGAGCTCCTGAATAAGGAGTGCACTAGTTAAGTTGCTAGTGCTCCTGAATAAGGAGTGCACTAGTTAAGTTGCTAGAGCTCCTGAATAAGGAGTGCACTAGTTAAGTTGCTAGTGCTCCTGAATAAGGAGTGCACTAGTTAAGTTGCTAGAGCTCCTGAATAAGGAGTGCACTAGTTAAGTTGCTAGTGCTCCTGAATAAGGAGTGCACTAGTTAAGTTGCTAGAGCTCCTGAATAAGGAGTGCACTAGTTAAGTTGCTAGAGCTCCTGAATAAGGAGTGCACTAGTTAAGTTGCTAGAGCTCCTGAATAAGGAGTGCACTAGTTAAGTTGCTAGAGCTCCTGAATAAGGAGTGCACTAGTTAAGTTGCTAGAGCTCCTGAATAAGGAGTGCACTAGTTAAGTTGCTAGAGCTCCTGAATAAGGAGTGCACTAGTTGAGTTGCTAGAGCTCCTGAATAAGGAGTGCACTAGTTAAGTTGCTAGTGCGCCTGAATAAGGAGTGCACTAGTTAAGTTGCTAGAGCTCCTGAATAAGGAGTGCACTACTTAAGTTGCTAGAGCTCCTGAATAAGGAGTGCACTAGTTAAGTTGCTAGTGCTCCTGAATAAGGAGTGCACTAGTTAAGTTGCTAGAGCTCCTGAATAAGGAGTGCACTAGTTAAGTTGCTAGAGCTCCTGAATAATGAGTGCACTAGTTAAGTTGCTAGTGCTCCTGAATAAGGAGTGCACTAGTTAAGTTGCTAGTGCTCCTGAATAAGGAGTGCACTAGTTAAGTTGCTAGTGCTCCTGAATAAGGAGTGCACTAGTTAAGTTGCTAGAGCTCCTGAATAAGGAGTGCACTAGTTAAGTTGCTAGAGCTCCTGAATAAGGAGTGCACTAGTTAAGTTGCTAGTGCTCCTGAATAAGGAGTGCACTAGTTAAGTTGCTAGAGCTCCTGAATAAGGAGTGCACTAGTTAAGTTGCTAGAGCTCCTGAATAAGGAGTGCACTAGTTAAGTTGCTAGAGCTCCTGAATAAGGAGTGCACTAGTTAAGTTGCTAGAGCTCCTGAATAAGGAGTGCACTAGTTAAGTTGCTAGAGCTCCTGAATAAGGAGTGCACTAGTTAAGTTGCTAGAGTTCCTGAATAAGGAGTGCACTAGTTAAGTTGCTAGAGCTCCTGAATAAGGAGTGCACTAGTTAAGTTGCTAGAGCTCCTGAATAAGGAGTGCACTACTTAAGTTGCTAGTGCTCCTGAATAATGAGTGCACTAGTTAAGTTGCTAGTGCTCCTGAATAAGGAGTGCACTAGTTAAGTTGCTAGAGCTCCTGAATAAGGAGTGCACTAGTTAAGTTGCTAGTGCTCCTGAATAAGGAGTGCACTAGTTAAGTTGCTAGAGCTCCTGAATAAGGAGTGCACTAGTTAAGTTGCTAGTGCTCCTGAATAAGGAGTGCACTAGTTAAGTTGCTAGTGCTCCTGAATAAGGAGTGCACTAGTTAAGTTGCTAGAGCTCCTGAATAAGGAGTGCACTAGTTAAGTTGCTAGAGCTCCTGAATAAGGAGTGCACTAGTTAAGTTGCTAGAGCTCCTGAATAAGGAGTGCACTAGTTAAGTTGCTAGAGCTCCTGAATAAGGAGTGCACTACTTAAGTTGCTAGAGCTCCTGAATAAGGAGTGCACTAGTTAAGTTGCTAGAGCTCCTGAATAAGGAGTGCACTAGTTAAGTTGCTAGAGCTCCTGAATAAGGAGTGCACTAGTTAAGTTGCTAGAGTTCCTGAATAAGGAGTGCACTAGTTAAGTTGCTAGTGCTCCTGAATAATGAGTGCACTAGTTAAGTTGCTAGAGCTCCTGAATAAGGAGTGCACTAGTTAAGTTGCTAGAGCTCCTGAATAAGGAGTGCACTAGTTAAGTTGCTAGTGCTCCTGAATAAGGAGTGCACTAGTTAAGTTGCTAGAGCTCCTGAATAAGGAGTGCACTAGTTAAGTTGCTAGTGCTCCTGAATAAGGAGTGCACTAGTTAAGTTGCTAGAGTTCCTGAATAATGAGTGCACTAGTTAAGTTGCTAGAGCTCCTGAATAAGGAGTGCACTAGTTAAGTTGCTAGAGCTCCTGAATAAGGAGTGCACTAGTTAAGTTGCTAGTGCTCCTGAATAAGGAGTGCACTAGTTAAGTTGCTAGAGCTCCTGAATAAGGAGTGCACTAGTTAAGTTGCTAGAGCTCCTGAATAAGGAGTGCACTAGTTAAGTGGCTAGAGCTCCTGAATAAGGAGTGCACTAGTTAAGTTGCTAGAGCTCCTGAATAAGGAGTGCACTAGTTAAGTTGCTAGAGCTCCTGAATAAGGAGTGCACTAGTTAAGTTGCTAGAGCTCCTGAATAAGGAGTGCACTAGTTAAGTTGCTAGAGCTCCTGAATAAGGAGTGTACCTAGAGCTCCTGAATAAGGAGTGCACTAGTTAAGTTGCTAGAGCTCCTGAATAACAGTGGTAGTCTTAGCGATAACAATTTCCAAGATCTGGCATGTAAAACAGTGGCAGTCTTAGTGATGGATTTGTGAGTCCTTGCTATTTGTGCTGATGCGCTTAATAATATATTTTAACGTATTGGATGAGTTGCTACTATTATCCACTGCTCCAACTTATCGGGTGGTCACATTTAGTGGCAGTGGTGGGATACGTCTCTGAAGGTCACAGTGGACTGCACCTCTGAGTGGACTGCGTGGGGAATGTCAACATGTTCAGGAAAAGCATTCAAGACAACATAACAAGACAAGCTATTAACGACATAACCGAGTCTGGAATGACAGGACGAACAGGAATGTTGAAGGCCCTACTAGAAGACCACGAGCGTAGGGAAGAAGAGGTTGCTGCTGAACAAAATCCTCATGATGTAAGGCTCCCCCCAGACCGATGGAGATGTGGAGGCAGGAGCAAAACAATCAGACGAGGAAGTCCGACTGCAAATGGAACTTCTTAAGGGACTGGTGGAGGGGTTCACAAGCAAGGCCACAAGCAAGGTCACAAGCAGTGCCACAAGCAGTGCCACAAGCAGGGCCACAAGCAGGGCCACAAGCAGGCCACAAGCAGGGCCACAAGCAGGGCCACAAGCAGGGCCACAAGCAGGGCCACAAGCAGGCCACAAGCAGGGCCACAAGCAGGGCCACAAGCAGGGCCACAAGCAGGGCCACAAGCAGGGCCACAAGCAGGGCCACAAGCAGGGCCACAAGCAGGGCCACAAGCAGGGCCACAAGCAGGGCCACAAGCAGGGCCACAAGCAGGGCCACAAGCAGGGCCACAAGCAGGGCCACAAGCAGGGCCACAAGCAGGGCCACAAGCAGGGGTTTGGGTGCAGTGGCTAAAAAGGCAGAACAGGATCGTGAAGTCAAATATCAAAACTGACCGGGAGTGACCACATGAAGCATATCTGCTCACATATGATGAAGGCTTACAAAGTAAAGCCAAATCATCAGCTGGCACTCAACTCATTGGGAAGGTGCAGCAACTCATTGGGAAGGTGCAGCTATGGACTGTGAGCAAGTGGAGTACGTTATCTTACACCATTACAATTTGAATGAGGAAACAAACCTTCGTCAGTTTTGGACAGCATCACTGAAGTTGGTAAAGCCAACCTCCACATGCTACCAAAGGAGGTCAGAGTTTGAGTCAAGGAATGCAAACTTAAGACCTAAGACCAGCCACTCGACTTACAGATAATTACGTCCACGCCTCTGGAGTCAGAATCTTAAAGTTGACGGGGGAAGAAAGGAACGTTCCCCTCTTGGCCCAGTCATCGTTGCACAGGAACATCTTATGAAGTGAAGTGCTGAAGAAGAAGAGTCAATCACAAGTGTGCTGCAGGAGTGCCCACAAGTGTGCTGCAGGAGTGCCCACAAGTGTGCTGCAGGAGTGCCCACAAGTGTGCTGCAGGAGTGCCCACAAGTGTGCTGCAGGAGTGCCCACAAGTGTGCTGCAGGAGTGCCCACAAGTGTGTTGCAGGAGTGCCCACAAGTGTGCTGCAGGAGTGCCCACAAGTGTGCTGCAGGAGTGCCCACAAGTGTGCTGCAGGAGTGCCCACAAGTGTGCTGCAGGAGTGCCCACAAGTGTGCTGCAGGAGTGCCCACAAGTGTGCTGCAGGAGTGCCCACAAGTGTGCTGCAGGAGTGCGCACAAGTGTGCTGCACAAGTGTGCTGCAGGAGTGCGCACAAGTGTGCTGCAGGAGTGCCCACAAGTGTGCTGCAGGAGTGCCCACAAGTGTGCTGCAGGAGTGCCCACAAGTGTGCTGCAGGAGTGCCCACAAGTGTGCTGCAAGAGTGCCCACAAGTGTGCTGCAGGGGTGCCCACAAGTGTGCTGCAGGAGTGCCCACAAGTGTGCTGCAAGAGTGCCCACAAGTTTGCTGCAGGAGTGCCCACAAGTGTGCTGCAGGAGTGCCCACAAGTGTGCTGCAGGAGTGCCCACAAGTGTGCTGCAGGAGTGCCCACAAGTGTGCTGCAGGAGTGCCCACAAGTGTGCTGCAGGAGTGCCCACAAGTGTGCTGCAAGAGTGCCCACAAGTTTGCTGCAGGGGTGCCCACAAGTGTGCTGCAGGAGTGCCCACAAGTGTGCTGCAGGAGTGCCCACAAGTGTGGTGCAGGAGTGCCCACAAGTGTGCTGCAGGGGTGCCCACAAGTGTGCTGCAGGAGTATCTACAAGTGTGAAGAGTCAGCGAAGTCCAATGAAACCTGGAGTCTACAAGGTGAGTTAGGTGAACCCTGGCGACCTTCTAGCAGCCGAGTTAGGTCAGTCACAGTCACTACAGCACAGGAGGAGGAGGAGGAATCCTTCGCCAATGAAGAGAGGAAGAGTCTGGAGTACATCACAATGTTATCCTAGAAGATTGGGAGGAGACAGACATGATGGAGAGACTATCCAAGGAGCTGGACATGATGTAGAGACTATCCAAGGAGCTGGGCATGATGGAGAGACTATCCAAGGAGCTGGGCATGATGGAGAGACTATCCAAGGAGCTGGACATGATGGAGAGACTATCCAAGGAGCTGGACATGATGGAGAGACTATCCAAGGAGCTGGGCATGATGGAGACACTATCCAAGGAGCTGGACATGATGGAGACACTACAAGGAGCTGGGCATGATGGAGACACTATCCAAGGAGCTGGACATGATGGAGACACTATCCAAGGAGCTGGGCATGATGGAGACACTATCCAAGGAGCTGGTCATGATGGAGACACTATCCAAGGAGCTGGGCATGATGGAGACACTATCCAAGGAGCTGGGCATGATGGAGACACTCTCCAAGGAGCTGGACATGATGGAGACACTATCCAAGGAGCTGGGCATGATGGAGACACTCTCCAAGGAGCTGGACATGATGGAGAGACTATCCAAGGAGCTGGGCATGATGGAGACACTCTCCAAGGAGCTGGACATGATGGAGAGACTATCCAAGGAGCTGGGCATGATGGAGACACTCTCCAAGGAGCTGGACATGATGGAGAGACTATCCAAGGAGCTGGGCATGATAGAGACACTATCCAAGGAGCTGGGCATGATGGAGACACTCTCCAAGGAGCTGGTCATGATGGAGACACTATCCAAGGAGCTGGGCATGATGGAGACACTATCCAAGGAGCTGGGCATGATGGAGACACTATCCAAGGAGCTGGGCATGATGGAGACACTATCCAAGGAGCTGGACATGATGGAGAAACTATCCAAGGAGCTGGACATGATGGAGACACTATCCAAGGAGCTGGGCATGATTGAGACACTATCCAAGGAGCTGGGCATGATGGAGAAACTATCCAAGGAGCTGGACATGATGGAGACACTATCCAAGGAGCTGGGCATGATGGAGACACTCTCCAAGGAGCTGGACATGATGGAGACACTATCCAAGGAGCTGGGCATGATGGAGACACTATCCAAGGAGCTGGGCATGATGGAGACACTCTCCAAGGAGCTGGACATGATGGAGAGACTATCCAAGGAGCTGGGCATGATGGAGACACTCTCCAAGGAGCTGGACATGATGGAGAGACTATCCAAGGAGCTGGGCATGATGGAGACACTATCCAAGGAGCTGGGCATGATGGAGACATCTCCAAGGAGCTGGTCATGATGGAGACACTATCCAAGGAGCTGGGCATGATGGAGACACTATCCAAGGAGATGGGCATGATGGAGACACTATCCAAGGAGCTGGACATGATGGAGACACTATCCAAGGATCTGGGCATGATGGAGACACTATCCAAGGAGACAGACATGATGGAGACACTATCCAAGGAGCTGGGCATGATGGAGACACTATCCAAGGAGCTGGGCATGATGGAGACACTCTCCAAGGAGCTGGACATGATGGAGAGACTATCCAAGGAGACAGACATGATGGAGACACTATCCAAGGAGCTGGGCATGATGGAGACACTATCCAAGGAGCTGGGCATGATGGGGAGACTATCCAAGGAGCTGGGCATGATGGAGAGACTATCCAAGGAGCTGGGCATGATGGAGACACTATCCAAGGAGCTGGGCATGATGGAGACACTATCCAAGGAGCTGGACATGATGGAGACACTATCCAAGGAGACAGACATGATGGAGACACTATCCAAGGAGCTGGGCATGATGGAGACACTATCCAAGGAGCTGGGCATGATGGAGACACTCTCCAAGGAGCTGGACATGATGGAGAGACTATCCAAGGAGCTGGACATGATGGAGAGACTATCCAAGGAGCTGGGCATGATGGAGACACTATCCAAGGAGCTGGGCATGATGGAGACACTATCCAAGGAGCTGGGCATGATGTAGAGACTATCCAAGGAGCTGGGCATCATGGAGACACTATCCAAGGAGCTGGTCATGATGGAGACACTATCCAAGGAGCTGGGCATGATGGAGAGACTATCCAAGGAGCTGGGCATGATGGAGAGACTATCCAAGGAGCTGGACATGATGGAGACACTATCCAAGGAGCTGGGCATGATGGAGAGACTATCCAAGGAGCTGGACATGATGGAGACACTATCCAAGGAGCTGGACATGATGGAGACACTATCCAAGGAGCTGGGCATCATGGAGACACTCTCCAAGGAGCTGGGCATCATCGAGACACTCTCCAAGGAGCTGGACATGATGGAGACACTATCCAAGGAGCTGGGCATGATGGAGACACTATCCAAGGAGCTGGACATGATGGAGACACTATCCAAGGAGCTGGACATGATGGAGACACTATCCAAGGAGCTGGACATGATGGAGACACTATCCAAGGAGCTGGACATGATGGAGACACTATCCAAGGAGCTGGGCATGATGTAGAGACTATCCAAGGAGCTGGACATGATGGAGACACTATCCCCAAGGAGCTGGGCATGATGGAGACACTATCCAAGGAGCTCCCAGCCCTAGCCCCAGCTAGCCCCAACCCTAGCCCCAGGCCTAGCTTGTAGCTGAAGAGCTTCACATGTTTTCACAAGTAGGAGGACCTGAGGAGACACTGACAGACCAGTGCTTTAATAAGAGTTTGACAGACCAGTGCTTTAATAAGAGTTTGACAGACCAGTGCTTTAATAAGAGTTTGACAGACCAGGGAACAAACTTCACTTCCAAGCCACTCACAGAGATGTAGCCTACAGATGAATGCCCAGACCATCTGGACAACACCTATCACCCCCAAACAGATGGGCTCATAGAGTGCTTTAATAAGAGTTGGCAATCCATAATGCCAAGAAAGGCGTCAATGAAGGAAAGGATTGGGACAAATCCCTTCTCTATCTCCTATTTGCTCATCGAGAGGTGAGCTAAGCTTCAACAGGATTCTCTCCATTTGAACTTCTGTATGGCCGACAACTGAGAGGGGACCTTTAGATGTTCTGCACGACACATGGAGAAAGGGGAACACAGTGAAGGGAGATTATCTCGTATGTGCCTGGTGGAGGGCCGGCCCGTCTTGACCAAAACTCAAGACGAGCAAAAGAGGTGGTACAGCAAGAAGGCCCGAGATAGAGATTTCAAAAAGGGAGATCAAGTGCTCCCTACAGACACAATCAAGTTGTTCGCTCAGTGGCAGAGGCCATTCAAGGCTGTGGGTGAAGATTGGCGACATGTCAGATCATCGGAAAAGACGAGGAGTGGACATACTAGGAGATTCCACACCTGAACTCACAGGATATATCCAAGAGAAGGAGGTCGGATGAGGAGGAGTCGTTATACGCTTGACTGGAGTCAACAAACCAGGAGGATTGACGACCAGCTACTACTGAACACCATGGGTCTGAAGAGGCTGAGATAGCAATTTCCAGAAGTCTGGAGAGGAACGCCTTGAGGGGCCATGCAGGTTGAGCACAAGGTTGAAACTTGAAGTGTCCGTCGGATTAGATTTGCCACATATTCAGCTCTCTCGAGCTTATCGAAGACAAGAAATAGAAGAGATGATGAAGTGAGTAGTTAGTGAGCTATTGACAAGTGAATGGAGTACTTCAACAGCTCAAGTTCAAAAAAAGATGGTGCAGACTGACTGTATTGAATAAGGCCTCCCAATTCGGTCTATGAAAGTGAGGCATGTCCGATGCCATGCATCGACGACCTCATTGGCCGCTTGGAAAGGGGAAACAGGGGCGGATCCAGGAATGTTGAATTGGGGGGGCCCATTAATATTGGAAATTTGGAGGATCTTGCATCAAGGAGGGTGTGGGAGGCACACCCACGTAAATGTAAAAGTGAGCATATTAATATAACTAGCAATATCAGGCCTGCTATGTGGGCACTGATACTAACCCGTACATTTCTGTGCAAGAGTTGATATACTATCTATAATTATAGCCAATAGAATCTGCTCCTGGGGGTGCTTCCATGGCATGACCCACATTTTTAAAAACCTCTTGACCTTGGGCATGTCTTAGGCCTGGTTTTGTGGAGATTCCTGGGCATCATCAGGTCCTATTAGAGACACCAGCTAATGCTTTTCAGGTGTTAATTTCCAAGTAATATATGTGTTGATTGCAGCAAATTAACAATTTTGGAATGATCCTCTTTGCCCATGTACAGGTTTGACAGGAAAAAGCACACATGATAGGCAGTAAATTCCATCCTCCCTAGTGGAGTAAGAAATAAATGGGTAGATTTTAAACCATTCATGCTGGCAATACCGCTTCTTAATACCTATAGAACTGTTTTTGTCCTTATAAACTTTATCTGGAAATTTGAAAGTTTTGTCAGGACATCTCTCTTTGAGTAGCAAGAGTTTAGTTTTTTCTGGTAGGCTAGCACATTCCAGGTAGTCACTGATATCAATAGGACCCTCAGGCTCTGTCCTAACAGTGAGAACTGCATTACATGTACCTCCAACTGAGCCAGGGTTGTGATTTGCTAAAGGGTCATCATCAGGTCTCCATCTTTTCTCAGCAACCTCTCCAGTGGCACAACAAAGAAATCAGTAATAAGTGTTCTTTTCATCTTGCACTCAGAAAGTCAAGGGTCAGAAACTGAATGGCAGGCCAGCTGTCAATATCACACACGCTGCTGCAGCTGTCAACTCATCAATACATAGACTGAGTTTGTTAATTGATTATTACAATCACTATCAGTATGATCAACCACTAACTTGTAGTAAGCTATAGTGACAGACACTAGCTTTGATCATAATAATGGGATAAATAATTTACTACATATTTTAGGGGGGGCATGGGCCCCCTGGGCCCCCTCCTGTATCCAGCCCATGGGAAATACATTGCCACACTGAGTCTGGACAAAGGATATCGGCAAGTTCCAGTATCCAGTCTTTTCACTTGAAAGCAACTTTTCAACCCTGTTTGGGTTGTTCCAGTTTAACCTTTGTGCCACTTTCAGCGTGGACTGTGTGAGTGTGCCACACCCACATGGGCTATGAGGTAGGAAGTGGTGCGTCCAACCAGAGCTCTTGAAGATTAAGGCACTTTCCATATTTCCAAAACCACTAACGAAGAAGCAGCGAGATGATTCTTAATTGACAGGGTATTAGAGGTGGTTAGTACCTCACCATGCCTCCATTGCTGGCAGAGTATTAGAGGTGGTTTGCACCTCACCATGCCTCCATTGCTGGCAGAGTATTAGAGGTGGTTTGCACCTCACCATGCCTCCATTGCTGGCAGAGTATTAGAGGTGGTTTGCACCTCACCATGCCTCCATTGCTGGCAGGGTATTAGAGGTGGTTTGCACCTCACCATGCCTCCATTGCTGGCAGGGTATTAGAGGTGGTTTGCACCTCACCATGCCTCCATTGCTAGCAGGGTATTAGAGGTGGTTTGCACCTCATCATGCCTCCATTGCTGTCATGGTATTAGAGATGGTTTGTACATCACCATGCCTCCATCGCGGGCATGGTATTAGAGGTGGTTTGTACCTCACCATGCCTCCATTGCTAGCAGGGTATTAGAGGTGGTTTGCACCTCATCATGCCTCCATTGCTGTCATGGTATTAGAGATGGTTTGTACATCACCATGCCTCCATCGCGGGCATGGTATTAGAGGTGGTTTGTACCTCACCATGCCTCCATTGCTGGCAGGGTATTAGAGGTGGTTTGCACCTCACCATGCCTCCATTGCTGGCAGGGTATTAGAGGTGGTTTGCACCTTACCATGCCTCCATTGCTGGCAGGGTATTAGAGGTGGTTTGCACCTCACCATGCCTCCATTGCTGTCAGGGTATTAGAGATGGTTTGTACATCACCATGCCTCCATCGCGGGCATGGTATTAGAGGTGGTTTGTACCTCACCATGCCTCCATTGCTGGCAGGGTATTAGAGGTGGTTTGCACCTCACCATGCCTCCATTGCTGGCAGGGTATTCGAGGTGGTTTGCACCTCACCATGCCTCCATTGCTGGCAGGGTATTAGAGGTGGTTTGCACCTCACCATGCCTCCATTGCTGGCAGGGTATTAGAGGTGGTTTGTACCTCACCATGCCTCCATTGCCAGCAGGGTATTATAGGTGGTTTGCACCTCACCATGCCTCCATTGCTGGCAGGACCTCACCATGCCTCCATTGCTGGCAGGGTATTAGAGGTGGTTTGCACCTCACCATGCCTCCATTGCTGGCAGAGTATTAGAGGTGGTTTGCACCTCACCATGCCTCCATTGCTGGCAGAGTATTAGAGGTGGTTTGCACCTCACCATGCCTCCATTGCTGGCAGGACCTCACCATGCCTCCATTGCTGGCAGGGTATTAGAGGTGGTTTGCACCTCACCATGCCTCCATTGCTGGCAGGGTATTAGAGGTGGTTTGCACCTCACCATGCCTCCATTGCTGGCAAGAGTATTAGAGGTGGTTTGCACCACACCATGCCTCCATTGCTGGCAGGGTATTAGAGGTGGTTTGCACCTCACCATGCCTCCATTGCTGGCAGGGTATTAGAGGTGGTTTGCACCTCACCATGCCTCCATTGCTGGCAGGGTATTAGATATGGTTTGCACCTCACCATGCCTCCATTGCTGGCAGGGTATTAGAGGTGGTTTGCACCTCACCATGCCTCCATTGCTGGCAGGGTATTAGAGATGGTTTGCACCTCACCATGCCTCCATTGCTGGCAGGGTATTAGATATGGTTTGCACCTCACCATGCCTCCATTGCTGGCAGGGTATTAGAGGTGGTTTGCACCTCACCATGCCTCCATTGCTGGCAGGGTATTAGAGATGGTTTGCACCTCACCATGCCTCCATTGCTGGCAGGGTATTAGAGATGGTTTGCACCTCACCATGCCTCCATTGCTGGCAGGGTATTAGAGGTGGTTTGTACCTCACCATACCTCCATTGCTGGCAGGGTATTAGAGGTGGTTTGTACCTCACCATGCCTCCATTGCCGGCAGGGTATTATAGGTGGTTTGCACCTCACCATGCCTCCATTGCTGGCAGGACCTCACCATGCCTCCATTGCTGGCAGGGTATTAGAGGTGGTTTGCACCTCACCATGCCTCCATTGCTGGCAGGACCTCACCATGCCTCCATTACTGGCAGGGTATTCGAGGTGGTTTGCACCTCACCATGCCTCCATTGCTGGCAGGGTATTAGAGGTGGTTTGTACCTCACCATGCCTCCATTGCCGGCAGGGTATTATAGGTGGTTTGCACCTCACCATGCCTCCATTGCTGGCAGGACCTCACCATGCCTCCATTGCTGGCAGGGTATTAGAGGTGGTTTGCACCTCACCATGCCTCCATTGCTGGCAGGGTATTAGAGGTGGTTTGCACCTCACCATGCCTCCATTGCTGCGTCTAGTTGAGTGAGCTTGTGACGAGCTTTCCAGAAGTTGAGGGGACTCATGCAAATCACCTTCTCCACAATCTTGTCCTTCAAACTGATTCCTCGGATCATGTGCAGTGCTATTCTAATTCTGAAGGATTGAAATGTTCTAAGTCTGAAGTATTGCAATGTTCTAATTCTGAAGGATTGCGATGTTGACGATCGTTCCATAACTTTCTTCAGCAGAAGTTCTTGGTAAGGGGGGAATGCCTTACCAACAAACTGGGAGTCCAAGGTTCAAAGTCTACCTGCTCTGGCATCCGTTTACAGTACAAACAGATCACAAGCCCTCACCTGTTTGAACCACTTCAGGGAAAAGAATGCTAGGCTTACTAGGTGGAGTCTCTCTCTTCAGCCATACCACTTTGAGGGGTGTATCGCGCAGGGAATAAAGCAGAGGAAATACCGATGCTGGGAGGAGATAATGTGCACTATATACAGAGCCCACCATACTGCACTAATTACATGTATTACATGATGTGCACGGCAGAGCCCACCATACGTACTGCACTAATTACATGTATTACATGATGTGCACTGTAGAGCCCACCATACTGCACTAATTACATGTATTACATGATGTGCACGGCAGAGCCCACCATACGTACTGCACTAATTACATGTATTACATGATGTGCACTGCAGAGCCCACCATACTGCACTAATTACATGTATTACATGATGTGCACGGCAGATCGAGCCCACCATTACTCTACTAATCACACTTATGAGTAACTCTTGTGTCTGGCATGACTCTATGTAGTCTTAATGATAACATATTGATCAATTTCCAGGATCTGCCATGTAAAACAGTGGCAGTGATGGATTTGAGAGTCCTTCGCTATTTGTGCTGATGCTCTTAATAATACATTATAACTTATTGGAACTCTTCAGTTCTAACTTAATGGGCTGCTAAAATCACCGGGCACCAATTATTGTAATGAATTATTGTAATGTTTTGCTGGATCAAGAACTGGATAGTTCCGAGTCCTCTGGAAGTTAAATTATGACGGATGTTAGTATGCGAGTTATGATCGGGTAGGGTGTGTGGTCAGATGCATAGATAGATAGACAGTCTTGAAGTGAATTTCATGTCCTTTTGACGTGTTTTAGGGGCCTAGCCCTAGCCCCAGCCCTAGCCCTAGCCCTAACTGGTTTACTACCTTCACGAAAGATCATGTTTCCACTTGAAGCCACATGTAAGAGATTAACTTTTTTCCTCCGTCATTTTTAAATAGGAGAGTATAGAGAGTGCTATGCTGCAATCAACTATATATATACAACACGTACCTATTATTATTTATATTTATTGTACATACATATGATATGCTAATAACCCAGATGACCCTTTACCTATTTTGTAAACAAATTACTTTTTTCAGTTCCTCCATCTTCACTTCTACCTCATCTTTACCTCCTCCATCTTCTCTTTACCACCCTTCCCCTTCCTCTTCTTCCAACTACTTACTTCCTTCCCTCCCTCACCCTCTGCCACTCACCCCTTTGTGTGGTTTAGCTGAGTACTGGAGTAGCCACTGATCTGCTCAAGTTGTTTGAGGGCAGGAGTGGAGACAGCATTGCTCGCAACAGTGAGCTAGTGTGGGCATTCTCTATGGTACATGCATGCACTCTCACTATGGTACATGCATGCACTCTCACTATCTCTATGATACACACATGTACTCTCACTATCTCTATGATACACACATGCACTCTCACTATCTCTATGATACACACATGCACTCTCACTATCTCTATGATACACACATGCACTCTCACTATCTCTATGATACACACATGCACTCTCACTATCTCTATGATACACACATGCACTCTCACTATCTCTATGATACACACATGCACTCTCACTATCTCTATGATACACACATGCACTCTCACTATCTCTATGATACACACATGCACTCTCACTATCTCTATGATACACACATGTACTCTCTCTATCTCTATGATACACACATGTACTCTCACTATCTCTATGATACACACATGCACTCTCACTATCTCTATGATACACACATGCACTCTCACTATCTCTATGATACACACATGCACTCTCACTATCTCTATGATACACACATGCACTCTCACTATCTCTATGCTACACACATGCACTCTCACTATCTCTATGATACACACATGCACTCTCACTATCTCTATGATACACACATGCACTCTCACTATCTCTATGATACACACATGCACTCTCACTATCTCTATGATACACACATGCACTCTCACTATCTCTATGATACACACATGCACTCTCACTATCTCTATGATACACACATGCACTCTCACTATCTCTATGATACACACATGCACTCTCACTATCTCTATGATACACACATGTACTCTCACTATCTCTATGATACACACATGCACTCTCACTATCTCTATGATACACACATGCACTCTCACTATCTCTATGATACACACATGCACTCTCACTATCTCTATGATACACACATGTACTCTCACTATCTCTATGATACACACATGCACTCTCAATATCTCTATGATACACACATGCACTCTCACTGTCTCTATGATACACACATGCACTCTCACTATCTCTATGATACACACATGCACTCTCACTATCTCTATGATACACACATGCACTCTCACTATCTCTATGATACACACATGTACTCTCACTATCTCTATGATACACACATGCACTCTCACTATCTCTATGATACACACATGTACTCTCACTATCTCTATGATACACACATGCACTCTCACTATCTCTATGATACACACATGTACTCTCACTATCTCTATGATACACACATGTACTCTCACTATCTCTATGATACACACATGCACTCTCACTATCTCTATGATACACACATGCACTCTCACTATCTCTATGATACACACATGCACTCTCACTATCTCTATGATACACACATGCACTCTCACTATCTCTATGATACACACATGCACTCTCACTATCTCTATGATACACACATGCACTCTCACTATCTCTATGATACACACATGCACTCTCACTATCTCTATGATACACACATGCACTCTCACTATCTCTATGATACACACATGCACTCTCACTATCTCTATGATACACACATGCACTCTCACTATCTCTATGATACACACATGTACTCTCACTATCTCTATGATACACACATGTACTCTCACTATCTCTATGATACACACATGCACTCTCACTATCTCTATGATACACACATGCACTCTCACTATCTCTATGATACACACATGCACTCTCACTATCTCTATGATACACACATGCACTCTCACTATCTCTATGATACACACATGCACTCTCACTATCTCTATGATATACACATGCACTCTCACTATCTCTATGATACACACATGCACTCTCACTATCTCTATGCTACACACATGCACTCTCACTATCTCTATGATACACACATGCACTCTCACTATCTCTATGATACACACATGCACTCTCACTATCTCTATGATACACACATGCACTCTCACTATCTCTATGATACACACATGCACTCTCACTATCTCTATGATACACACATGCACTCTCACTATCTCTATGATACACACATGCACTCTCACTATCTCTATGATACACACATGCACTCTCACTATCTCTATGATACACACATGCACTCTCACTATCTCTATGATACACACATGCACTCTCACTATCTCTATGATACATGCATGCACTCTCACTATCTCTATGATACATGCATGCACTCTCACTATCTCTATGATACACACATGCACTCTCACTATCTCTATGATACACACATGCACTCTCACTGTCTCTATGATACACACATGCACTCTCACTATCTCTATGATACATACATGTACTCTCACTATCTCTATGATACACACATGCACTCTCACTATCTCTATGATACACACATGCACTCTCACTATCTCTATGATACACACATGCACTCTCACTATCTCTATGATACACACATGCACTCTCACTATCTCTATGATACACACATGCACTCTCACTATCTCTATGATACACACATGCACTCTCACTGTCTCTATGATACACACATGCACTCTCACTATCTCTATGATACACACATGCACTCTCACTGTCTCTATGATACACACATGCACTCTCACTATCTCTATGATACACACATGCACTCTCACTGTCTCTATGATACACACATGCACTCTCACTATCTCTATGATACACACATGTACTCTCACTATCTCTATGATACACACATGCACTCTCACTATCTCTATGATACACACATGCACTCTCACTATCTCTATGATACACACATGCACTCTCACTGTCTCTATGATACACACATGCACTCTCACTATCTCTATGATACACACATGTACTCTCACTATCTCTATGATACACACATGTACTCTCACTATCTCTATGATACACACATGCACTCTCACTATCTCTATGATACACACATGCACTCTCACTATCTCTATGATACACACATGCACTCTCACTATCTCTATGATACACACATGCACTCTCACTATCTCTATGATACACACATGTACTCTCACTATCTCTATGATACACACATGCACTCTCACTATCTCTATGATACACACATGCACTCTCACTATCTCTATGATATACACATGCACTCTCACTATCTCTATGATACACACATGTACTCTCACTATCTCTATGATACACACATGCACTCTCACTATCTCTATGATACACACATGCACTCTCACTATCTCTATGATACATGCATGCACTCTCACTATCTCTATGATACACACATGCACTCTCACTATCTCTATGATACACACATGCACTCTCACTATCTCTATGATACACACATACACTCTCACTATCTCTATGATACACACATGCACTCTCACTATCTCTATGATACACACATGCACTCTCACTATCTCTATGATACATGCATGCACTCTCACTATCTCTATGATACACACATGCACTCTCACTATCTCTATGATACACACATGTACTCTCACTATCTCTATGATACACACATGCACTCTCACTGTCTCTATGATACACACATGTACTCTCACTATCTCTATGATACACACATGCACTCTCACTATCTCTATGATACACACATGCACTCTCACTATCTCTATGATACACACATGTACTCTCACTATCTCTATGATACACACATGCACTCTCACTGTCTCTATGATACACACATGTACTCTCACTATCTCTATGATACACACATGCACTCTCACTATCTCTATGATACACACATGCACTCTCACTGTCTCTATGATACACACATGCACTCTCACTGTCTCTATGATACATGCATGCACTCTCACTATCTCTATGATACATGCATGCACTCTCACTATCTCTATGATACACACATGCACTCTCACTGTCTCTATGATACACACATGCACTCTCACTATCTCTATGATACATGCATGCACTCTCACTATCTCTATGATACACACATGCACTCTCACTATCTCTATGATACACACATGTACTCTCACTATCTCTATGATATACACATGCACTCTCACTATCTCTATGATACACACATGCACTCTCACTATCTCTATGATACACACATGCACTCTCACTATCTCTATGATACACACATGCACTCTCACTATCTCTATGATACACACATGCACTCTCACTATCTCTATGATACACACATGTACTCTCACTATCTCTATGATACACACATGTACTCTCACTATCTCTATGATACACACATGTACTCTCACTATCTCTATGATACACACATGCACTCTCACTATCTCTATGATACACACATGTACTCTCACTGTCTCTATGATACACACATGCACTCTCACTATCTCTATGATACACACATGCACTCTCACTGTCTCTATGATACACACATGCACTCTCACTATCTCTATGATACACACAT
Organism: Cladorhizidae sp. MBARI D1340-BT2; assembly: GCA_028752905.1. NCBI lineage: Eukaryota > Metazoa > Porifera > Demospongiae > Poecilosclerida > Cladorhizidae > Cladorhizidae sp. MBARI D1340-BT2. The sequence continues at coordinate 35,257,816 of JAQNBH010000001.1, read as the reverse complement.
GCACTCTCACTGTCTCTATGATACACACATGCACTCTCACTATCTCTATGATACACACATGCACTCTCACTATCTCTATGATACACACATGCACTCTCACTATCTCTATGATACACACATGTACTCTCACTATCTCTATGATACACACATGCACTCTCACTATCTCTATGATACACACATGCACTCTCACTATCTCTATGATACACACATGCACTCTCACTATCTCTATGATACACACATGTACTCTCACTGTCTCTATGATACACACATGCACTCTCACTATCTCTATGATACACACATGCACTCTCACTGTCTCTATGATACACACATGCACTCTCACTATCTCTATGATACACACATGCACTCTCACTGTCTCTATGATACACACATGCACTCTCACTATCTCTATGATACACACATGCACTCTCACTATCTCTATGATACACACATGCACTCTCACTATCTCTATGATATACACATGCACTCTCACTATCTCTATGATACACACATGCACTCTCACTATCTCTATGATACACACATGTACTCTCACTATCTCTATGATACGCACATGCACTCTCACTATCTCTATGATACACACATGCACTCTCACTATCTCTATGATACACACATGCACTCTCACTATCTCTATGATACACACATGCACTCTCACTATCTCTATGATACACACATGTACTCTCACTATCTCTATGATACACACATGCACTCTCACTATCTCTATGATACACACATGCACTCTCACTATCTCTATGATACACACATGTACTCTCACTATCTCTATGATACACACATGTACTCTCACTATCTCTATGATACACACATGTACTCTCACTATCTCTATGATACACACATGCACTCTCACTGTCTCTATGATACACACATGTACTCTCACTATCTCTATGATACACACATGTACTCTCACTATCTCTATGATACACACATGCACTCTCACTATCTCTATGATACACACATGCACTCTCACTATCTCTATGATACACACATGCACTCTCACTATCTCTATGATACACACATGTACTCTCACTATCTCTATGATACACACATGCACTCTCACTATCTCTATGATACACACATGCACTCTCACTATCTCTATGATACACACATGCACTCTCACTATCTCTATGATACACACATGCACTCTCACTATCTCTATGATACACACATGCACTCTCACTATCTCTATGATACACACATGCACTCTCACTATCTCTATGATACACACATGTACTCTCACTATCTCTATGATACACACATGCACTCTCACTATCTCTATGATACATGCATGTACTCTCACTATCTCTATGATACACACATGCACTCTCACTATCTCTATGATACACACATGCACTCTCACTATCTCTATGATACACACATGTACTCTCACTATCTCTATGATACACACATGCACTCTCACTATCTCTATGATACACACATGCACTCTCACTATCTCTATGTTACACACATGCACTCTCACTATCTCTATGATACACACATGCACTCTCACTATCTCTATGATACACACATGCACTCTCACTATCTCTATGATACACACATGCACTCTCACTATCTCTATGATACACACATGCACTCTCACTATCTCTATGATACATGCATGTATGCACTCTCACTATCTCTATGATACATGCATGCACTCTCACTGTCTCTATGACACACACATGCACTCTCACTATCTCTATGATACATGCATGCACTCTCACTATCTCTATGATACACACATGCACTCTCACTGTCTCTATGATACATGCATGCACTCTCACTATCTCTATGATACACACATGCACTCTCACTGTCTCTATGATACACACATGCACTCTCACTATCTCTATGATACACACATGTACTCTCACTATCTCTATGATACACACATGCACTCTCACTATCTCTATGATACACACATGCACTCTCACTATCTCTATGATACACACATGCACTCTCACTATCTCTATGATACACACATGCACTCTCACTATCTCTATGATACACACATGCACTCTCACTATCTCTATGATACACACATGTACTCTCACTATCTCTATGATACACACATGCACTCTCACTATCTCTATGATACACACATGCACTCTCACTATCTCTATGATACATGCATGTACTCTCACTGTCTCTATGATACACACATGCACTCTCACTATCTCTATGATACACACATGCACTCTCACTATCTCTATGATACACACATGCACTCTCACTATCTCTATGATACACACATGCACTCTCACTATCTCTATGATACACACATGTACTCTCACTATCTCTATGATACACACATGCACTCTCACTATCTCTATGATACACACATGCACTCTCACTATCTCTATGATACACACATGCACTCTCACTATCTCTATGATACACACATGCACTCTCACTATCTCTATGATACACACATGCACTCTCACTATCTCTATGATACACACATGTACTCTCACTATCTCTATGATACACACATGCACTCTCACTATCTCTATGATACACACATGCACTCTCACTATCTCTATGCTACACACATGCACTCTCACTATCTCTATGATACACACATGCACTCTCACTATCTCTATGATACACACATGCACTCTCACTATCTCTATGATACACACATGCACTCTCACTATCTCTATGATACACACATGTACTCTCACTATCTCTATGATACACACATGCACTCTCACTATCTCTATGATACACACATGTACTCTCACTATCTCTATGATACACACATGCACTCTCACTATCTCTATGATACACACATGCACTCTCACTATCTCTATGATACACACATGCACTCTCACTATCTCTATGATACACACATGTACTCTCACTGTCTCTATGATACACACATGCACTCTCACTATCTCTATGATACACACATGCACTCTCACTGTCTCTATGATACACACATGCACTCTCACTATCTCTATGATACACACATGCACTCTCACTGTCTCTATGATACACACATGCACTCTCACTATCTCTATGATACACACATGTACTCTCACTATCTCTATGATACACACATGCACTCTCACTATCTCTATGATACACACATGCACTCTCACTATCTCTATGATACACACATGTACTCTCACTATCTCTATGATACACACATGCACTCTCACTATCTCTATGATACACACATGTACTCTCACTGTCTCTATGATACATGCATGCACTCTCACTATCTCTATGATACACACATGTACTCTCACTATCTCTATGATACACACATGCACTCTCACTATCTCTATGATACACACATGCACTCTCACTATCTCTATGTTACACACATGCACTCTCACTATCTCTATGATACACACATGCACTCTCACTATCTCTATGATACACACATGCACTCTCACTATCTCTATGATACACACATGCACTCTCACTATCTCTATGATACACACATGCACTCTCACTATCTCTATGATACATGCATGTATGCACTCTCACTATCTCTATGATACATGCATGCACTCTCACTGTCTCTATGACACACACATGCACTCTCACTATCTCTATGATACATGCATGCACTCTCACTATCTCTATGATACACACATGCACTCTCACTGTCTCTATGATACATGCATGCACTCTCACTATCTCTATGATACACACATGCACTCTCACTGTCTCTATGATACACACATGCACTCTCACTATCTCTATGATACACACATGTACTCTCACTATCTCTATGATACACACATGCACTCTCACTATCTCTATGATACACACATGCACTCTCACTATCTCTATGATACACACATGCACTCTCACTATCTCTATGATACACACATGCACTCTCACTATCTCTATGATACACACATGCACTCTCACTATCTCTATGATACACACATGTACTCTCACTATCTCTATGATACACACATGCACTCTCACTATCTCTATGATACACACATGCACTCTCACTATCTCTATGATACATGCATGTACTCTCACTGTCTCTATGATACACACATGCACTCTCACTATCTCTATGATACACACATGCACTCTCACTATCTCTATGATACACACATGCACTCTCACTATCTCTATGATACACACATGCACTCTCACTATCTCTATGATACACACATGCACTCTCACTATCTCTATGATACACACATGCACTCTCACTATCTCTATGATACACACATGCACTCTCACTATCTCTATGATACACACATGCACTCTCACTATCTCTATGATACACACATGCACTCTCACTATCTCTATGCTACACACATGCACTCTCACTATCTCTATGATACACACATGCACTCTCACTGTCTCTATGATACACACATGCACTCTCACTATCTCTATATGATACACACATGCACTCTCACTATCTCTATGATACACACATGCACTCTCACTATCTCTATGATACACACATGTACTCTCACTGTCTCTATGATACACACATGCACTCTCACTATCTCTATGATACACACATGCACTCTCACTATCTCTATGATACACACATGCACTCTCACTATCTCTATGATACACACATGCACTCTCACTATCTCTATGATACACACATGCACTCTCACTATCTCTATGATACACACATGCACTCTCACTATCTCTATGATACACACATGCACTCTCACTATCTCTATGATACACACATGCACTCTCACTGTCTCTATGATACACACATGCACTCTCACTATCTCTATGATACACACATGCACTCTCACTATCTCTATGATACACACATGCACTCTCACTATCTCTATGATACACACATGCACTCTCACTATCTCTATGATACACACATGTACTCTCACTATCTCTATGATACACACATGCACTCTCACTATCTCTATGATACACACATGCACTCTCACTATCTCTATGATACACACATGTACTCTCACTATCTCTATGATACACACATGCACTCTCACTATCTCTATGATACACACATGCACTCTCACTATCTCTATGATACACACATGCACTCTCACTATCTCTATGATACACACATGCACTCTCACTATCTCTATGATACATGCATGTACTCTCACTATCTCTATGATACACACATGTACTCTCACTATCTCTATGACACACACATGCACTCTCACTATCTCTATGATACACACATGCACTCTCACTATCTCTATGATACACACATGCACTCTCACTATCTCTATGATACATGCATGCACTCTCACTATCTCTATGATACACACATGCACTCTCACTATCTCTATGATACACACATGCACTCTCACTATCTCTATGATACACACATGCACTCTCACTATCTCTATGATACACAGCACTCTTCTATGAGCGTCGTGTATTGGCTGATTGTTTAAATGTAATATTGTGCTTGAAATTCCACTGCCTCCCCCCAGCAGTGGGCTATATGGCTAGTGGTGAGATTGAATGTTGATTGTTGCTACAGTTTGGGCACAAGTTTAACCCGGTGTACCAGAGATTCTGTGTGAACTTTGAGAAGCAGCGAGGCTTCCTGCGCGCTCTGGAGCAGCTGCCAGACTTCAAGGAGTATATGCGAGTGTGCATGGGCCATGAGGCAGTCAGAAAGAATGACCTCAACTCCCTCCTCATCAGTCCCCTACAGCACCAGTGTCGGTACCAGCTGCTGCTGGAGGTGAGGGTGTGTGTGTGTGTCTGTGGGCTGATAAAGGCTAGAGCATCTAGTACTAGTTGAAACGTCGAGAGAGTAAAAATTCTAGTTGATAGTTAAGAAGGTGTTGCCTGCAAACGAGAGGACAGAAATGTTTTTAGTTAAGAAGAAACAACTGCAAGGATTGATGAAGGAGGCCAGAGCATATGGTCAAAATGTCGAGTGAGTAAATTTAAGTTGTAACTGCACCATCACCTTAGTGTTCTTTGAGAGTTTCTAGTTGGCTGACTGGTAGGAAACAGGACTGTATTCACGTATGACTGGTAAGGCAACAGGACTATATTCACGTACGACTGGTAAGGAAACAGGACTATATTCACGTATGTAGACCACAACCGGTTAGATGGCATCTTTATTTATAATTAGGTACACCAAATCTATTTAAAATCTGAATACAAATGGTAAAGGGTGGTTGTTGCCTGGCATGGATAGAGTGGCCTTGCTGGTGGCAGGTATGTGTGTGTGCCTCATGGAGCCATGAGGAGCTGGCCTTGCTGGTGGCAGGTATGTGTGTGTGCCTCATGGAGCCATGAGGAGCTGGCCTTGCTGGTGACAGGTGAGTGTGTGTGTACCTCATGGAGCCATGAGGAGCTGGCCTTGCTGGTGGCAGGTGTGTGTGTGTGTGTACCTCATGGAGCCATGAGGAGCTGGCCTTGCTGGTGACAGGTGAGTGTGTGTGTACCTCATGGAGCCATGAGGAGCTGGCCTTGCTGGTGGCAGGTGTGTGTGTGTGTGTACCTCATGGAGCCATGAGGAGCTGGCCTTGCTGGTGGCAGGTGTGTGTGTGCTAAAGCATACAAGAACATCGGGTCAAAGGACAATGCGTGGAGACTAGCTCTAGGATATATGTGCTAATAACCCATTTATAGCTGAATATAGCTGACACCTCACCTGATACACCACATCTCACACCTCACGTCTCACACACCTCACATCTCACACAGTTCACATCTCACACATCTCACACATCTCACACTTCACGTCTCATGTCTCGTATACCTTATGCCTCGCCTCATATCTCACACCATCTCACGCACTCCATTAACACTGTAGAAGGTGCTGAAGTACACACAAGACCCGGCGGAGAAGGAGCTTCTCTCTTCTGCCATCAAAGCCTTTGTGGTTTCTCTCAGTAAGGTCTAATCTCAGCTTAATCCTAACTCACACTGCATGTAACACAAACTGACTACCTGTACACTAGTCATGTTACACATGGTAACTACCTACATATTAAGCATGTTACACATCCACAAGGCATGTTACACATGGTAACTATCATACTAAGCATGTTACACATGGTAACATTCTATCCACAAGGCATGTTACACATGGTAACTAACCTCACACTATGTGTGTAACACATGGTGCAGAACTTTGGCCTTGCGTTGCAGCCCAGCGTGTATGCGTGCGCGTTTTCTAATCGTCCCAAATAGTAGAGAAAAGCACGTAGCCCTAGCCCCAGCCCTAGCCCTAGCCCTAGGCCGTAGGAAACATTATTAATTACTGGGCGGTGCAGATCGTGCAGTTTGAGACCTAAAGAAGATGACTCAGCTTACAAGAAATGAAGGATTTTAAACCCGCCTCTCTAAGTCGGTGCTAACTATTGGAGATCCACAAGGAGACATGTGATGGACCTCTGCCTGTCTTGGCTACCCACACTATAGCCGGGCAGCCCCGTAGCAAGACCTTCCCCCACACTATAGCCTGTAGCAAGACCTTCCCCCACACTATAGCCGGGCAGGCCCGTAGCAAGATGTTCCCCCACACTATAGCCGGGCAGGCCCGTAGCAAGACCTTCCCCCACACTATAGCCGGACAGCCCCGTAGCAAGACCTTCCCCCACACTATAGCCGGACAGCCCTGTAGCAAGGTCTGTGTGGGTATTACATATATATGCTGGGTCTGTGTGGGTATTAAATATATATGCTAGGTCTGTGTGGTATTAAATATATATGCTAGGTCTGTGTGGGTATTAAATATATATGCTAGGTCTGTGTGGGTATTAAATATATATGCTAGGTCTGTGTGGGTATTAAATATATATGCTAGGTCTGTGTGGGTATTAAATATATATGCTAGGTCTGTGTGGGTATTAAATATATATGCTGGGTATGTGTGGGTATTAAATATATATGCTAGGTCTGTGTGGGTATTAAATATATATGCTAGGTCTGTGTGGGTATTAAATATATATGCTAGGTCTGTGTGGGTATTAAATATATATGCTAGGTCTGTGTGGGTATTAAATATATATGCTGGGTCTGTGTGGGTATTAAATATATATGCTAGGTCTGTGTGGGTATTAAATATATATGCTGGGTCTGTGTGGGTATTAAATATATATGCTAGGTCTGTGTGGGTATTAAATATATATGCTAGGTCTGTGTGGGTATTAAATATATATGCTAGGTCTGTGTGGGTATTAAATATATATGCTAGGTCTGTGTGGGTATTAAATATATATGCTAGGTCTGTGTGGGTATTAAATATATATGCTAGGTCTGTGTGGGTATTAAATATATATGCTAGGTCTGTGTGGGTATTAAATATATATGCTGGGTCTGTGTGGGTATTAAATATATATGCTAGGTATGTGTGGGTATTAAATATATATGCTAGGTCTGTGTGGGTATTAAATATATATGCTAGGTCTGTGTGGGTATTAAATATATATGCTAGGTCTGTGTGGGTATTAAATATATATGCTGGGTCTGTGTGGGTATTAAATATATATGCTAGGTCTGTGTGGGTATTAAATATATATGCTAGGTCTGTGTGGGTATTAAATATATATGCTAGGTCTGTGTGGGTATTAAATATATATGCTAGGTATGTGTGGGTATTAAATATATATGCTAGGTCTGTGTGGGTATTAAATATATATGCTAGGTCTGTGTGGGTATTAAATATATATGCTAGGTCTGTGTGGGTATTAAATATATATGCTGGGTCTGTGTGGGTATTAAATATATATGCTAGGTCTGTGTGGGTATTAAATATATATGCTAGGTCTGTGTGGGTATTAAATATATATGCTAGGTCTGTGTGGGTATTAAATATATATGCTAGGTCTGTGTGGGTATTAAATATATATGCTAGGTCTGTGTGGGTATTAAATATATATGCTAGGTCTGTGTGGGTATTAAATATATATGCTAGGTCTGTGTGGGTATTAAATATATATGCTAGGTCTGTGTGGGTATTAAATATATATGCTGGGTCTGTGTGGGTATTAAATATATATGCTAGGTCTGTGTGGGTATTAAATATATATGCTAGGTCTGTGTGGGTATTAAATATATATGCTGGGTCTGTGTGGGTATTAAATATATATGCTAGGTCTGTGTGGGTATTAAATATATATGCTAGGTCTGTGTGGGTATTAAATATATATGCTAGGTCTGTGTGGGTATTAAATATATATGCTAGGTCTGTGTGGGTATTAAATATATATGCTAGGTCTGTGTGGGTATTAAATATATATGCTAGGTCTGTGTGGGTATTAAATATATATGCTGGGTCTGTGTAGGTATTAAATATATATGCTAGGTCTGTGTGGGTATTAAATATATATGCTAGGTCTGTGTGGGTATTATATATATATGCTGGGTCTGTGTGGGTATTAAATATATATGCTAGGTCTGTGTGGGTATTAAATATATATGCTGGGTCTGTGTGGGTATTAAATATATATGCTAGGTCTGTGTGGGTATTAAATATATATGCTAGGTCTGTGTGGGTATTAAATATATATGCTGGGTCTGTGTGGGTATTAAATATATATGCTAGGTCTGTGTGGGTATTAAATATATATGCTGGGTCTGTGTGGGTATTAAATATATATGCTAGGTCTGTGTGGGTATTAAATATATATGCTAGGTCTGTGTGGGTATTAAATATATATGCTAGGTCTGTGTGGGTATTAAATATATATGCTAGGTCTGTGTGGGTATTAAATATATATGCTGGGTCTGTGTAGGTATTAAATATATATGCTAGGTCTGTGTGGGTATTAAATATATATGCTAGGTCTGTGTGGGTATTATATATATATGCTGGGTCTGTGTGGGTATTAAATATATATGCTAGGTCTGTGTGGGTATTAAATATATATGCTAGGTCTGTGTGGGTATTAAATATATATGCTGGGTCTGTGTGGGTATTAAATATATATGCTAGGTCTGTGTGGGTATTAAATATATATGCTGGGTCTGTGTGGGTATTAAATATATATGCTGGGTCTGTGTGGGTATTAAATATATATGCTAGGTCTGTGTGGGTATTAAATATATATGCTGGGTCTGTGTGGGTATTAAATATATATGCTGGGTCTGTGTGGGTATTAAATATATATGCTAGGTCTGTGTGGGTATTAAATATATATGCTGGGTCTGTGTGGGTATTAAATATATATGCTGGGTCTGTGTGGGTATTAAATATATATGCTGGGTCTGTGTGGGTATTAAATATATATGCTAGGTCTGTGTGGGTATTAAATATATATGCTAGGTCTGTGTGGGTATTAAATATATATGCTAGGTCTGTGTGGGTATTAAATATATATGCTAGGTCTGTGTGGGTATTAAATATATATGCTAGGTCTGTGTGGGTATTAAATATATATGCTGGGTCTGTGTGGGTATTATATATATATGCTGGGTCTGCTTGAATCTGCATCATATGAACTTGATTAGACTATCCTAGCTAATAAGCCACAAGTACTGCATTATGTCATCGCCTCTAAGCATCTGAAAGACCCATGTGAGGAGTCTAATGAGGTCCATCCTATGTGAGGAGTCTAATGAGGTCCACCTATGTGAGGAGTCTAATGAGGTCCATCCTATGTGAGGAGTCTAATGAGGTCCATCCCATGTGAGGAGTCTAATGAGGTCCATCCCATGTGAGGAGTCTAATGAGGTCCATCCCATGTGTGGAGTCTAATTAGGTCCATCCTATGTGAGGAGTCTAATTAGGTCCATCCTATGTGAGGAGTCTAATGAGGTCCATCCCATGTGAGGAGTCTAATTAGGTCCATCCCATGTGAGGAGTCTAATGAGGTCCATCCTATGTGAGGAGTCTAATGAGGTCCATCCCATGTGAGGAGTCTAATGAGGTCCATCCTATGTGAGGAGTCTAATGAGGTCCATCCTATGTGAGGAGTCTAATGAGGTCCATCCTATGTGAGGAGTCTAATGAGGTCATCCTATGTGAGGAGTCTAATGAGGTCCATCCTATGTGAGGAGTCTAATTAGGTCCATCCCATGTGAGGAGTCTAATGAGGTCCATCCCATGTGAGGAGTCTAATTAGGTCCATCCTATGTGAGGAGTCTAATTAGGTCCATCCTATGTGAGGAGTCTAATAAGGTCCATCCCATGTGAGGAGTCTAATAAGGTCCATCCTATGTGAGGAGTCTAATGAGGTCATCCCATGTGAGGAGTGGTCCATCCTATGTGAGGAGTCTAATTAGGTCCATCCCATGTGAGGAGTCTAATGAGGTCCATCCCATGTGAGGAGTCTAATGAGGTCCATCCTATGTGAGGAGTCTAATTAGGTCCATCCCATGTGAGGAGTCTAATTAGGTCCATCCTGTGTGTGGATTCTAATGAGGGCTATCCCATGTGAGGAGTCTAATTAGGTCCATCCTATGTGAGGAGTCTAATGAGGTCCATCCCATGTGAGGAGTCTAATTAGGTCCATCCTATGTGAGGAGTCTAATGAGGTCCATCCCATGTGAGGAGTCTAATTAGGTCCATCCTATGTGAGGAGTCTAATGAGGTCCATCCCATGTGAGGAGTCTAATGAGGTCCATCCTATGTGAGGAGTCTAATGAGGTCCATCCTATGTGAGGAGTCTAATTAGGTCCATCCTAAGTGAGGAGCCTAATGAGGTCATCCTATGTGAGGAGTCTAATTAGGTCCATCCTATGTGAGGAGTCTAATTAGGTCCATCCTGTGTGAGGAGTCTAATGAGGTCCATCCTATGTGAGGAGTCTAATGAGGTCCATCCTATGTGTGGAGTCTAATTAGGTCCATCCTATGTGAGGAGTCTAATTAGGTCCATCCTATGTGAGGAGTCTAATTAGGTCCATCCTATGTGAGGAGTCTAATGAGGTCCATCCTATGTGAGGAGTCTAATGAGGTCCATCCTATGTGAGGAGTCTAATGAGGACCATCCTGTGTGGAGTCTAATTAGGTCCATCCTATGTGAGGAGTCTAATTAGGTCCATCCTATGTGAGGAGTCTAATTAGGTCCATCCTATGTGAGGAGTCTAATTAGGTCCATCCTATGTGAGGAGTCTAATGAGGTCCATCCTATGTGAGGAGTCTAATGAGGACCATCCTGTGTGGAGTCTAATGAGGTCCATTCTATGTGAGGAGTCTAATGAGGTCCATCCTGTGTGGAGTCTAATTAGGTCCATCCTATGTGAGGAGTCTAATGACGTCCATCTGTGTGTGAGGAGTCTAATGAGGTGGTAACTAGGCATGTAAATCATTAACACATGGTATTTAACTAACTACAGTCTGGGCATATATCACAAGGTAATTAACTACACACTAGGAAGGTAATAGTGTTAATTGCTTGTAACATGACTACCACTCCTTGTGTATTTGCAGGAGAGCTGGAGAGTAACATTGAGGAGAACAGAAGGTCAGAGGATCTGCTCATGCTACAGGAGACGTTGTCTTGGCCTACGCTCAGTCAGCTACAGCCCACAGCTTATATCCCTGAGGTACAGCTGCACCCACCAGGGGTGTTGCACTCACCAGGGTTGTTCCATTTAGCAGGGGTGCTGTACTCACCAGGGGTGTTGCACTCACCAGGGGTGTTCCATTTAGTAGGGGTGCTGCACTCATCAGGGGGGTTCCATTTAGCAGGGGTGCTGCACTCACCAGGGGTGCTGCACTCACCAGGGGGGTTCAATTTAGCAGGGATGTTGCACTCATCAGGGGTGTTGCACACAGATGTGTCTCTGTAACCCAACATGTTGACTCATGGTGTTGCACAGATGTGTCTCTGTAACCCAACATGTTGACTCATGGTGTTGCACAGGTGTGTCCTGTAACCCAACATGTTGACTCATGGTGTTGCACAGGTGTGTCCTGTAACCCAACATGTTGACTCATGGTGTTGCACAGGTGTGTCTCTGCAACCCAACATGTTGACTCATGGTGTTGCACAGGTGTGTCGCTGTATCCCAACATGGGCATGCTGTCAACATGTTTGACAGCTTCATGGTTCAAGTGCCTACAAGCATCTATGCTAGTGACCTCTGACCTCTCTGTGAGCTCTTGCAGCCAAGAATGGCAGACCAATATTACTCAGAGGAAGCCTCCAGCACCTTCAGTAATCATTGCCACCAGCACCTTCAGTAATCATTGCTACAGTAATCATTGCCACCAGCACCTTCAGTAATCATTGCCACCAGCACCTTCAGTAATCATTGCCACCAGCACCTTCAGTAATCATTGCCACCAGCACATTCAGTAATCATTGCCACCAGCACCTTCAGTAATCATGCCACCAGCACCTACAGTAATCATTGCCACCAGCACCTTCAGTAATCATTGCCACCAGCACCTTCAGTAATCATTGCCACCAGCACCTTCAGTAATCATTGCCACCAGCACCTTCAGTAATCATTGCCACCAGCACCTTCAGTAATCATTGCCACCAGCACCTTCAGTAATCATTGCCACCAGCACCTTCAGTAATCATTGCCACCAGCACCTTCAGTAATCATTGCCACCAGCACCTTCAGTAATCATTTCCACCAGCACCTTCAGTAATCATTGCCACCAGCACCTTCAGTAATCATTGCCTCCAGCACCTTCAGTAATCATTGCCTCCAGCACCTTCAGTAATCATTGCCACCAGCACCTTCAGTAATCATTGCCACCAGCACCTTCAGTAATCATTGCCACCAGCACCTTCAGTAATCATTGCCACCAGCACCTTCAGTAATCATTGCCACCAGCACCTTCAGTAATCATTGCCACCAGCACCTTCAGTAATCATTGCCACCAGCACCTTCAGTAATCATTGCCACCAGCACCTTCAGTAATCATTGCCACCAGCACCTTCAGTAATCATTGCCACCAGCACCTTCAGTAATCATTGCCACCAGCACCTTCAGTAATCATTGCCACCAGCACCTTCAGTAATCATTGCCACCAGCACCTTCAGTAATCATTGCCACCAGCACCTCAGTAATCATTGCCACCAGCACCTTCAGTAATCATTGCCACCAGCACCTTCAGTAATCATTGCCACCAGCACCTTCAGTAATCATTGCCACCAGCACCTTCAGTAATCATTGCCACCAGCACCTTCAGTAATCATTGCCACCAGCACCTTCAGTAATCATTGCCACCAGCACCTTCAGTAATCATTGCCACCAGCACCTTCAGTAATCATTGCCACCAGCACCTTCAGCAATCATTGCCACCAGCACCTTCAGCAATCATTGCCACCAGCACCTTCAGCAATCATTGCCACCAGCTCCTTCAGCAATCATTGCCACCAGCACCTTCAGCAATCATTGCCACCAGCACCTTCAGCAATCATTGCCACCAGCACCTTCAGCAATCATTGCCACCAGCACCTTCAGCCAGGGGTGTATTTAGGGGGGGGCGGGGGGGGGCATTCGCCCCCCTTGTATAATTCTCGCCCCCCCCCCCCCTTGAAATTAGAGATTAAAAAAAAAATTATGTCAAGAAAGGTGTAATACAAGAAAGGTGTAATAAGCTTATGATATCAGGTTCAAATGATAGGAATGTCAAACTGAGGTTCTTCTTGGTTTTCTCTGCCATACGTCCACAATCTCTTCAAGGTCGCTCTCAGAGAGTACTTCTGGTGCCTCTATAGCAATCCTCATAAGGTGAGAAAGGCTGCAGTCACTTAGAGAATTACGCAAACGAGTCTTGATCATCTTCATCTGTGAGAAGCTTCTCTCCACAGAAGCAGTAGAAACTGGAATCGATAAGCAGATGGAGGCAATCTTGTGCAAATTGGGAAACATGGCCTTGAGCATGTCGTTTGAAACAAGTTCTTTCAGCTGTGATGCAGTAGTATCCCGTGGTTGCTTGACTAACAGCTGGCGGAATGTTTTCCACTCTGTAAGTATTTCAGTGGAAATCATGGCTGTCTTCACTGTTTCTTCTCCATCCAATGTTTCTGCATCTCTATCTTCTCCGTAGTGAGCAATCAGTTTCTCAACAGACGTGTCTCCATAAGTGGGAAAAGATACTGAATCTGGTTTTGGAACTTTCCGTGGATCGAATATAGACAATGCTGATACAACAGCGTTGGATGAAGAAAATCGGCTTGTTATGTTGGCCTTTAAATCAGCAACAAAAGGCTTACCAACAACATTCTGGAACGAAAGTATTTTATCAGCGTCAATAGACACCTTTGTAGATGACTTCAAGTCTTCAACGTTTTCAAGAAGCTCCAACACCCAGTTCGCTCCAGGCAAAACTGCATCATCCAAGGATTTAACAGTAGCATCAACAAGGAATGATATCAACGAGAGGTCAAGCTGCTCTGCCTGAAGTGCTTTGCTGAGCTTGGCTACTTGTGGTAGAGTGAAATCAAGCAAATATATAGCTGCAATCGTAGACAATTTGCAGAGGGCACCATGGATTCCAAGAGCTTCTGGCTCGTGGGACGTCTCGTAGATGTTCCCAATGGTGATTACAATTGCAGAATAACTTGCTTTGACAGCTTTGACACACCTTTCATGTGCCAGCCAGCGTGTGTCAGATGGCTTGATCACTTTCATTTCTGGAAGTTCAAGAACGTGCTGTACCTCCTTCAGACACTCTGCTCGCTTGGGGGAATTGCGAAAATGCTTCCAAAGAGTAGTCAATGTTCTGTAAACATGAGCAATTCCAGGAGTTTTATTGGCAGCTTGCACACAAGCCAACTGCAGTAAGTGACAGTGGCAGTGTATAAACAGAGCGTGAGGAGTATGTTTCTTGATACGTGCCTGAACCCCGGTCTTTCGTCCAGAAAAAGTTGCAGCTCCATCAAATCCCAATCCAACTATTCTTCCGACTTGTAGACCTTTCTTCTTTAAACAATCGATGAGATTAGAATAGATGGTCTCTGCATCAGCCTTCTTCAATGGAATAAGCTCCAGAAAGCACTCTACTGGTACACCATCTTCCTCCCAGCGGCAAAACACAGACAATTCTTCTACGTTGGTGACATCTGTGCACTCATCTGCCATGAGGCTGTACATAGGTGCCTTTTGAAGTCGCTTCAGAATCGACTCCTCCACCCATGTCCCCAATGATTCGATGAATTCAACCACAGCCACTCTTGATGTGTACACAGCATTTCTTGGTGCAGTTTCTAAGAATTGCTTCAAATGTTGGCTGCCACATCGAACCACCACGTCAACCAGCTTCTCAAATTTTGTCGAATGTGCAACTTGTTCTTTCGTAAGAAAATGAGTGAGTAGGATCAGGCACTTCACTGCAGCTCTGTTCTGAGCTCTTTTGCGAGCTAAAACATTCTGGAGTTGCTGTACAACTGTTCCACCTTTGGCTGCTCCTTTAGCTGCAAAAAGAGCTTGAGTTGCATGGATATGGAAGTCACTTCTCGCATGAGCTTTCATTTTTTCAACAGCTTTCTTCCAATTTCTGCAAGGTTGTGTGACCCACACTCCTCCAGTACGCTGCAGACCAGATTGCTTGCAAACCTTGCAAAAGGCACCATCGCTATCCTCGTCATAATAGAGCCAACTGAAATCTTTCTCCCAGCTCTTAGAGTATTTTCTCTTCGTGGATACAGAAGAGCGGTGTTTGTTTTGCTTGCTTTTCTTTGAAGGTGGAGGACTAAGGCTAGGACTAGATGCCTCGACATGCTCAGAGCTATCTGTTCTGCTATCTTCGCTATCGCTGCTATTAGCATGAGAAGAGGCTTGAGAAGTACTTGCAAAGTATGAGCGAATATCCATATTAATATGAAGAGAAATCAGCTAGTAAGGTTTCTTTTATAGAGACTTTAAGACCATGACATAATGGACTGAGTTAAAAATACTGAGAGAGAGTGGGAAAGAAGGAGGGAACTGAAGAAGTGACAAACCTACAAAGGAGAACACGTGGTGGTGTGTGATGACTTTAAGACCATGACATAATGGACTGAGTTAAAAATACTGAGAGAGAGTGGGAAAGAAGGAGGGAACTGAAGAAGTGACAAACCTACAAAGGAGAACACGTGGTGGCGTGTGATGACATCATGTCTAAGATTAGACTTGAAGACCATGACATAATGGACTGAGTTAAAAATACTGAGAGAGAGGGAGTGGGAAAGAAGGAGAAACAAAAGAAGTGACAAACCTACAAAGGAGAGCACGTGGTGGTGTGTGATGTCATCGTGTCATGACACATGCTCTCCTTTTTCCAAGCAGCTACAATATCATGAGAAATATATACAGTCTAGCCATAGTTCGGTATAGCATAATGCCATTGGTAGTCAGTCAAAATAGCTATCCTCAGACATTGTAAAAGCAAAAAAAAATATGGGGGGATCTTCCCCCCAGACCCCCCTTTTACGACTTATGAACATGTTAAGAAAATATTAACAAAAATTAGGGCACCAAGTGACCAACCATTTCCACCCCCCCCCCCCCCCCCCCCTAGAGAACTAGAGAAAAATTGTGTATGAAACCTGTTGTCCATGATTTTGTAAAAAAATGCATGGAATGCAACATAATTCGATTTCACAAAAGCCCACCTCCATTATACGAGTGACAAGTGACTATATCTAATCTATATATGCTGATTGCCGTAGCATGCAACTTCAGCAAATATTTAAGATGGAATGTTGTACTAAAGATTTTAGAAAAAGTGCATGCCATCATAAGTAGCAGCTATATATACAGTTAGTACTGCAAAAATACCTGTGGGTAAAACACTTTCGTACTCCACGCGGAAGCCCAGGGTGCACGTACCCTTTCCCACCATCCAGGCTCTCCGCCCCCCTTATTTTTCCATATCTCAAGTTCGCCCCCCCTTGGCAAAATTTCTGTATACAACCCTGTTCAGCAATCATTGCCACCAGCACCTTCAGCAATCATTGCCACCAGCACCTTCAGCAATCATTGCCACCAGCACCTTCAGCAATCATTGCCACCAGCACCTTCAGCAATCATTGCCACCAGCACCTTCAGCAATCATTGCCACCAGCACCTTCAGCAATCATTGCCACCAGCACCTTCAGCAATCATTGCCACCAGCACCTTCAGCAATCATTGCCACCAGCACCTTCAGCAATCATTGCCACCAGCACCTTCAGCAATCATTGCCACCAGCACCTTCAGCAATCATTGCCACCAGCACCTTCAGCAATCATTGCCACCAGCACCTTCAGCAATCATTGCCACCAGCACCTTCAGCAATCATTGCCACCAGCACCTTCAGCAATCATTGCCACCAGCACCTTCAGCAATCATTGCCACCAGCACCTTCAGCAATCATTGCCACCAGCACCTTCAGCAATCATTGCCACCAGCACCTTCAGCAATCATTGCCACCAGCACCTTCAGCAATCATTGCCACCAGCACCTTCAGCAATCATTGCCACCAGCACCTTCAGCAATCATTGCCACCAGCACCTTCAGCAATCATTGCCACCAGCACCTTCAGCAATCATTGCCACCAGCACCTTCAGCAATCATTGCCACCAGCACCTTCAGCAATCATTGCCACCAGCACCTTCAGCAATCATTGCCACCAGCACCTTCAGCAATCATTGCCACCAGCACCTTCAGCAATCATTGCCACCAGCACCTTCAGCAATCATTGCCACCAGCACCTTCAGCAATCATTGCCACCAGCACCTTCAGCAATCATTGCCACCAGCACCTTCAGCAATCATTGCCACCAGCACCTTCAGCAATCATTGCCACCAGCACCTTCAGCAATCATTGCCACCAGCACCTTCAGCAATCATTGCCACCAGCACCTTCAGCAATCATTGCCACCAGCACCTTCAGCAATCATTGCCACCAGCACCTTCAGCAATCATTGCCACCAGCACCTTCAGCAATCATTGCCACCAGCACCTTCAGCAATCATTGCCACCAGCACCTTCAGCAATCATTGCCACCAGCACCTTCAGCAATCATTGCCACCAGCACCTTCAGCAATCATTGCCACCAGCACCTTCAGCAATCATTGCCACCAGCACCTTCAGCAATCATTGCCACCAGCACCTTCAGCAATCATTGCCACCAGCACCTTCAGCAATCATTGCCACCAGCACCTTCAGCAATCATTGCCACCAGCACCTTCAGCAATCATTGCCACCAGCACCTTCAGCAATCATTGCCACCAGCACCTTCAGCAATCATTGCCACCAGCACCTTCAGCAATCATTGCCACCAGCACCTTCAGCAATCATTGCCACCAGCACCTTCAGCAATCATTGCCACCAGCACCTTCAGCAATCATTGCCACCAGCACCTTCAGCAATCATTGCCACCAGCACCTTCAGCAATCATTGCCACCAGCACCTTCAGCAATCATTGCCACCAGCACCTTCAGCAATCATTGCCACCAGCACCTTCAGCAATCATTGCCACCAGCACCTTCAGTAATCATTGCCTCCAGCACCTTCAGTAATCATTGCCACCAGCACCTTCAGTAATCATTGCCACCAGCACCTTCAGTAATCATTGCCACCAGCACCTTCAGCAATCATTGCCACCAGCACCTTCAGCAATCATTGCCACCAGCACCTTCAGCAATCATTGCCACCAGCACCTTCAGCAATCATTGCCACCAGCACCTTCAGCAATCATTGCCACCAGCACCTTCAGCAATCATTGCCACCAGCACCTTCAGCAATCATTGCCACCAGCACCTTCAGCAATCATTGCCACCAGCACCTTCAGCAATCATTGCCACCAGCACCTTCAGCAATCATTGCCACCAGCACCTTCAGCAATCATTGCCACCAGCACCTTCAGCAATCATTGCCACCAGCACCTTCAGCAATCATTGCCACCAGCACCTTCAGCAATCATTGCCACCAGCACCTTCAGTAATCATTGCCACCAGCACCTTCAGTAATCATTGCCTCTAGCACCTTCAGTAATCATTGCCTCCAGCACCTTCAGTAATCATTGCCACCAGCACCTTCAGTAATCATTGCCACCAGCACTCACCATGCTAAGCTTGACCTGCCTAGTGGCACTAACTCTTTCTCTGGCAATGTACCAGGTCACCTGACGCATTGCAGTGAAGAAGTCCACCTAACAAAGCATGAGTGCTGGAGGTGGCCATATACTTCTCTTCCTAAAGAGCTCTTTGGTAACTTAATTAAATCCTGGCCAGGATCAGCTGGTGTGGAGTACAGTCGACCCTCACATAGCCAAGCTCTATGGGATGCAACCCTGTTTTGATAAGTGAAATTGTTTTGATAAGTGAAATTGTTTTGATAAGTGAAATTGTTTTGATAAGTGAAATTGTTTTGATAAGTGAAATTGTTTTGATAAGTGAAATTGTTTTGATAAGTGAAATTTCTGCAGTTGTTATGTGCGTGTAGTTGATGGTGTGCATGAGTGCAATGTCCACTAGTTTAATGTCTTTTAGCAACAGGTAGGTGTAAGATAGATAGTCCAGAGAAGGAAGGTTAGCCAAGTCCACTTGCAGCTGCAGTAACAAGACTACTCCTGTGATGTTGTTTTAGTGCTGACATGAGCACTAGCAAAGGATGTCTTCACATACAGTGCAGAGGTAGAGCTACACTCACTCTATGCCATGAGGTAGAGCTGCACTCACTCTATGCCATGAGGTAGAGCTGCACTCTATGCCATGAGGTAGAGCTGCACTCTATGCCATGAGGTAGAGCTGCACTCTATGCCATGAGGTAGAGCTGCACTCTATGCCATGAGGTAGAGCTGCACTCTATGCCATGAGGTAGAGCTACACTCTATGCCATGAGGTAGAGCTGCACTCACTCTATGCCATGAGGTAGAGCTGCACTCTATGCCATGAGGTAGAGCTGCACTCACTCTATGCCATGAGGTAGAGCTGCACTCTATGCCATGAGGTAGAGCTACACTCACTCTATGCCATGAGGTAGAGCTGCACTCACTCTATGCCATGAGGTAGAGCTGCACTCTATGCCATGAGGTAGAGCTACACTCTATGCCATGAGGTAGAGCTGCACTCACTCTATGCCATGAGGTAGAGCTACACTCTATGCCATGAGGTAGAGCTGCACTCTATGCCATGAGGTAGAGCTGCACTCACTCTATGCCATGAGGTAGAGCTGCACTCACTCTATGCCATGAGGTAGAGCTGCACTCTATGCCATGAGGTAGAGCTGCACTCTATGCCATGAGGTAGAGCTGCACTCACTCTATGCCATGAGGTAGAGCTGCACTCACTCTATGCCATGAGGTAGAGCTGCACTCTATGCCATGAGGTAGAGCTGCACTCTATGCCATGAGGTAGAGCTGCACTCTATGCCATGAGGTAGAGCTGCACTCTATGCCATGAGGTAGAGCTGCACTCACTCTATGCCATGAGGTAGAGCTACACTCTATGCCATGAGGTAGAGCTGCACTCACTCTATGCCATGAGGTAGAGCTGCACTCTATGCCATGAGGTAGAGCTGCACTCACTCTATGCCATGAGGTAGAGCTGCACTCACTCTATGCCATGAGGTAGAGCTGCACTCTATGCCATGAGGTAGAGCTGCACTCACTCTATGCCATGAGGTAGAGCTGCACTCTATGCCATGAGGTAGAGCTGCACTCTATGCCATGAGGTAGAGCTACACTCACTCTATGCCATGAGGTAGAGCTGCACTCACTCTATGCCATGAGGTAGAGCTGCACTCTATGCCATGAGGTAGAGCTACACTCTATGCCATGAGGTAGAGCTGCACTCTATGCCATGAGGTAGAGCTGCACTCTATGCCATGAGGTAGAGCTGCACTCACTCTATGCCATGAGGTAGAGCTGCACTCACTCTATGCCATGAGGTAGAGCTGCACTCACTCTATGCCATGAGGTAGAGCTACACTCTATGCCATGAGGTAGAGCTGCACTCACTCTATGCCATGAGGTAGAGCTGCACTCACTCTATGCCATGAGGTAGAGCTGCACTCACTCTATGCCATGAGGTAGAGCTACACTCACTCTATGCCATGAGGTAGAGCTGCACTCTATGCCATGAGGTAGAGCTACACTCTATGCCATGAGGTAGAGCTGCACTCACTCTATGCCATGAGGTAGAGCTGCACTCTATGCCATGAGGTAGAGCTACACTCTATGCCATGAGGTAGAGCTGCACTCACTCTATGCCATGAGGTAGAGCTGCACTCACTCTATGCCATGAGGTAGAGCTGCACTCACTCTATGCCATGAGGTAGAGCTACACTCACTCTATGCCATGAGGTAGAGCTACACTCACTCTATGCCATGAGGTAGAGCTGCACTCACTCTATGCCATGAGGTAGAGCTACACTCTATGCCATGAGGTAGAGCTGCACTCACTCTATGCCATGAGGTAGAGCTGCACTCACTCTATGCCATGAGGTAGAGCTACACTCACTCTATGCCATGAGGTAGAGCTGCACTCACTCTATGCCATGAGGTAGAGCTGCACTCTATGCCATGAGGTAGAGCTGCACTCTATGCCATGAGGTAGAGCTGCACTCACTCTATGCCATGAGGTAGAGCTGCACTCTATGCCATGAGGTAGAGCTGCACTCTATGCCATGAGGTAGAGCTACACTCACTCTATGCCATGAGGTAGAGCTGCACTCTATGCCATGAGGTAGAGCTACACTCACTCTATGCCATGAGGTAGAGCTGCACTCTATGCCATGAGGTAGAGCTGCACTCTATGCCATGAGGTAGAGCTGCACTCTATGCCATGAGGTAGAGCTGCACTCACTCTATGCCATGAGGTAGAGCTGCACTCACTCTATGCCATGAGGTAGAGCTGCACTCTATGCCATGAGGTAGAGCTACACTCACTCTATGCCATGAGGTAGAGCTACACTCACTCTATGCCATGAGGTAGAGCTGCACTCACTCTATGCCATGAGGTAGAGCTACACTCACTCTATGCCATGAGGTAGAGCTGCACTCTATGCCATGAGGTAGAGCTGCACTCTATGCCATGAGGTAGAGCTACACTCTATGCCATGAGGTAGAGCTGCACTCTATGCCATGAGGTAGAGCTGCACTCACTCTATGCCATGAGGTAGAGCTGCACTCACTCTATGCCATGAGGTAGAGCTGCACTCACTCTATGCCATGAGGTAGAGCTGCACTCACTCTATGCCATGAGGTAGAGCTGCACTCTATGCCATGAGGTAGAGCTGCACTCTATGCCATGAGGTAGAGCTGCACTCACTCTATGCCATGAGGTAGAGCTACACTCACTCTATGCCATGAGGTAGAGCTGCACTCTATGCCATGAGGTAGAGCTACACTCATTCTATGCCATGAGGTAGAGCTGCACTCTATGCCATGAGGTAGAGCTGCACTCTATGCCATGAGGTAGAGCTGCACTCACTCTATGCCATGAGGTAGAGCTACACTCACTCTATGCCATGAGGTAGAGCTGCACTCTATGCCATGAGGTAGAGCTGCACTCACTCTATGCCATGAGGTAGAGCTGCACTCACTCTATGCCATGAGGTAGAGCTGCACTCTATGCCATGAGGTAGAGCTGCACTCTATGCCATGAGGTAGAGCTACACTCACTCTATGCCATGAGGTAGAGCTGCACTCTATGCCATGAGGTAGAGCTGCACTCTATGCCATGAGGTAGAGCTACACTCACTCTATGCCATGAGGTAGAGCTGCACTCACTCTATGCCATGAGGTAGAGCTGCACTCTATGCCATGAGGTAGAGCTACACTCACTCTATGCCATGAGGTAGAGCTACACTCACTCTATGCCATGAGGTAGAGCTACACTCTATGCCATGAGGTAGAGCTACACTCTATGCCATGAGGTAGAGCTGCACTCTATGCCATGAGGTAGAGCTGCACTCTATGCCATGAGGTAGAGCTGCACTCTATGCCATGAGGTAGAGCTGCACTCACTCTATGCCATGAGGTAGAGCTGCACTCACTCTATGCCATGAGGTAGAGCTGCACTCACTCTATGCCATGAGGTAGAGCTGCACTCTATGCCATGAGGTAGAGCTGCACTCACTCTATGCCATGAGGTAGAGCTGCACTCTATGCCATGAGGTAGAGCTGCACTCTATGCCATGAGGTAGAGCTGCACTCTATGCCATGAGGTAGAGCTGCACTCTATGCCATGAGGTAGAGCTGCACTCTATGCCATGAGGTAGAGCTGCACTCTATGCCATGAGGTAGAGCTGCACTCACTCTATGCCATGAGGCAGAGCTGCACTCACTCTATGCCATGAGGCAGAGCTGCACTCACTCTATGCCATGAGGTAGAGCTGCACTCTATGCCATGAGGTAGAGCTACACTCACTCTATGCCATGAGGTAGAGCTGCACTCACTCTATGCCATGAGGTAGAGCTGCACTCACTCTATGCCATGAGGTAGAGCTGCACTCACTCTATGCCATGAGGTAGAGCTACACTCTATGCCATGAGGTAGAGCTGCACTCTATGCCATGAGGTAGAGCTGCACTCTATGCCATGAGGTAGAGCTGCACTCACTCTATGCCATGAGGTAGAGCTGCACTCACTCTATGCCATGAGGTAGAGCTGCACTCACTCTATGCCATGAGGTAGAGCTACACTCACTCTATGCCATGAGGTAGAGCTGCACTCTATGCCATGAGGTAGAGCTGCACTCACTCTATGCCATGAGGTAGAGCTACACTCACTCTATGCCATGAGGTAGAGCTACACTCACTCTATGCCATGAGGTAGAGCTACACTCACTCTATGCCATGAGGTAGAGCTGCACTCTATGCCATGAGGTAGAGCTGCACTCACTCTATGCCATGAGGTAGAGCTGCACTCTATGCCATGAGGTAGAGCTGCACTCTATGCCATGAGGTAGAGCTGCACTCTATGCCATGAGGTAGAGCTACACTCACTCTATGCCATGAGGTAGAGCTGCACTCTATGCCATGAGGTAGAGCTGCACTCTATGCCATGAGGTAGAGCTGCACTCACTCTATGCCATGAGGTAGAGCTGCACTCTATGCCATGAGGTAGAGCTGCACTCACTCTATGCCATGAGGTAGAGCTGCACTCACTCTATGCCATGAGGTAGAGCTGCACTCACTCTATGCCATGAGGTAGAGCTGCACTCACTCTATGCCATGAGGTAGAGCTGCACTCTATGCCATGAGGTAGAGCTACACTCACTCTATGCCATGAGGTAGAGCTGCACTCTATGCCATGAGGTAGAGCTGCACTATATGCCATGAGGTAGAGCTGCACTCACTCTATGCCATGAGGTAGAGCTACACTCACTCTATGCCATGAGGTAGAGCTGCACTCTATGCCATGAGGTAGAGCTGCACTCACTCTATGCCATGAGGTAGAGCTGCACTCTATGCCATGAGGTAGAGCTGCACTCACTCTATGCCATGAGGTAGAGCTGCACTCTATGCCATGAGGTAGAGCTGCACTCACTCTATGCCATGAGGTAGAGCTGCACTCACTCTATGCCATGAGGTAGAGCTGCACTCACTCTATGCCATGAGATAGAGCTGCACTCTATGCCATGAGGTAGAGCTGCACTCACTCTATGCCATGAGGTAGAGCTGCACTCTATGCCATGAGGTAGAGCTGCACTCTATGTCATGAGGTAGAGCTACACTCACTCTATGCCATGAGGTAGAGCTGCACTCACTCTATGCCATGAGGTAGAGCTGCACTCTATGCCATGAGGTAGAGCTACACTCTATGCCATGAGGTAGAGCTACACTCTATGCCATGAGGTAGAGCTACACTCACTCTATGCCATGAGGTAGAGCTGCACTCTATGCCATGAGGTAGAGCTGCACTCTATGCCATGAGGTAGAGCTGCACTCACTCTATGCCATGAGGTAGAGCTGCACTCACTCTATGCCATGAGGTAGAGCTACACTCACTCTATGCCATGAGGTAGAGCTACACTCTATGCCATGAGGTAGAGCTGCACTCACTCTATGCCATGAGGTAGAGCTACACTCACTCTATGCCATGAGGTAGAGCTACACTCACTCTATGCCATGAGGTAGAGCTGCACTCACTCTATGCCATGAGGTAGAGCTGCACTCACTCTATGCCATGAGGTAGAGCTGCACTCTATGCCATGAGGTAGAGCTGCACTCACTCTATGCCATGAGGTAGAGCTGCACTCTATGCCATGAGGTAGAGCTGCACTCACTCTATGCCATGAGGTAGAGCTGCACTCACTCTATGCCATGAGGTAGAGCTGCACTCACTCTATGCCATGAGGTAGAGCTACACTCACTCTATGCCATGAGGTAGAGCTGCACTCTATGCCATGAGGTAGAGCTGCACTCACTCTATGCCATGAGGTAGAGCTGCACTCTATGCCATGAGGTAGAGCTGCACTCACTCTATGCCATGAGGTAGAGCTGCACTCACTCTATGCCATGAGGTAGAGCTGCACTCACTCTATGCCATGAGGTAGAGCTGCACTCACTCTATGCCATGAGGTAGAGCTGCACTCACTCTATGCCATGAGGTAGAGCTGCACTCTATGCCATGAGGTAGAGCTGCACTCTATGCCATGAGGTAGAGCTACACTCACTCTATGCCATGAGGTAGAGCTGCACTCACTCTATGCCATGAGGTAGAGCTACACTCACTCTATGCCATGAGGTAGAGCTGCACTCTATGCCATGAGGTAGAGCTACACTCTATGCCATGAGGTAGAGCTGCACTCACTCTATGCCATGAGGTAGAGCTGCACTCACTCTATGCCATGAGGTAGAGCTGCACTCACTCTATGCCATGAGGTAGAGCTGCACTCTATGCCATGAGGTAGAGCTACACTCACTCTATGCCATGAGGTAGAGCTGCACTCACTCTATGCCATGAGGTAGAGCTGCACTCACTCTATGCCATGAGGTAGAGCTGCACTCACTCTATGCCATGAGGTAGAGCTGCACTCACTCTATGCCATGAGGTAGAGCTGCACTCACTCTATGCCATGAGGTAGAGCTACACTCACTCTATGCCATGAGGTAGAGCTGCACTCTATGCCATGAGGTAGAGCTACACTCACTCTATGCCATGAGGTAGAGCTGCACTCACTCTATGCCATGAGGTAGAGCTGCACTCACTCTATGCCATGAGGTAGAGCTGCACTCACTCTATGCCATGAGGTAGAGCTGCACTCACTCTATGCCATGAGGTAGAGCTACACTCTATGCCATGAGGTAGAGCTGCACTCACTCTATGCCATGAGGTAGAGCTACACTCACTCTATGCCATGAGGTAGAGCTACACTCACTCTATGCCATGAGGTAGAGCTGCACTCACTCTATGCCATGAGGTAGAGCTGCACTCACTCTATGCCATGAGGTAGAGCTGCACTCTATGCCATGAGGTAGAGCTGCACTCTATGCCATGAGGTAGAGCTGCACTCACTCTATGCCATGAGGTAGAGCTGCACTCTATGCCATGAGGTAGAGCTACACTCTATGCCATGAGGTAGAGCTGCACTCACTCTATGCCATGAGGTAGAGCTGCACTCTATGCCATGAGGTAGAGCTGCACTCTATGCCATGAGGTAGAGCTACACTCTATGCCATGAGGTATAGCTGCACTCACTCTATGCCATGAGGTAGAGCTGCACTCTATGCCATGAGGTAGAGCTGCACTCTATGCCATGAGGTAGAGCTGCACTCACTCTATGCCATGAGGTAGAGCTGCACTCACTCTATGCCATGAGGTAGAGCTGCACTCTATGCCATGAGGTAGAGCTGCACTCTATGCCATGAGGTAGAGCTGCACTCACTCTATGCCATGAGGTAGAGCTGCACTCTATGCCATGAGGTAGAGCTGCACTCTATGCCATGAGGTAGAGCTACACTCTATGCCATGAGGTAGAGCTGCACTCACTCTATGCCATGAGGTAGAGCTGCACTCTATGCCATGAGGTAGAGCTGCACTCTATGCCATGAGGTAGAGCTGCACTCACTCTATGCCATGAGGTAGAGCTGCACTCTATGCCATGAGGTAGAGCTGCACTCTATGCCATGAGGTAGAGCTGCACTCACTCTATGCCATGAGGTAGAGCTACACTCACTCTATGCCATGAGGTAGAGCTACACTCTATGCCATGAGGTAGAGCTGCACTCTATGCCATGAGGTAGAGCTACACTCACTCTATGCCATGAGGTAGAGCTGCACTCTATGCCATGAGGTAGAGCTGCACTCACTCTATGCCATGAGGTAGAGCTGCACTCTATGCCATGAGGTAGAGCTGCACTCTATGCCATGAGGTAGAGCTACACTCTATGCCATGAGGTAGAGCTGCACTCACTCTATGCCATGAGGTAGAGCTACACTCATTCTATGCCATGAGGTAGAGCTGCACTCTATGCCATGAGGTAGAGCTGCACTCACTCTATGCCATGAGGTAGAGCTGCACTCACTCTATGCCATGAGGTAGAGCTGCACTCACTCTATGCCATGAGGTAGAGCTACACTCTATGCCATGAGGTAGAGCTGCACTCACTCTATGCCATGAGGTAGAGCTACACTCTATGCCATGAGGTAGAGCTACACTCTATGCCATGAGGTAGAGCTGCACTCACTCTATGCCATGAGGTAGAGCTGCACTCACTCTATGCCATGAGGTAGAGCTGCACTCACTCTATGCCATGAGGTAGAGCTACACTCTATGCCATGAGGTAGAGCTACACTCTATGCCATGAGGTAGAGCTGCACTCTATGCCATGAGGTAGAGCTGCACTCTATGCCATGAGGTAGAGCTACACTCTATGCCATGAGGTAGAGCTGCACTCTATGCCATGAGGTAGAGCTGCACTCTATGCCATGAGGTAGAGCTGCACTCTATGCCATGAGGTAGAGCTGCACTCTATGCCATGAGGTAGAGCTACACTCTATGCCATGAGGTAGAGCTACACTCTATGCCATGAGGTAGAGCTGCACTCTATGCCATGAGGTAGAGCTGCACTCTATGCCATGAGGTAGAGCTGCACTCTATGCCATGAGGTAGAGCTACACTCTATGCCATGAGGTAGAGCTACACTCTATGCCATGAGGTAGAGCTGCACTCTATGCCATGAGGTAGAGCTGCACTCTATGCCATGAGGTAGAGCTGCACTCACTCTATGCCATGAGGTAGAGCTACACTCTATGCCATGAGGTAGAGCTACACTCACTCTATGCCATGAGGTAGAGCTGCACTCACTCTATGCCATGAGGTAGAGCTGCACTCTATGCCATGAGGTAGAGCTGCACTCTATGCCATGAGGTAGAGCTGCACTCTATGCCATGAGGTAGAGCTGCACTCTATGCCATGAGGTAGAGCTGCACTCTATGCCATGAGGTAGAGCTACACTCTATGCCATGAGGTAGAGCTGCACTCTATGCCATGAGGTAGAGCTGCACTCTATGCCATGAGGTAGAGCTACACTCTATGCCATGAGGTAGAGCTGCACTCTATGCCATGAGGTAGAGCTGCACTCTATGCCATGAGGTAGAGCTGCACTCACTCTATGCCATGAGGTAGAGCTGCACTCACTCTATGCCATGAGGTAGAGCTGCACTCTATGCCATGAGGTAGAGCTGCACTCTATGCCATGAGGTAGAGCTACACTCTATGCCATGAGGTAGAGCTGCACTCACTCTATGCCATGAGGTAGAGCTGCACTCTATGCCATGAGGTAGAGCTGCACTCACTCTATGCCATGAGGTAGAGCTGCACTCACTCTATGCCAGTAGAGCTGCACTCACTCTATGCCATGAGGTAGAGCTGCACTCTATGCCATGAGGTAGAGCTGCACTCTATGCCATGAGGTAGAGCTGCACTCACTCTATGCCATGAGGTAGAGCTGCACTCTATGCCATGAGGTAGAGCTACACTCTATGCCATGAGGTAGAGCTGCACTCTATGCCATGAGGTAGAGCTGCACTCTATGCCATGAGGTAGAGCTACACTCACTCTATGCCATGAGGTAGAGCTGCACTCTATGCCATGAGGTAGAGCTGCACTCTATGCCATGAGGTAGAGCTGCACTCTATGCCATGAGGTAGAGCTGCACTCACTCTATGCCATGAGGTAGAGCTACACTCTATGCCATGAGGTAGAGCTGCACTCTATGCCATGAGGTAGAGCTACACTCTATGCCATGAGGTAGAGCTACACTCTATGCCATGAGGTAGAGCTGCACTCTATGCCATGAGGTAGAGCTGCACTCTATGCCATGAGGTAGAGCTGCACTCTATGCCATGAGGTAGAGCTGCACTCTATGCCATGAGGTAGAGCTGCACTCTATGCCATGAGGTAGAGCTGCACTCTATGCCATGAGGTAGAGCTACACTCTATGCCATGAGGTAGAGCTGCACTCACTCTATGCCATGAGGTAGAGCTGCACTCTATGCCATGAGGTAGAGCTGCACTCTATGCCATGAGGTAGAGCTACACTCTATGCCATGAGGTAGAGCTACACTCTATGCCATGAGGTAGAGCTACACTCTATGCCATGAGGTAGAGCTGCACTCACTCTATGCCATGAGGTAGAGCTGCACTCTATGCCATGAGGTAGAGCTGCACTCTATGCCATGAGGTAGAGCTGCACTCTATGCCATGAGGTAGAGCTGCACTCACTCTATGCCATGAGGTAGAGCTGCACTCACTCTATGCCATGAGGTAGAGCTGCACTCTATGCCATGAGGTAGAGCTGCACTCTATGCCATGAGGTAGAGCTACACTCACTCTATGCCATGAGGTAGAGCTGCACTCACTCTATGCCATGAGGTAGAGCTACACTCACTCTATGCCATGAGGTAGAGCTGCACTCACTCTATGCCATGAGGTAGAGCTACACTCACTCTATGCCATGAGGTAGAGCTACACTCACTCTATGCCATGAGGTAGAGCTGCACTCTATGCCATGAGGTAGAGCTGCACTCTATGCCATGAGGTAGAGCTGCACTCTATGCCATGAGGTAGAGCTACACTCTATGCCATGAGGTAGAGCTGCACTCTATGCCATGAGGTAGAGCTGCACTCACTCTATGCCATGAGGTAGAGCTGCACTCACTCTATGCCATGAGGTAGAGCTGCACTCTATGCCATGAGGTAGAGCTGCACTCTATGCCATGAGGTAGAGCTGCACTCTATGCCATGAGGTAGAGCTGCACTCACTCTATGCCATGAGGTAGAGCTACACTCACTCTATGCCATGAGGTAGAGCTACACTCACTCTATGCCATGAGGTAGAGCTGCACTCTATGCCATGAGGTAGAGCTGCACTCTATGCCATGAGGTAGAGCTACACTCACTCTATGCCATGAGGTAGAGCTGCACTCACTCTATGCCATTAGGTAGAGCTGCACTCTATGCCATAAGGTAGAGCTGCACTCTATGCCATGAGGTAGAGCTGCACTCTATGCCATGAGGTAGAGCTGCACTCTATGCCATGAGGTAGAGCTACACTCACTCTATGCCATGAGGTAGAGCTGCACTCACTCTATGCCATGAGGTAGAGCTACACTCTATGCCATGAGGTAGAGCTGCACTCTATGCCATGAGGTAGAGCTGCACTCTATGCCATGAGGTAGAGCTGCACTCTATGCCATGAGGTAGAGCTACACTCACTCTATGCCATGAGGTAGAGCTACACTCTATGCCATGAGGTAGAGCTGCACTCTATGCCATGAGGTAGAGCTGCACTCTATGCCATGAGGTAGAGCTACACTCTATGCCATGAGGTAGAGCTGCACTCTATGCCATGAGGTAGAGCTACACTCACTCTATGCCATGAGGTAGAGCTACACTCTATGCCATAAGGTAGAGCTGCACTCTATGCCATGAGGTAGAGCTGCACTCTATGCCATGAGGTAGAGCTACACTCACTCTATGCCATGAGGTAGAGCTGCACTCACTCTATGCCATGAGGTAGAGCTGCACTCTATGCCATGAGGTAGAGCTACACTCTATGCCATGAGGTAGAGCTGCACTCTATGCCATGAGGTAGAGCTGCACTCACTCTATGCCATGAGGTAGAGCTTCACTCTATGCCATGAGGTAGAGCTGTACTCACTATGAGGTAGAGCTGTAGGAACACGGGTGGATGAGTCTAGTGCTACAGAGGAACGGAATGGGTCTCTGACAAGCAAGGCTAGGATGAAGAAGACATCACAAGTGTTCTTGTGGGTGTCACAGATGTTCTTGGGGATGTCACATGTTCTAGGAGGTGTCACAGATGTTCTAGGCGGTGTCACAAATGTTCTAGGGGTTCACAGATGTTCTAGGAGGTGTGACAGATGTTCTAGGTGGTGTCACAAATGTTCTAGGGGTTCACAGATGTTCTAGGAGGTGTCACAGATGATGTTCTAGGTGGTGTCACAGATGTTCTATGGGGTGTCACAGATATTCTAGGGGGTTCAATGATGTTCTTGGTGGTGTCACAGATGTTCTATGGGGTGTCACAGATATTCTATATGGCATCACAGATGTTCTCACGGTTGTTACAGATGTTCTAGGTGGTGTCACAGATTTTATAAAGGTGTCATATATGTTCTATGGGGTGTCACAGATTTTCTGTGGGGAGTTACAGATGTTCTGTGAGGTATCACAGATGTTCTAGATGGTGTCAGATGTTCTAGGGGTGTCACAGATGTTCTAGGGGGTGTCACACATGTTCTAGGTGGTGTCACAGATGTTCTAGGGATGTCACAGATGTTCTAGAGGTGTCACAGATGTTCTAGGGGTGTCACAGATGTTCTAGCGGGTATCACAGATGTTCTTGGGGGTGTTTCAGATGTTCCACGGGGTGTTCCAGGTGGTATAATTTTTACCTAACTCTCTGAACGCCTCTAGGGCCCATTCTCTGAATCAACAAGATGTACAAATGAGCCTAAGAGGAATGAGTTCCCAGTAGTTATGTTAGTTATAACTTTCACTAAGCGGTATACCAAGGTTATGTAACCTAGCTTATGTAACCTAGCTACAAGGTTATGTAACCTAGCTACAAGGTTATGTAACCTAGATTACAAGGTTGTGTAACCTAGCTACAAGGTTATGCAACCTAGCTACAAGGTTATGTAACCTAGCTACAAGGTTATGCAACCTAGCTACAAGGTTATGCAACCTAGCTACAAGGTTACGTAACCTAGCTACAAGGTTACACAACCTACAGTAGGAGACAAAAAAAAGTTCCAGTTCCGTTGCGTTACTATTCCGTTCGCGCTATTTTCAACGTCGTTCCAACGTCGTTTAGTAACAGGTCCGTTCCAACGGCGAGTAATTTTTTTCCTTCGCGATTCAAACTCGTTCGCGATTTAATTATCTCGCCCTTGTTCGCGCGGTCGTTCTCCAGCCTCGTGCTTCAAGTTACAATTGGCGTCGTTCTCTAGCTTGTTCGTCCGTTTGGCAACCTCTCGCTTCTTAAAGTCGTTCTGCAGCGAAAGGCCATCGATATTAGTGCAAACCTCGAAGGAATAGAGGAGCTGATGAAGCGGACCGACGAAATAACTGTTGACTAGCTTCAGCGTCTGTGCTACAGACCAAACTAGGACTACACATTTCACTGCGCACCGTTCTGTGGTGCAGGACCGCTTTAGGATGGACCTTCCACCTACTGTCAGTTCATCAGACACGTGGAACAAGGTAATGCTGTCTATCATTTATCATTTCTAAAGCTTGCTAAGCTTGGTTTATCTGGCAACTTGGTTTAAGCTTATAGTTTATAAGCTGGTTTGCCTTAGTTTAAGGAAGCTTGATTGATTAGCTTATTCTAAATTTGAAAGGTAAGCTTATGAACATAGCTTTGCCTGGGTTGTGGCTAGGAGTTTAGTTTGGGGGCTTGAAGGACCCAATACAATCTTGCCTGCTTGGTTTACTCCTTAGCAAACTTGCTACTCTTTGGCAAGCTTAGATTGTATTGGTGAAACATTTGATTTCCAAATCTTAAAGGCAAGGTAATATTACAATTCTCCTCCCTACCCTACCTTTCCAGATGAAAAGAAGATGGGCGAGATGACTTGTGGCATAGTGGATGTTATATGGATTGGTGAATGCAGTCCAACTCAAGATCCACAGACTGCACTCAGGATTGTTTGAACTTGAATGTTGTACTTTACAAAATTGCTAAATTTTGTTCACTGGTTACCATAATAATTGAGCAATGAGCATGCATAACTATCACCAGTGAACTTTCATGACAATTAAACACACTATCATACAAGGCTTGGCTGTCACAACCAAGACGACCCAATTGGCATGACAAAAGACGACAAAGTGTTTGCATATCTTCGTACCGTTTCTCTGACATGTATATTTTTGTGTGAATCGTATATGTACTTGCCTTATGTTAGTAGACATCTTCACATAATAAAAATGACGGTCAGTTCACTATCAATATCATTTTCCATTCTTTTGCAATCACACTTGTATGCCTGCTGGATCGACTCTTCTCTCATTAATAGGGTCCATGGAGAAGTAGGTTGGAAACTGATTGTAGGAGAGAAATCAACTAATATGTGTAAGTCGATGGGGGGGCATCAAGGACCAACTTATCCTACAACTCGAACCATAGAAGCCGGAGTCCTGTTGCATGTACAATGAGACATCCACCATGCATTATTGCATTTATGTTCTTGACGTAACTTTTCCACTCTTCCAGTACACCTGCCACCAAAGACATGACCCATATTCCACCATGCTTAAGGGCTACACTGACGGTTCTTCTCTGTTAGCCAAAATATCAATGTGTAAATGCATCATACCATCTCTTGGTCTATACATGGTTGAAGTGAGGCCATTCTGACGTGGCTTGTTGCATACAAAAGCTTAGCTATGGGGTTCTAGAGGTTAAATGCAAGTCCTGCTAAGCTACTAGACGCTCTGTAAACTCTTCAACCTTTCTAAGGCAAGGTCTGCTAAGCTACTCGGTGAAGTTTCTCTAAGGCAAGGCTTGCTAGCCACTAAAGGTCCTGTGTGAGGGCATTTAAAAACGGGGGAGGGAGGAGGGCTTTGTTTTGCAAGCCTTAGTCTACACCAGGCTTTACCTAATACTATGCTTAGAAAACCTAACCTCTACAAAACTATATGGCAAGCTTCATCTTGTCTAAACTGAGTAGTTGCCAACAAGAAGGCAAAGCTAATAGCTAATACAAGTAGAGCTGAAGGATACTAGTGGACACAGGCCAAAAGGCTAGGAAGAGAAATAACTACTACTTACTTCTGTCAGCAGTAAACTTCTTGAAGAGCAAAATGATATCAGCGAAGAAAACTAAAGCGAGGGGAAAAACACTCGCTAGATTTAGCACACCTGGCGCCCGCCCAATGCGCGCGTGCACACGCGTATATAAAATAAGCGCTTAGATAAAAAATTGGAAACGTAAACTTAACGGCGTTTGTTCGTCAGGTTTTTATGCGTTGATTCCGCGTTTCTGTTTTCCTTACCCACCGTTGGAACGGGTACAGAACTGGAACTTTTTTTTGTCTCCTACTGTAGCTACAAGGTTACGTAACCTAGCTACAAGGTTACACAACCTAGCTACAAGGTTACGTAACCTAGCTACAAGGTTACGCAACCTAGCTACAAGGTTATGTAACCTAGCTACAAGGTTATGTAACCTAGCTACAAGGTTACGCAACCTAGCTACACGGTTATGTAACCTAGCTACAAGGTTACGCAACCTAGCTACAAGGTTACGCAACCTAGCTACAAGGTTATGCAACCTAGCTACAAGGTTATGCAACCTAGCTACAAGGTTATGTAACCTAGCTTCACGGTTATGTAACCTAGCTACAAGGTTATGCAACCTAGCTACAAGGTTACGCAACCTAGCTACAAGGTTATGTAACCTAGCTACAAGGTTATGTAACCTAGCTACAAGGTTACGCAACCTAGCTACACGGTTATGTAACCTAGCTACAAGGTTACGCAACCTAGCTACAAGGTTACGCAACCTAGCTACAAGGTTATGCAACCTAGCTACAAGGTTATGCAACCTAGCTACAAGGTTATGCAACCTAGCTACAAGGTAATGTTACCTAGCTACAGGTAATGTTACCTAGCTACAAGGTGATGTAACCTAGCTACAAGGTTATGCAACCTAGCTACAAGGTTATGTAACCTACATGTAGCTACAAGGTTATGTAACCTAGCTACAAGGTTATGCAACCTAGCTACAAGGTTACGTAACCTAGCTACAAGGTTATGCTACCTAGCTACAAGGTTATGCTACCTAGCTACAAGGTTATGTAACCTAGCTACAAGGTTATGCAACCTAGCTACGCGGTTATGTAACCTAGCTACAAGGTTATGTAACCTAGCTACTGTGTACCTAGAGCTTTATTGAACTACTCCAGCACTGTTTGGATGCGAGGACTAGGACAGATATGCTCACCAGAATTTAGGCTATCCACTCAAGTAGTATAATGCTCTTTCAACACAGCGCTTGGGTTCCTGCAATGGCTATAGCTACTGTGAGTAGCTCTAGTCCTAGCATCTAGTCTGCCACCCACTGAACATGACCACAGATGTCTACTTGGATAGCCACTAGATTCGTACAGAACATCCTTGAGTAACTGTGTTGCCATGCTACTTACCATATAGCGCTCTTTCAACTTAGTGCATGATTTTCGTGTAAGAGCTACGTGTACTAAAGCCTGGTGTAAAAGCTATGGTTACTAAAGCGTGTAAAAGCTATGGTTACTAAAGCCTGGTGTAAAAGCTATGGTTACTAAAGCCTGGTGTAAAAGCTATGGTTACTAAAGCCTGGTGTAAAAGCTATGGTTACTAAAGCCTGGTGTAAAAGCTATGGTTACTAAAGCCTGGTGTAAAAGCTATGGTTACTAAAGCCTGGTGTAAAAGCTAGTTACTAAAGCATGGTGTAAAAGCTATGGTTACTAAAGCCTGGTGTAAAAGCTAGTTACTAAAGCCTGGTGTAAAAGCTAGTTACTAAAGCCTGGTGTAAAAGCTATGGTTACTAAAGCCTGGTGTAAAAGCTATGGTTACTAAAGCCTGGTGTAAAAGCTAGTTACTAAAGCATGGTGTAAAAGCTAGTTACTAAAGCCTGGTGTAAAAGCTATGGTTACTAACGCCTGGTGTAAAAGCTATGGTTACTAAAGCCTGGTGTAAAAGCTATGGTTACTAAAGCCTGGTGTAAAAGCTATGGTTACTAAAGCCTGGTGTAAAAGCTAGTTACTAAAGCCTGGTGTAAAAGCTAAAGCCTGGTGTAAAAGCTAGTTACTAAAGCCTGTGCAGCATCATGACATACCCTCATCCTGTTGGTTACACTCCACCATGCCTGGCAGCATCATGACATACCCTCATCCTGTTAGTTACACTCCGCCATGCCTGGCAGCATCATGACATACCCTCATCCTGTTAGTTACACTCCACCATGCCTGGCAGCATCATGACATGCCCTCATCCTGTTAGTTACACTCCACCATGCCTGGTAGCATCATGACATGCCCTCATCCTGTTGGTTACACTCCACCATGCCTGGCAGCATCATGACATGCCCTCATCCTGTTAGTTACACTCCACCGTGCCTAGTAGTGTCCATTACCAGCAACTCAATACGATTGGCCTGAAATAAGGCAAGCTTGACGGGCCAGGGGAGATAGGAACTGGTATTTTTGCAGCCACCATTTTGAGGTCGGGGTCATTATTGCCCAATAATTATCCGGTTATATTTTTGTTTATTTGACGGTGTTTTATAAATTGTTATATGCAGCAAAGCCGGTGGGTGTGTCTATTTCTGGGGTGGGTGTGGCTATTGCTGGGGTGGGTGTGGCTATTGCTGGGGTGGGTGTGGCTATTTCTGGGGTGGGTGTGGCTATTTCTGGGGTGGGCCAATGGGTGGACACAGTGCATGGGCTATGGCTAGAATAGTCCCGCCCTCCATGCCAAACTATAAAGTGTTAAGCTACTGGTATCTGTGATGATGTCATCATTGTCTGTGTCAGGTGTTGCACTCTGAACTCTGCTGCCAGCGCTGCAGTGACGTACTGGCCTCCAAGGATAGACAGCTTGTCTACCATGGCAACCTGAAGCTACTGGAGACAGTGCCCCGCCTTCCTAGAGACGTGGATGTCTTCCTCTTCACAGACCTGCTTCTGCTGACTCAGCAAACTAACACACACACTGACAAGAAGAATACCAAGAAAGAGGTGTGGCTTCACAGGGCAATTAGTTGTTACATGCACACGCACACACACACACACACACACACACACACACACACACACACACAGCAGAGTCTTGTCCGTGGCTGCCCAAGGCAAGCAGCTGTGACAAACAATTCCTTTGAAGCTCTTAGTTAATGAGGACAGCTTTCGTTAGAGATATCCTGTGCCGTCGCTAGAGATATCCTGTGCCGTCGCTAGAGATATCCTGTGCCGTCGCTAGAGATATCCTGTGCCATCACTAGAGATATCCTGTGCCGTCGCTAGAGATATCCTGTGCCGTCACTAGAGATATCCTGTGCCGTCGCTAGAGATATCCTGTGCCGTCGCTAGAGATATCCTGTGCCGTCGCTAGAGATATCCTGTGCCGTCGCTAGAGATATCCTGTGCCGTCGCTAGAGATATCCTGTGCCGTCGCTAGAGATATCCTGTGCCGTCGCTACTAGTTAGTCTCACTCTCTCATGTGTGGCTACAAAACATGTGTGTATGTGTGTGTGTGTGTGTGTGTGGTGCTCTAGAGTTTGGACCAACTGGCCAGGTACTATATGTGTGGACACCCAATCTTGCTCTGGCAGCTGGACATTCATGATATACCTCATCAGCCCCAACATGGCCACCTCATCACTCTGGTAGAGAAGAATTCTTTCCAGCAGCAGGTCGGCCTCTACTCACTGCAGGCCATCAGCAAGGACGAGAAGGTATGCCTCCCCACACCACACCCACCCAGCATTCCTAGCATTCCTGGCAGGCACACAAGTATAGCTAGCTCACATGTCGTTTCCACTGAATCAGGAAGTAGTTGGTATACTGCTAGTTTACTACTCTAATGTACTAGGATTGACCTGTTTGCTGTCTTGCAGTATTGGAAGGTTACAGATATTATACTAGCTAAATGCTAGCTTTGGAAGGGTTACTATGGTAGTATACTCAGGGGGGTAGGAAGCAAATTTTAAGTGGGGGGGGCCATTCTAAGCCACAACGACTAGATAAAGTCACACCTACAACATGCCCACCCAAACATGGCTTATGGAACAAACAGTTAATAGAATATAATAGAATAGTGTAAGAATGTGAGTTCACACATCTGATTGTAAAAATGTACCAAAAATATTTTCCCTGTGGTGTAATTGTCTAACAAATTCATTGCCAATGTCTATTAAGTCCAGTTGATCAGTGTACTGTGTACTGATAATGTCATAACACTGTTGAGCCGGGTCTGGGTCATTGTTGACCTCAAGTAAGACTTTAGACGTCGTAAAGAACTGAATGATCTTTCGAATTTGCCTGAAATTAGTGGGGAGGCCCTGATGTGCTGTTTAATGAGAATGATCGAAAAGTGGGGGGGGGGGGGGGGGGGGCCTGGCCCCCCCTGCCTCCCCCTTTCCTACCCCCCTGTATACTATACATACTAGCATTGGAAGGTTTACTATGCTAATATACTAGCATTGGAAGGTTTACAGTGTTGTTATTATACTAGCTACATTGCTAATATGCTAGCTATGGAAGGGTTACTATGGTAGTATACTAGCATTGCTATGCTAATATACTAGCATTGGAAGGTTTACTATGCTAATATACTAGCATTGGAAGGTTTACTTTGCTAATATACTAGCATTGGAAAATTAATATACTGGAAGTACTGTAGCCTTAGCAAGTGCCTCACCTCACCACACAATGTCTATGCAGACATGAGGCTAGGGCTAGGGCTAGGGCTAGGGCTAGGGCTAGGGCTAGGGCTAGGGCAGACTTAGCAAGTGCCTCACCTCACCACACAATGTCTATGCAGACATGAGGCAGACTTAGCAAGTGCCTCACCTCACCACACAATGTCTATGCAGACATGAGGCAGACTTGGCAAGTGCTTCACCTCACCACACAATGTCTATGCAGACATGAGGCAGACTTAGCAAGTGCCTCACCTCACCACACAATGTCTATGCAGACATGAGGCAGACTTGACAAGTGCTTCAGAATATCACCTTGCATTTATTCTAACATGTGTGCAGGCCCGTACCCAGTATTTGGAAGGGGGTGTTTCCTAGTCTCAGATGGCAGTGTTGGGTTCTCTTACCCTCAATAATATGGCTACAGGAAGAAAAAGATCAAGCTACACTATCAGCTACAAACTGAAAGTTATAAAGAAAAGGAGCAGAACAGAGCAGCAGAACAGTAATAAAAAATGCATAGTTCCTCCCAAACGTAAGATTAATGGATTTTCAAATTGAAGTAAGATGACAAATACTGTAGGTGAGGGGGCATGGCAAGGAAGCTTCACATAAAAATGGCTTGTACAATAGCATAAACTATTCTGCTAATATGTCTGCTAAAACATTCTACGCTGATGCTGTCCAGCAAAAATGTTAGTAATGTCGTCCAAGTTCAGCTGCATCCCACACTTGATGTGCATGAGTGCTAGACTTGTCATTCTCTCTTGTCCCATGGTAGAGCGGAGGGAGGTTTTGAGGCGACGAAGGACACTGATACTGCACTCACACTCACACTCACAACTTGTCACAGGCAGTGTAAAGATTAAGCGCTGAAGGATATGAATGTTTGGAAACATGGACTCATTAGCATGTTCAAGTGACTCTGGAAGTCCGCCTTTTTCAGCTAACTCATTTGCACTTTCACAAATGCAAAGACTCCAACAATTACAATTGGTTGAAGTGGCGCTAGTTAGAGGCGGGGCTAAGGGGAGATGGGTTCCCGGGCAATAGGAAACACCCCTGGGTATGGGCCTGCGTGTGAGTTAACTTTATTGAGGCACTGGCCTTAACTTTATTCAAGCACTGAACTTAACTTGATTTAGGCACTGATCCTTACTTGATTAGGGCACTGATCCTTACTTGATTAGGGCACTGATCCTTACTTGATTAGGGCACTAATCCTTACTTGATTAGGGCACTTATCCTTACTTGATTAGGGCACTTATCCTTACTTGATTAGGGCACTAATCCTTACTTGATTAGGGCACTAATCCTTACTTGATTAGGGCACTGATCTTGACTCAACTGGAGATCTGGAGATCTTTTTCCAGTTCATAAGTGAGAAAGAAGTTGGTCACTGAAATGTGCAGGTCACATGATGGTTGTGCTAGTGATGACCTATGGGGCAGTGGGTGTGTTCTGATAGCTAATTGTCGGCTACTGTTTGAGCTGCTAAGAGTTTTGGGTAAGTCAGTTATGAGCTGTTCTGCTCGCAATGAGGCAAGTGACATAGTGAGTTGCAGAACATTCTGATGGTGTGAACAATAGCAGAGTGGTTATGAACTGTGTAGTGAGGACACCCTTGCTGGTGTAGTGAGGACACTTGGTGTAATGAAGACACTCTTCCTTCTGGTGTAGTTAAGGACACACTCTTGCAGGTGTAGTGAGAACATTCTTGCTAGTGTAGTGAGAACACTTGTTAGTGTAGTGAGAACACTCTTGCTAATGTAGTGAGAACACTCTTGCTAGTGTAGTGAGAACACTCTTGCTAGTGTAGTGAGAACACTCTTGCTAGTGTAGTGAGGACACACTCTTGCTAGTGTAGTGTTCTCACTACACTATTGCTGGGGTAGTGAGAACACACTCTTGCTAGTGCAGTGAGAACACTTGCTAGTATAGTGAGGACACACTCTTGCTAGTGTAGTGAGGACACACTCTTGCTAGTGTAGTGTTCTCACTACACTATTGCTGGGGTAGTGAGAACACACTCTTGCTAGTGCAGTGAGAACACTTGCTAGTATAGTGAGGACACACTCTTGCTAGTGTAGTGAGGACACACTCTTGCTAGTGTAGTGAGGGCACACTTGCTAGTGTGGTGAGGACACTCTTGCTGGGGTAGTGAGAACACTCTTGCTAGTGTAGTGAGAACACTCTTGCTAGTATAGTGAGAACACACTCTTGCTAGTGTAGTAAGGACACCTTGCTTGTGTAGTGAAAACACTCTTGAGGTAGTGAGAACATACTCTTGCTAGTGTAGTGAGAACACTCTTGCTAGTGTAGTGAGAACACTCTTGCTAGTGT
This sequence comes from Cladorhizidae sp. MBARI D1340-BT2, assembly GCA_028752905.1. Classification (NCBI taxonomy): domain Eukaryota; kingdom Metazoa; phylum Porifera; class Demospongiae; order Poecilosclerida; family Cladorhizidae; species Cladorhizidae sp. MBARI D1340-BT2. Next base: position 35,215,728 of record JAQNBH010000001.1, on the reverse strand, counting down.
AGTGAGAACACTCTTGCTAGTATAGTGAGGACACACTCTTGCTGGGATAGTGAGAACACTCTTGAGGTAGTGAGAACATACTCTTGCTAGTGTAGTGAGAACACTCTTGCTAGTGTAGTGAGAACACTCTTGCTAGTGCAGTGAGGACACTCTTGCTGGGGTAGTGGTGACTCTAGCTGGAAAGTCTATTAATAGAATCTTGCTAATGACTCATGACTCATTTATTGGGTGGTTTCCTTACCAACCAGGGGGGAGGTTCAGCATGCTAGCTCTGTCAGTGCAACACACCCACTGTGTGTGTGTGTGTGTGTGTGTGCATGTGCATGTGTAGAGGCTGCAGGAGTTTGGGGATATTTTATGTTTTACTGTATATGATACTGTCATGTGATTATATAATACTGTCATGTGATTATATGATACGGTCATGTGATTATATGATACTGTCATGTGATTATATGATACTGTCATGTGACTGTCTGCTGATAATTTGCAGGTCAAGTGGCTCTCACAACTGACACAAACAAAGAAAAGGAACTTGCCAGGATTCTTGGAACCTGACATCCACTGACCACACCCTCAATGTCAATGTTTACCAGCAGTGGTGCATGCCATACACAACAGTAATTGACTCCTCCCACCTGGGGTTCAGCTCTCTCTCTCTCTATTCTGTACGCAATCATAAACTTTGCAAGAAGTCTCTTACTGTTCAAATATGGTCATTTGAATTTGAGGCAAGATTGGTTATCTAGTGTTGCTAAGTAGCTACTCCAGCACTAGCACGTGCACCTACCCCAGCACTAGCACGTGCACCTACTCCAGCACTAGCACGTGCACCTACCCCAGCACTAGCACATGCACCTACCCCAGCACTAGCACGTGCACCTACCCCAGCACTAGCACGTGCACCTACCCCAGCACTAGCACGTGCACCTACTCCAGCACTAGCACGTGCACCTACCCCAGCACTAGCATATATTATATATAATATAGTCAAAAAGGTGGAAGGAAATGAAACATGAATTTACCTGTAGACAAATCGTTGGCCAGACCCTTTACCTATTCATATCGTCCACAGCAGATCATTGCATAAAAAGGTGACCTTCTCAGGTTTTGTTGGTCTGTTCACTGGTCGAGGTCACCGGTTGGATTCCTGTAAAATCTTTCTTCACTCCCCCTCTCCCATTCATCTCGGGAGGAACTTTGTGTATGTGTGCACCTGGCCTTACACCTACCTACGGCTTTACACCTACCTACAGCTTTACACCTACCTACAGCTTTACACCTACCTACAGCTTTACACCTACTACAGCTTTACACCTACCTACAGCTTTACACCTACTACAGCTTTACACCTACCTACAGCTTTACACCTACCTACAGCTTTACACCTACTACAGCTTTACACCTACCTACAGCTTTACACCTACCTATGGCTTTACACCTACCTACAGCTTTACACCTACCTACGGCTTTACACCTACCTACAGCTTTACACCTAACTTTTACACCTACCTACAGCTTTACACCTACCTACGGCTTTACACCTACCTACAGCTTTACACCTACTACAGCTTTACACCTACCTACAGCTTTACACCTACCTACAGCTTTACACCTACCTACAGATTTACACCTACCTACAGCTTTACACCTACCTACGGCTTTACACCTACCTACAGCTTTACACCTACTACAGCTTTATACCTACTACAGCTTTACACCTACCTACAGCTTTACACCTACCTACAGCTTTACACCTACCTACAGCTTTACACCTACCTACGGCTTTACACCTACATACAGCTTTACACCTACCTACAGCTTTACACCTACCTATGGCTTTACACCTACCTACAGCTTTACACCTACCTATGGCTTTACACCTACCTACAGCTTTACACCTAACTTTACACCTACCTACAGCTTTACACCTACCTACGGCTTTACACCTACCTACGGTCTTTGACTGAATACCACTTAAACAATTGTGTATTTTACATATGCACAAAGAGTGTGCAGATGACCTTAATTTAATATCAGTAGCAAATGAATTAGTACAGAGACACGATAGAACTATAATTATAGGCATTTTGGAAACTATTAACTGGAATTTGTTGTTGTAGTGTGAATTGTTGTGATTCATTTTTGGCAATAATAATATTATAATAATTATAATGATTGAGCAATTATAATGATTGAGCCCACAAAAATGTTGATGGTGTCTCAGTCACTGGTATAATAATAGTAGTAATAATAATAGTAATAATAATAATAATAACAATAATAATAATAATAATAATAACAACAACAACAATAATAATAATAGAAATAATAATAAAGTAATAATAGTAATAATAAAAATATAGTAATAATACAAATAATAATAATAGTAATAATAATATTAATAATAATAGTAGTAATAATAATAATTAATAATAATATAATAAGAGTAGTAATAATAATATATAGTAATAATTATAATAGATTCATTAATAGATTGTTCTGTTGCCTTGGGAGAGGCCATCACCAAATAAAATAAGTTACATTGACCTGATGAAGAAAAACTTAATTAACTTACAATAAAACGATTAACTATTACAAAACAAAACTATTAATTAACTATTACAAACAACAATACTATTAATTAACTATTACAACAAAACTACTAATTAACAACTATTGATTTCCATCAACTATGAATTAACTTAACTACTACAACAAATCTATGAATTAACTTAAGTATTATAACTATTACAACAAATCTATGAATTAACTTAACTTAACTACATCAAACCGGTTAATTCATAGCTTTGTTGTAATAATACTTAAGTTAATTCATAGCTTTGTTGTAATAGTTATAATACTTAAGTTAATTCAATAGTTACTCAAATAATAGTTTTGTTGTAATAGTCATAGATATGTTGACAGCTATATAATAGTTAAGTTAATTCATAGTTATGTTGTATAATAGTAGGGGGGGGGGGGGGGGGGCTATCCCTGTTTAACAAAAAAAACGTTTGTCCTCTTTGTAATAGCCATAACTTTTTTTCTCTTTCCACTGCAAATAATCAAAGTGTTGCTTATTATGTCTTCTTTCCAATGGTATCTGAAGTCTATATAGCCGCATTTTATTAGAAGATACAAGTGACAGACCAAGATCCCTACCACTCAAGCATTTGGCAGACCTAACTCAACACCACTAGAATATCTTGCGCTCAAATTTGTTTTGTGGTTTCCTGAAACACTTGGCTGTGATTTGAGCGAATCCCATTTGGCTTGTGCAAGACTGTTGGTCAGTTGCAATTGACCGAGTGGCATTAAAACCAAAAGGTCATTTGTTCTAATGACCATAACTTGGCAGGGCTATTTTTTTTAAAGGTCTGATTCGCTCAAATTACAGAACACACAAAGAGCTTTCAAATAACACCAACAAAAAACAAAAATTGGTTTAACTGTGACAAAGTTATATTCGCCAAACGCTTTTTTTAAAGGATTTTTCATGATTTGTAGAATCTGCTTACAGAAATGGCACGAAGACATCCAAACACTTTCACCAAAAACTGAACGCGAGGCGACTGGAAATGCTGCATGCGCACCAGAGTTATCTATTCAGGGCCTCTGTGCAAAGGGTAGTCGGCAAGAAATTTGGGTACCTTTCAGTGGCAGATGAGCTTCCAGGTATAAGCGGTAGCCATTTTATGGTGCCGAAAAACTTTCCTTTCCCGTAGGCCTTCTCTGTCGTCCTTCCAATTTTGAATCGAGATAAGTGAAATTGCATGGACAAAAAGCACCATAACTTTGAAATGGATGCTCCAATGCCTCTAAAACTTTGGAAATGGCTAGAAGATGCTTAAAACATTTATAAATGATATAAAAAAATAAAAATAAGTATAGCCCCCCTTAAGTTAATTCATAGTTATGTTGTATAATAGTAAGTTAATTCTGTGTAATAGTTAAGTTAATTCATAGTAAGTTTTGTTGTAACAACACTGAATTAACAATTACAATAAAACTATGAGACGGACAAAAAGAGTTATTTTAGGGGGTTGGGATGGGGAAGGGGGGGCGGGGGAGGGGCAGGTGGATGGGGGAGGTGCCAAAGACACAAAGGCATGGGACCCTGGGTGCCAACAAATGATTCTCTCCTCCCAACATGAGAACATTTGCCATAACAACTCTGTCTGCCCTCCTGAACACTAGTGGGGCGTTGTCTGCCCTCCTGAACACTAGTAGGGGGTTGTCTGCCCTCCTGAACACTAGTGGGGGGTTGTCTGCCCTCCTGAACAACACTAGTAGGGGGTTGTCTGCCCTCCTGAACACTAGTGGGGGGTTGTCTGCCCTCCTGAACACTAGTGGGGGGTTGTCTGCCCTCCTGAACAACACTAGTAGGGGGTTGTCTGCCCTCCTGAACACTAGTGGGGGGTTGTCTGCCCTCCTGAACACTAGTGGGGGGTTGTCTGCCCTCCTGAACAACACTAGTAGGGGGTTGTCTGCCCTCCTGAACACTAGTGGGGCGTTGTCTGCCCTCCTGAACACTAGTGGGGGGTTGTCTGCCCTCCTGAACACTAGTGGGGGGTTGTCTGCCCTCCTGAACAACACTAGTAGGGGGTTGTCTGCCCTCCTGAACACTAGTGGGGGGTTGTCTGCCCTCCTGAACAACACTAGTAGGGGGTTGTCTGCCCTCCTGAACACTAGTGGGGGGTTGTCTGCCCTCCTGAACAACACTAGTAGGGGGTTGTCTGCCCTCCTGAACACTAGTGGGGGTTGTCTGCCCTCCTGAACACTAGTGGGGGGTTGTCTGCCCTCCTGAACACTAGTGGGGGGTTCAGCATCTACGTGATAAAGCTATCGAATATAAGACCAATCACCATCAAGTAATTAGGAACAGGTGAATCACTATCAAGTAATTAGGAACAGGTGAGAGCAATCACTATCAAGCAAGTAGGAACAGGTGAGGTCAATCACTATAGGAACAGGTGAGGTCAATCACTATCAAGTAATTAGGAACAGGGAGGTCAATCACTCAAGTAATCAGGAACAGGTGAGAGCAATCACTATCAAGTAATTAGGAACAGGCGATATACTGTTCAACTGTTACTTATTGTTATCTGGTTGTCGTTATATCCGTCCAGGTCAACTGTGGATTTTTGAAGACCGTCGAACCGTACTTAGATAGTTAAAGCACGAGTGTAAAACTTCTCTTTCTTCTATCACGTGATGTAATAATGTGTCACAATCAATCGTAAATGTCTATGCATAATAATCAAAGTGACTGATACAGTGTGTGTGATTAGTAATATAATACTTGAACATTACATCTCTCCTTTTTTTCCTTAATTTAATATCTTAACTTAATGAAATGTTCTAATGACCAAATTGATGAAAAGGTTGTTTCATCCTGGTAGGGTATCGTCTGTTCCATTTTGTGGGGAATTTCCTTGTGGTGGAGTCTCGTCCGTATCTGACTCATACTCATCTTCTGAGAGTTCTGGACACTCGATATTTGAACTAATCTTTTTGAACTGAGAAATGTTTCGTGTAACATACTTCCGTTCCTGATCGCTGTGATCATTGTTCCATTTTTTCTCACTATTTGGAAAGGTGATGGATCAAACTTTGTGCTGAACTTGTTCTTCTTTCGCTGACGTAGGAGAACTGTTTCACCAATGTTGACTTGAGACTTGAGCTCGGGCTCTTCTGTCTGCATGCTCCTTCATTCTCTCTTTGGCTCGTTTATCTTTTTGTTTAACTTCCACATCATTTCCTAGAGTGTCAACATCCATTTCCACTTGGGGAAGCTTGGTTTTAATCTTTCTGTTGAACAGTAATTCAGATGGGGAAACTCCAGTTGTGCAGTGTGGTATTGCTCTGTAATTCAACATGAATCGGTACAGATCTTTCTTCCAATCTCTTCCTTCAGCATTCGATGAACGAATTGCTTTTGTGAGGGGTTTCATAATGTTCTCTGCTTCTGAATTCGCTTGTGGCCACAATGGAGTAATCTTCTGGTGAGATATTCCATTCTCTTCCATATAGGCTTTAAACTCATTTCCGAAAAATGGTGATCGGTCTTGAGAACTCTTGGAATTCCGTGTGTGGCAAAGATTCTGTCAAGTTGGAAATTGTTCCTTTTGCTGCTGTTGATTGTACTATTTCTGCTTCAGGAAAACGAGAATAGGTAACAAGTAGATATTCTCCAGTTGGGAAAGGTCCACAGAAATCAACATGTACGGCTCTGGAGGCAATGTTGACATCTGGAGAGGTTCAGGACGATTTTCTGGACCATTGGCCTGACAAGCAATGCAATTATCAATCTGTTGCTTTACTCTTGCTTCAATTCCTGGGAACCATACCTTTTATCTGAGCAACTTCTTTGTAACAATTCCTTGGTGACCTTCATGAGCCAACATAATTGCTCTCTTTCGTAGTGAAGTTGGTATTACGATGCGATTTCCACGGACTATCACACTTTCATCACTACTAACAGTCAGTTCATTCTTGACTGTTTGAAAAAGCTTGATTTCTGCGATGTCTGCCTCAGATGTGGTCTGCTCTTTCCACTTGTCAGTTCTGATCATTTTGGATATCTGCTGCAAGGTTGGGTCAGCTGTGGTTGCTTCTTGAATCTCTGATGTCATAGCCTTTGGTACTGCGTGAGAAGATAAGAAATTGACAGTCCTCCGCCATGGGCTTGTTTCTTTGGTTCCTCTGAGTTTGGATGTCTTGAGAGGTAATCGGAAGGATTCTGGTTTCCTTTAGTATGTACTATTGAGAAGTCATATCCTTGTAGTCTCAGATTCCAACGTTCGATGCGTGCTGGAGGCTTGGACTTTGGGTTACCATAAATCAATTCGACTGGTTTGCAGTCCGTGTAAAGGGTAAAATGTCCTCCATAGAGATATAGATGAAACTTTTCAATAGCCCACACTATGGCTAATGCTTCTTTCTCTGTCTGAGAATACCTGCTTTCAACATCAGAGAGTGCTCTGCTTGCATAAGCTATTACTCTTCTGTGATTCTCTCCCTGCGACTTTTGAAACAGTATTGCTGAGAGACCGACAGGTGATGCATCTGTGATCAGCTCCGTTTCCTTCTGTTGATCGAAATATGCCATGATTGTATCACTTGCTAATAGCTGCTTGATTTTTTTTAAAGCTTTGTCATGTTCTTTTGTCCATAAGAAATGAACATCCTTTCTGGTCAACTCACGTAACGGCTGTGATATGTCACTGAAGCATGGTATAAATTTTGCACAATATGTTGCCATTCCTAGAAAACTTCGGATACTGCTGGTCGATGTAGAGGATTGGCATGAATTGCTTGTACTTTCTTAGGATCAGGTGAGATTCCTTTGTCCGAAAATACAAAACCAAAGAAGGTCAATGAGTTCTTGCTGAATTCACACTTTGTCTTGTTGAAAGACAAACCGACTGATGAGAATCTCTAAAAAACTGCCTTGTCATGATCAGCTTGAGTTTTCCCAAATAATTATTATAACATCATCACTGATGTTGATTGATCCTGGTATGTCCCGAATCTGTTCATGGATGATGTTTTGAAACGTCTCACTTGCTGAGTTTGTTCCAAAGTTGAGTCGAGCATAACGTCTTAAACCTTTGTGAGTCGTGAACGTTGTGATATATCTGCTCTCAGGTGATAAGGGTATTTGATGATATCCTTGTCTTAAATCAAGTTTTGTAAAAACTGTTGCTCCATTCAGGTTGTGAATAAGATCATCAATTGTTGGACTAGGATGTCTCTCTCGGTTGATTGCCTTATTTGCTCTCCTCATGTCAACACATAAACAGACCTCGCCATTCTTTTTGGGGATAATGACTAAAGGTGAAACCCATGGAGTTGAACCTTCAACTTTCTCAATGATTCCTTGGAGAGATGTAATGTTCAAGGTTGATGAGCTCTTTTTCAACTTGTTTCCTCATGTAAAAAGGAGTTCTGCGTGTTGCTTGAGCCACAGAAGGTACATGTGAAGTTTGACTTCTGTATTCTTGAGCTTGCCTATACCTTCAAACAAATTGGGATATTTTGCATCAGCCTCTCACATACTCTCTATCCCAAACATGCTTAATCTTAACATGAACCAGACCAAGGTCACATGCTGTCTTGTAACTGAGTAGAGACCCGTGACTTCCTTGTACATGAATTGTTGATAGCACAGTCTTTGTATCAACTTCAATGTTAGTGCAAACTGTCCCACTACTGTAAGTTGGGAGTCTGCACCATACGCAAATATACGCTTTGTTGAAGGCTGTAACTCAAGATTATTCGCTTGGTTTACTTTGGTAAATGTTTCCTCATCCATGATGTCCGTGGATGCTCCTGTGTCTACAATCATGCAAACCGTGGTGCTATTGATTTTCACATTTACTTTTGGTGCTGCCATACGTGCAGTGTCACCCAATGTGTACAGATATTCATCACTACTGCTATCACACTTTTGGTTGGGCTCTGATGAAACTTGACAAATTTGATTGTGCTTGTGTTTCGTGTTTCGGTTGGGACTCATGTGTTTTGTATCGACCTTGTACTTGTTTTTGTTTCGAGAGACATACTTTGGCAAAATTATTACTTTTACCACACTTATTACAAGTTTGACCTTTTGCTGGACATGAGCCATTCTTATGGGGCCACAAAAATCCACACTTACGACATATACTCTGACCTTCTGGTTTTGTCCATGTTCGCCATTTTCTGGGTGGTCGCTTCTGCAGAATAACATTCACTGCTTCTGAGTGTGCCTGTTCAATTCCTTTTGCTTGCTCTTCACTCTTGCTTCTTGCACTCTTGCTTTAGCTAGTAGAGCCTCTAAGGATAGATCATCACGAAGTGCCACTCTTCTTAGATGTTTTGACTGATAATTCTGGATGATAGTGGACTTCAACTCTTTTCCCAGGTCAGTAAATTCACATGTGGAAGCTATATAGCTTTCTCAATCTGGTAACAAATTGATCCACAGTCTCTCCTGATTGTTGAACAGCTTTTGAACAGCTTTACGAAATTGGAAAATCTCGTACGACACGCTTTTCTTGGGTGTGAAGTAGTTGTCTAACTTTTCCATAGCTGTGGCAAAGTCATCTCCTGTATCTGGAATTGTGTCAAAACTTTCTTGGGTAGCCTGTCCTGCCTGATACAACAGGATTGCTTTCTTTTGCTTGTCGTCACTTACGTTGAGCGCTGCTATATATATCTCGAAACGCTGCTTCCAACTTTTCCATCTCTGGCTTTGATGGATCACGGCTTTGATGGATCACTCACAGGGTCAAAGGTTGCTAATGGTGACAAGTCAATTCTTCCGGCTACTGCCATGGTTCATAATCCTCGCGCCAGTTATACTATTCAACTGTTACTTATTGTTATCTTGTCTTTATATCCGTCCTGGTCAACTGATGGGACTGGATTTATGAAGACCGTCGAACCGTACTTAGATAGTTAAAGCACGAGTGTAAAACTTCTCTTTCTTATATCACGTGATGTAATAATGTGTCACAATCAATACGTAATGATGATGCAATGTCTATGCATAATCATCAAAGTGACTGATACAGTGTGTGTGATTAGTAATATAATACTTGAACATTACATGGGAGGTCAATCACTATCAAGTAATTAGGAACAGATGAGGTCAATCACTATCAAGTAATTAGGAACTGGTGAGGTCAATCACTATCAAGTAATTAGGAACAGGTGAGGTCAATCACTATCAATTAATTAGGAACAGGTGAGAAGGTCAATCACTATCAAGTAATTAGGAGCAGGTGAGAGCAATCACCATCAAGTAATTAGGAACAGGTGAGGTCAATCACTATCAAGTAATTAGGAACAGGTGAGGTCAATCACTATCAAGTAATTAGGAGCAGGTGAGAAGGTCAATCACTATCAAGTAATTAGGAGCAGGTGAGAAGGTCAATAACTATCAAGTAATTAGGAACAGGTGAGAATGTCAATCACTATCAAGTAATTAGGAGCAGGTGAGAAGGTCAATCACTATCAAGTAATTAGGAGCAGGTGAGAGCAATCACCATCAAGTAATTAGGAACAGGTGAGAAGGTCAATCACTATCAAGTAAATTAGGAGCAGGTAAGGTCAATCACTATCAAGTAATTAGGAACAGGTGAGAAGGTCAATCACTATCAAGTAATTAGAGGTGAGAGCAATCACTATCAAGTAATTAGGAGCAGGTGAGAGCAATCACCATCAAGTAATTAGGAACAGGTGAGGTCAATCACTATCAAGTAATTAGGAACAGGTGAGGTCAATCACTATCAAGTAATTAGGAGCAGGTGAGAAGGTCAATCACTATCAAGTAATTAGGAGCAGGTGAGAAGGTCAATAACTATCAAGTAATTAGGAACAGGTGAGAATGTCAATCACTATCAAGTAATTAGGAGCAGGTGAGAAGGTCAATCACTATCAAGTAATTAGGAGCAGGTGAGAGCAATCACCATCAAGTAATTAGGAACAGGTGAGAAGGTCAATCACTATCAAGTAAATTAGTAGCAGGTAAGGTCAATCACTATCAAGTAATTAGGAACAGGTGAGAAGGTCAATCACTATCAAGTAATTAGAGGTGAGAGCAATCACTATCAAGTAATTAGGAGCAGGTGAGAGCAATCACCATCAAGTAATTAGGAGCAAGTAAGGTCAATCACTATGAAGTAATTAGGAACAGGTGAGAAGGTCAATCACTATCAAGTAATTAGAGGTGAGAGCAATCACTATCAAGTAATTAGGAACAGGTGAGAGCAATCACTATCAAGTAATTAGGAGCAGGTGAGGTCAATCACTATCAAGTAATTAGGAGCAGGTGAGAAGGTCAATCATTATCAAGTAATTAGGAACAGGTGAGAAGGTCAATCACTATTAAGTAATTAGGAACAGGTGAGAGCAATCACTATCAAGTAATTAGGAGCAGGTGAGGTCAATCACTATCAAGTAATTAGGAGCAGGTGAGGTCAATCACTATCAAGTAATTAGGAACAGGTGAGAGCAATCACTATCAAGTAATTAGGAACAGGTGAGAAGGTCAATCACTATCAAGTAATTAGAGGTGAGAGCAATCACTATTAAGTAATTAGGAACAGGTGAGAGCAATCACTATCAAGTAATTAGGAACAGGTGAGAGCAATCATTATCAAGTAATTAGGAGCAGGTGAGGTCAATCACTATCAAGTAATTAGGAGCAGGTGAGAGCAATCACTATCAAGTAATTAGGAACAGGTGAGGTCAATCACTATCAAGTAATTAGGAACAGGTGAGAGCAATCACTATCAAGTAATTAGGAACAGGTGAGAGCAATCACTATCAAGTAATTAGGAGCAGGTGAGGTCAATCACTATCAAGTAATTAGGAGCAGGTGAGAAGGTCAATCACTATCAAGTAATTAGGAACAGGTGAGAAGGGCAATCACTATCAAGTAATTAGGAACAGTTAAACAGTGAGGGTGCTTTCTATGATGACTCTATTTTCATAGGAGTGCACATGAAATAGCCTAGCCCAAGCCCTAGATCATGAGTCATCGATGTAATTAGGCAAAATGCAAATAATCTGCAACAGTTCTGGAAATAAGTCCTTACCCATCAATCTTGATGTTTCTAATGAAGGACAAGGATGGTGATCCTGTCTGCTCTAATGAAGGCTCCATGGAGCATCTGTACAGCCAGGAAATGGCAAAATTTCTGCAAAGGCCAGGAACTCTCTTTCATTGAGAACTATTGTACTTGGTGAAGGAATACTGACATGCCCTGTGGAAGGAATACTGACATGCCTGTGGAGAATACTGACATTCCCTGTGGAAGAATACTAACATGCTCTGTGGGGAATACTGTCATGCCCTGTGGGGAAGGAATACTAACATGCCCTGTGGAAGGAATACTGACATGCTCTGTGGGGAATACTGACATGCCCTGTGAAAGGAATACTGACATGCTCTGTGGAAGGAATACTAACATGCCCTGTGGAAGGAATACTAACATGCTCTGTGGAAGGAATACTGACATGCTCTGTGGAAGGAATACTGACATGCCCTGTGGAAGAATACTAACATGCTCTGTGGAAGGAATACTGACATGCTCTGTGGAAGGAATACTGACATGCTCTGTGGAAGGGATAGTTGTTTTTCTTCAGTAAATCAGAGAGCGATATATCAAATAAAACATGATTCAAGAAAGGCACAGATAGTTAAGCTATTGTCTAGCACATAAGCATGTGCATTTCTACGACGACCAACCAAGACTGGTGTTTCAAAAGCCAACTCTTCAGCCACACCCTCCACTGCCTCGAACGACTTCTAGCGACACTCACTTCTTACTCCAGCAATAGCATCCTTGCATGCTCCACTTCTTACTCCAGTAATGGCATCCTTGCATGCTCCACTTCTTACTCCAGCAATGGCATCCTTGCATGCTCCACTTCTTACTCCAGTAATGGCATCCTTGCATGCTCCACTTCTTACTCCAGTAATGGCATCCTTGCATGCTCCACTTCTTACTCCAGTAATGGCATCCTTGCATGCTCCACTTCACTTCTTACTCCAGTAATGGCATCCTTGCATGCTCCACTTCTTACTCCAATAATGGCATCCTTGCATGCTCCACGTCTTACTCCAGTAATGGCATCCTTGCATGCTCCACTTCTTACTCCAGCAATGGCATCCTTGCATGCTCCACTTCTTACTCCAGTAATGGCATCCTTGCATGCTCCACTTCTTACTCCAGTAATGGCATCCTTGCATGCTCTACTTCACTTCTTACTCCAGCAATGGCATCCTTGCATGCTCCACTTCTTACTCCAGTAATGGCATCCTTGCATGCTCCACTTCTTACTCCAGTAATGGCATCCTTGCATGCTCCACTTCTTACTCCAGTAATGGCATCCTTGCATGCTCTACTTCACTTCTTACTCCAGCAATGGCATCCTTGCATGCTTCACTTCACTTCTTACTCCAGTAATGGCATCCTTGCATGCTCCACTTCTTACTCCAGTAATGGCATCCTTGCATGCTCCACTTCTAACTCCAGTAATGGCATCCTTGCATGCTCCACTTCTTACTCCAGTAATGGCATCCTTGCATGCTCCACTCCACTTCTTACTCCAGCAATGGCATCCTTGCATGCTCCACTCCACTTCTTACTCCAGCAATGGCATCCTTGCATGCTCCACTTCTTACTCCAGTAATGGCATCCTTGCATGCTTCACTTCTTACTCCAGTAATGGCATCCTTGCATGCTCCACTCCACTTCTTACTCCAGCAATGGCATCCTTGCATGCTCCACTTCTGACTCCAGTAATGGCATCCTTGCATGCTTCACTTCCTACTCCAGTAATGGCATCCTTGCATGCTCCACTTCTTACTCCAGTAATGGCATCCTTGCATGCTTCACTCCACTTCTTACTCCAGCAATGGCATCCTTGCATGCTCCACTTCTTACTCCAGTAATGGCATCCTTGCATGCTCCACTTCTTACTCCAGCAATGGCATCCTTGCATGCTCCACTTCTTACTCCAGCAATGGCATCCTTGCATGCTTCACTCCACTTCTGACTCCAGCAATGGCATCCTTGCATGCTCCACTCCACTTCTTACTCCAGCAATGGCATCCTTGCATGCTCCACTTCACTCCTTACTCCAGTAATGGCATCCTTGAATGCTTCACTTCACTTCTTACTCCAGTAATGGCATCCTTGCATGCTCCACTCCACTTCTTACTCCAGTAATGGCATCCTTGCATGCTCCACTTCTTACTCCAGCAATGGCTTCCTTGCATGCTCCACTTCAGTTCTTACTCCAGCAATGGCATCCTTGCATGCTCCACTTCTGACTCCAGTAATGGCATCCTTGCATGCTCCACTCCACTTCTTACTCCAGTAATGGCATCCTTGCATGCTCCACTCCACTTCTTACTCCAGTAATGGTATCCTTGCATGCTCCACTCCACTTCTTACTCCAGTAATGGTATCCTTGCATGCTCCACTCCACTTCTTACTCCAGCAATAGCATCCTTGCATGCTCCACTCCACTTCTTACTCCAGTAATGGCATCCTTGCATGCTCCACTCCACTTCCTACTCCAGTAATGGTATCCTTGCATGCTCCACTCCACTTCTTACTCCAGCAATAGCATCCTTGCATGCTCCACTCCACTTCTTACTCCAGTAATGGCATCCTTGCATGCTCCACTTCTTACTCCAGTAATGGCATCCTTGCATGCTCCACTTCACTTCTAACTCCAGTAATGGCATCCTTGCATGCTCCACTCCACGTCTTACTCCAGTAATGGCATCCTTGCATGCTCCACTCCACTTCTTACTCCAGTAATGGCATCCTTGCATGCTCCACTCCACTTCTTACTCCAGTAATGGCATCCTTGCATGCTCCACTCCACTTCTTACTCCAGTAATGGCATCCTTGCATGCTCCACTTCTTACTCCAGTAATGGCATCCTTGCATGCTCCACTTCTTACTCCAGTAATGGCATCCTTGCATGCTCCACTCCACTTCTTACTCCAGTAATGGCATCCTTGCATGCTCCACTTCTTACTCCAGTAATGGCATCCTTGCATGCTTCACTTCTTACTCCAGTAATGGCATCCTTGCATGCTCCACTTCTTACTCCAGTAATGGCATCCTTGCATGCTCCACTTCTTACTCCAGTAATGGCATCCTTGCATGCTCCACTCCACTTCTTACTCCAGCAATGGCATCCTTGCATGCTCCACTTCTTACTCCAGCAATGGCATCCTTGCATGCTCCACTTCAGTTCTTACTCCAGCAATGGCATCCTTGCATGCTCCACTTCTGACTCCAGTAATGGCATCCTTGCATGCTTCACTTCTTACTCCAGCAATGGTATCCTTGCATGCTCCACTTCTTACTCCAGTAATGGTATCCTTGCATGCTCCACTCCACTTCTTACTCCAGCAATGGCATCCTTGCATGCTCCACTTCTTACTCCAGTAATGGCATCCTTGCATGCTTCACTTCTTACTCCAGCAATGGCATCCTTGCATGCTCCACTTCTTACTCCAGTAATGGCATCCTTGCATGCTCCACTCCACTTCTTACTCCAGTAATGGCATCCTTGCATGCTCCACTCCACTTCTTACTCCAGTAATGGCATCCTTGCATGCTCCACTTCTTACTCCAGTAATGGCATCCTTGCATGCTTCACTTCACTTCTTACTCCAGCAATGGCATCCTTGCATGCTCCACTTCTTACTCCAGTAATGGCATCCTTGCATGCTCCACTTCTTACTCCAGTAATGGCATCCTTGCATGCTCCACTTCTTACTCCAGTAATGGCATCCTTGCATGCTCCACTTCTTACTCCAGTAATGGCATCCTTGCATGCTTCACTTCACTTCTAACTCCAGTAATGGCATCCTTGCATGCTCCACTTCTTACTCCAGTAATGGCATCCTTGCATGCTCCACTTCTTACTCCAGTAATGGCATCCTTGCATGCTTCACTTCACTTCTAACTCCAGTAATGGCATCCTTGCATGCTCCACTCCACTTCTTACTCCAGTAATGGCATCCTTGCATGCTTCACTTCACTTCTTACTCCAGTAATGGCATCCTTGCATGCTCCACTTCTTACTCCAGTAATGGCATCCTTGCATGCTCCACTTCACTCCAGCAATGGCATCCTTGCATGCTCCACTTCTTACTCCAGTAATGGCATCCTTGCATGCTTCACTTCACTTCTTACTCCAGCAATGGCATCCTTGCATGCTCCACTCCACTTCTTACTCCAGCAATGGCATCCTTGCATGCTCCACTCCACTTCTTACTCCAGCAATGGCATCCTTGCATGCTCCACTTCTAACTCCAGTAATGGCATCCTTGCATGCTCCACTTCACTTCTAACTCCAGTAATGGCATCCTTGCATGCTCCACTTCTTACTCCAGCAATGGCATCCTTGCATGCTCCACTTCTAACTCCAGTAATGGCATCCTTGCATGCTCCACTCCACTTCTTACTCCAGTAATGGCATCCTTGCATGCTTCACTTCACTTCTTACTCCAGTAATGGCATCCTTGCATGCTCCACTTCTTACTCCAGTAATGGCATCCTTGCATGCTCCACTTCTTACTCCAGTAATGGCATCCTTGCATGCTCCACTTCTTACTCCAGTAATGGCATCCTTGCATGCTCTACTTCACTTCTTACTCCAGCAATGGCATCCTTGCATGCTCCACTTCTTACTCCAGCAATGGCATCCTTGCATGCTCCACTTCACTTCTAACTCCAGTAATGGCATCCTTGCATGCTCCACTTCTAACTCCAGTAATGGCATCCTTGCATGCTCCACTTCACTTCTAACTCCAGTAATGGCATCCTTGCATGCTCCACTTCTTACTCCAGTAATGGCATCCTTGCATGCTCCACTTCTTACTCCAGTAATGGCATCCTTGCATGCTCCACTTCACTTCCTACTCCAGTAATGGCATCCTTGCATGCTCCACTTCTTACTCCAGCAATGGCATCCTTGCATGCTCCACTTCACTTCCTACTCCAGTAATGGCATCCTTGCATGCTCCACTTCTTACTCCAGTAATGGCATCCTTGCATGCTTCACTTCACTTCTTACTCCAGTAATGGCATCCTTGCATGCTCCACTTCTTACTCCAGTAATGGCATCCTTGCATGCTCCACTTCTTACTCCAGTAATGGCATCCTTGCATGCTCCACTTCTTACTCCAGTAATGGCATCCTTGCATGCTCCACTTCACTTCCTACTCCAGTAATGGCATCCTTGCATGCTCCGCTTCACTTCTTACTCCAGTAATGGCATCCTTGCATGCTCCGCTTCACTTCTTACTCCAGTAATGGCATCCTTGCATGCTCCACTTCTTACTCCAGCAATGGTATCCTTGCATGCTCCACTCCACTTCTTACTCCAGCAATGGCATCCTTGCATGCTCCACTTCTTACTCCAGTAATGGCATCCTTGCATGCTCCGCTTCACTTCTTACTCCAGTAATGGCATCCTTGCATGCTCCACTCCACTTCTTACTCCAGTAATGGCATCCTTGCATGCTTCACTTCACTTCTTACTCCAGTAATGGCATCCTTGCATGCTCCACTTCTTACTCCAGTAATGGCATCCTTGCATGCTCCACTTCTTACTCCAGTAATGGCATCCTTGCATGCTCCACTTCTTACTCCAGTAATGGCATCCTTGCATGCTCCACTTCTTACTCCAGTAATGGCATCCTTGCATGCTCCACTTCACTCCAGCAATGGCATCCTTGCATGCACCACTTCACTTCTTACTCCAGCAATGGCATCCTTGCATGCTTCACTTCACTTCTTACTCCAGTAATGGTATCCTTGCATGCTCCACTTCTTACTCCAGTAATGGCATCCTTGCATGCTCCACTCCACTTCTTACTCCAGCAATGGCATCCTTGCATGCTCCACTTCTTACTCCAGTAATGGCATCCTTGCATGCTCCACTTCTAACTCCAGTAATGGCATCCTTGCATGCCCCACTTCACTTCTTACTCCAGCAATGGCATCCTTGCATGCTCCACTTCTTACTCCAGCAATGGCATCCTTGCATGCTCCACTTCTTACTCCAGCAATGGCATCCTTGCATGCTCCACTCCACTTCTTACTCCAGTAATGGCATCCTTGCATGCTCCACTTCACTTCTAACTCCAGTAATGGCATCCTTGCATGCTCCACTTCTTACTCCAGTAATGGCATCCTTGCATGCTCCACGTCTTACTCCAGTAATGGCATCCTTGCATGCTCCACTTCTTACTCCAGCAATGGCATCCTTGCATGCACCACTTCACTTCTTACTCCAGCAATGGCATCCTTGCATGCTCCACTTCACTTCTTACTCCAGTAATGGCATCCTTGCATGCTCCACTTCTTACTCCAGTAATGGCATCCTTGCATGCTCCACTCCACTTCTTACTCCAGTAATGGCATCCTTGCATGCTCCACTCCACTTCTTACTCCAGCAATGGCATCCTTGCATGCCTCCATCAATTTCATTTCTCTTCCTAGCAGTGTAAGTGTCAGTGTCTTGTTGTAGACCAAGTTTACTTGCACACAAAAAGTCCTCTGATGAAGTCGCTGTGACAAAGAGAGTGGTATAAACATCTGCTTTAGTGATGCTCTCACTGTTGAGGTTGTTATCACCCTTCATTGCTTCAGGTGCCCACCACTGGTCCCAGGTTAAACTAATGTACCCACCTAATTTGATCACTTTAATACCAGGAAACTGTTACTAAACAATACCTTGTTCTGCACAATTCTTTTATCGTCTTTCAGATTGTAGCCACAGTTCTGCTACCATCCCGGACACCTTGTCAACTAACCCTCCACCACTGCTACTGATCTATCCAAAGCCCTCCTGAATGGGGAGTTCTCCCTCAGGAGGGCTCTGTCTGCCACCTTGTGTTTGTCCAGTGACAGGTGTGCTGTTGCAGAATGCTAAGCCTACTCTCCCTGCATCATCTTTTCTCCATTCCACCAGCCACTCTTCAGCACCTTCAATCCCCTCGACCATATCCAACAAACTCCCCAGTACAACAAGAAATGCACATCTTCCTTCATCACATAGCTCACAGCTCACATCTACCATCCTGACACATACCACACCTCACCTTCATCACATAGCTCACATCCACCATCCTGACACATACCACACCTCACCTTCATCACATAGCTCACATCTACCATCCTGACACATACCACACATCACCTTCATCACATAGCTCACATCTACCATCCTGACACATACCACACCTCTCCTTGTCATATAAGAGTCCTGCTGATGCCACACTTAAACCTAAATCTTGACCTCACTTCTTCCTTGCTATGAATCTTCTAATATTATATTTCATATCCAAACTCTTCATTAGCTAATGTTTACTAATTAATGTTCAGTCTAGCCTAGGTTCTGCCTAGTACTGGAAGTATTGGCAGTTAGTGCTGGCAGTGGCTGGGATTGTGTCTGTTGCAGGGGCTTGGGTTGTTCTGTGCTGTAGCACACCTCCACTCCACTCTGCCTCATCTTCAACACCGCTTCCCTATCAGCACATATACATACACACACACACACACACACTTGTATGGTGATTATTTATTCATGTGTGTTAGCATATACACATAATATATAGTGAGGTAAGGTGCACTAGTAGCTTATAGTGAGGTAAGGTGCACTAGAAGCTTATAGTGAGGTAAGGTGCACTAGTAGCTTATAGTGAGGTAAGGTGCACTAGTAGCTTATAGTGAGGTAAGGTGCACTAGTAGCTTATAGTGAGGTAAGGTGCACTAGAAGCTTATAGTGAGGTAAGGTGCACTAGTAGCTTATAGTGAGGTAAGGTGCACTAGTAGCTTATAGTGAGGTAAGGTGCACTAGAAGCTTATAGTGAGGTAAGGTGCACTAGAAGCTTATAGTGAGGTAAGGTGCACTAGTAGCTTATAGTGAGGTAAGGTGCACTAGTAGCTTATAGTGAGGTAAGGTGCACTAGTAGCTTATAGTGAGGTAAGGTGCACTAGAAGCTTATAGTGAGGTAAGGTGCACTAGTAGCTTATAGTGAGGTAAGGTGCACTAGTAGCTTATAGTGAGGTAAGGTGCACTAGTAGCTTATAGTGAGGTAAGGTGCACTAGTAGCTTATAGTGAGGTAAGGTGCACTAGTAGCTTATAGTGAGGTAAGGTGCACTAGAAGCTTATAGTGAGGTAAGGTGCACTAGTAGCTTATAGTGAGGTAAGGTGCACTAGTAGCTTATAGTGAGGTAAGGTGCACTAGTAGCTTATAGTGAGGTAAGGTGCACTAGTAGCTTATAGTGAGGTAAGGTGCACTAGTAGCTTATAGTGAGGTAAGGTGCACTAGTAGCTTATAGTGAGGTAAGGTGCACTAGTAGCTTATAGTGAGGTAAGGTGCACTAGTAGCTTATAGTGAGGTAAGGTGCACTAGTAGCTTATAGTGAGGTAAGGTGCACTAGTAGCTTATAGTGAGGTAAGGTGCACTAGTAGCTTATAGTGAGGTAAGGTGCACTAGTAGCTTATAGTGAGGTAAGGTGCACTAGTAGCTTATAGTGAGGTAAGGTGCACTAGTAGCTTATAGTGAGGTAAGGTGCACTAGTAGCTTATAGTGAGGTAAGGTGCACTAGTAGCTTATAGTGAGGTAAGGTGCACAGAAGCTTATAGTGAGGTAAGGTGCACTAGTAGCTTATAGTGAGGTAAGGTGCACTAGTAGCTTATAGTGAGGTAAGGTGCACTAGAAGCTTATAGTGAGGTAAGGTGCACTAGAAGCTTATAGTGAGGTAAGGTGCACTAGTAGCTTATAGTGAGGTAAGGTGCACTAGTAGCTTATAGTGAGGTAAGGTGCACTAGTAGCTTATAGTGAGGTAAGGTGCACTAGTAGCTTATAGTGAGGTAAGGTGCACTAGTAGCTTATAGTGAGGTAAGGTGCACTAGAAGCTTATAGTGAGGTAAGGTGCACTAGTAGCTTATAGTGAGGTAAGGTGCACTAGTAGCTTATAGTGAGGTAAGGTGCACTAGTAGCTTATAGTGAGGTAAGGTGCACTAGTAGCTTATAGTGAGGTAAGGTGCACTAGTAGCTTATAGTGAGGTAAGGTGCACTAGTAGCTTATAGTGAGGTAAGGTGCACTAGTAGCTTATAGTGAGGTAAGGTGCACTAGTAGCTTATAGTGAGGTAAGGTGCACTAGAAGCTTATAGTGAGGTAAGGTGCACTAGTAGCTTATAGTGAGGTAAGGTGCACTAGTAGCTTATAGTGAGGTAAGGTGCACTAGTAGCTTATAGTGAGGTAAGGTGCACTAGTAGCTTATAGTGAGGTAAGGTACACTAGCTTGGCAGAGAAGGGGAGAAGGGAAAAAGAAGAAAAAAGGAAAAGTGAAGTGCTCAGAATGGAATGCGTTTGACTGCCAAAATGGCCGGACAAACCCACAGAATTCCCCACTTTATATTATATAAATATATATACATTAGAGGAACTCAACTGTTACCATAGCTACCTGTGTATATTCATGTACATACCTGGTGATGCTCACACAACACAAAATGTCCAGCTTCTGCAAGTAGGAGCTCGACTTCCTTAGCAGAATCAGAGAACGGTCTCTATGACAACAGTGACATGAGCGTGTGAATTATTTTCATACACTCCTATTATCAACAATTATCATCAACAATTATCCATCTCAGCAATGCAAAGGTCAATTACACTCCATACCATTACTATGAGCTCACAAGTCCAAAATTAGCAGAGAAGGCACATCACATCCCCAGCAATGCAAAGTCAATTACACTCCATACCATTACTATGGTAGCTCACAAGTCCAAAATTAGCAGAGAAGGCACATCACATCCCCAGCAATGCAAAGTCAATTACACTCCATACCATTACTATGGTAGCTCACAAGTCCAAAATTAGCAGAGAAGGCACATCAGTAGACATTGAACTTAGCAACAACTCTACTACAGAATGAGTTATGAGTATACTTACTAGTTAATATTATGCAGACACCCTTTACCATATGTAACCACACCCACATCCTGTATGTATATAACAAGCTTACACACATACATTATGTCAGTTACTGCGTACATCACTATTATTATACTTATACTACGTGATGGGTTATTCTCTATGTACGCAGTAACTCTAGCGCAGTGTAGTCAGTCTTCATAGACCCAGAGCCACCAGGGTCAGATAGCGCCACCAGTGGCATCGCTATACCAGAGGACACCGTTGTATTGTACCGTTGTTGTATTGAGAATACCACGCCCGTGGTCCTGGAGACAGTTGAATCCTGCAGGCCAGACCTTGGAGGGTTCGCCCATATCAAGGGCCAAGCAACCCCATCACCAGAGACCGACTACTCCAGGGGCCGATCAAAGGGACCAACCAGACGCCCAGCAGCAGGCCTAGCGCCTGCCGACGAAAGGTCAGGGTCCCTAAGAAAGGTCACGGATTCGTGGTGAGCTCATAACCATAACCGACTAACCATAACCATCCTATAAGACTAAACCATCCTATAAGACTAAGCCCGCTTAAGCAATGCCTGTGGTCAAGTGTCCCATAGAGGGTTGCACTTATGAAACTGAGGATCTGGTGGACATAGTGGTAGTCGCACTACTCAATGGGCACCTCATCAGCCACACCCCACCCACACCATATCAGGCCCACCACAATACCAAGCTGGAGCCAGTCAAGCGGCCTGTGGTTAAGTCCGAGGGGACAGCGGAAGAATGGCAGTACTTCCTCCACCATTGGGCGGAGTACACCATGGCCACGAACCTCGTCGGCCCTGATCGGGTCCAACAACTCCTCGAGTGCTGTGACCCCGACCTGCGTCTTGGGATTTCCAGACAGGCAGGCACCTCCATGGCCAGACACACAGAGGTCCAAGCGTTGGCTGCCATCAAGCTCCTTGCTGTCCGAGCCGAGAATATCGAGGTGGCCACAGACGCCCTACTCGCCATGAGACAGGACAGGGATGAGCTCGTTCGTTCATTCGCCACCCGTGTCAAGGGTCAGGCAGCCACCTGCCAGCTAACAGAACGATGCACTTGTGGCCTAGATGTGTCATTTTCCGATAGGATGCAGCGCCATGTCATTATCCGTGGACTAGCAGACGGCCAGATCCGGAGGGAAATGATGGGAGACACAAACGAGGACAAGAGCCTCAGAAGACTGATCACAGCATTGGAGAGCAAGGAGGAAGGGAATCGGGCACATACTCAATGCCCACCACCAAACCCCACATCGATGGACGCTAGCAGCTATCGACAACAGGGGAAGAGACCCTCGCCCCCACGCCCCCAACACAACAGTCAACCGTCTGGCTGTACCAACTGCGGTGGATCACACACCCCAGGCAGACAGTCCAACTGCCCCGCTTTCGGGGTCATTTGCTCGAATTGTGGTATCCCGAACCACTTCACCAAGGTGTGCAGAAAACCCCACAGGACCTACAAGCAGAAACCCAAGCGGGGTAGGCGGTCACCTGACCGCGACCACACCCCTGAGAGGGCAAACCAGGACGTGGTACATTCCACACCAACCTCATTGCCTCACACCTTCACATCCGCTGTCAGATCCTCTGATAACCAGATGGGGATCCTAGACCATCACGTCTTTGACAAGCGATCGAGGACCTGGATTAAACGCACATCCCAACCTCAACCTTATGTGAAGCTCACCATTTCGACGCACATAGGGGACTACAAAACCCTCAATAGGTCTCTCTCGAGGGAAGGCACCACCTCTGTCTACGCTATGGCAGACACCGGATGCCAGAGCTGCCTAATGGGCCCTCAAACCGCGAGAAATTTGGGACTCCGCCCCACGGAGTTCCTACGGGCACGAATGAGGATGACGGCAGCCAATGGCCAGGACATCGAGCTCCTTGGAGCTGCCATTGCCACCCTAACTCATCCAGATGCCCCACACCGCTCCTCTAAACAGATGATATACATCACTAGCACGGCCACGAAGCTATTCCTGAGCCTAGAGGCTTGCATCGACCTCGGCATCGTCCCAACTTCATTCCCCGACACAACATGTGACTCTGCAAAGGGGGAGGCGCCACCTAGAGCTACCAGGATCACCCTACCTGACCGAACCTGCAATTGCCTCAAGCATCAACTCCCCCCACCACTACAGGAATCGCTCCCGTTCCCTGCCATACCTGATAACAGAGCCAAGCTGGAACGCTTCCTCCTGGACCGATACTCAGCCAGCACGTTTAATACATGTGAACATCAGCCCCTCCCAATGATGTCTGGCCCCCCTATGCGACTCCTCATAGACGAGAACGCCACACCCGTGACTGTCAGATCACCAGGGGACGTCCCAATCCACTTCCGTGACAAAGTGAAAGCGGGTCTGGAAAGGGACGTCAGGCTAGGCGTCATTGAGAGGGTGGAGATCAATACGCCCACCGGCTGGTGCCAGAGGATGGTAATTACTGCCAAGGCTAACGGAGAACCCAGACGAACAGTCGACTTCCAGGCCCTGAATAAGGTGGCGAAAAGGGATACCCACCACACCGTGGCACCCTTCCTCCAGGCCAGGTCCGTGCCCCCACGGACCATTAAGACTGTTACAGACGCCTGGAATGGATACCACTCCGTTCCCCTCCATGAGGACGACCGCCACTTTACCACCTTCACCACACCCGAAGGCCTATTCCGTTACAGGACTGCCCCCCAGGGATACATTGCCTCTGGGGATGGCTACACTCGCAGGTTTGATGAAATCACCAGCGATTTCTTGAACAAGACCCAGTGTGTGGATGACACCCTTTTATGGGCAGATGATCTCACAGAGTCCTTCCACCAGACCTCTCGTTGGCTAGACCGCTGCGGGAGGAATGGGATCACCCTCAACCCTGACAAGTTTGACTTCGGGAAGGAGACTGTGAACTTCGCGGGCTTCACCATCACCCCCACAGAGGTCAAACCAGGTCCCAAGTTCCATCAAGCCATTACAGATTTCCCCACCCCCACCAGCCTCACGGACGTGCGGTCATGGTTTGGCCTAGTAAACCAAGTGAGCTACGCCTTTTCAATGACGGACACCATGTTACCCTTCAGGGAACTTCTAAAGAAGGACACCCGATTCAAGTGGACACCTTCACTGCAGGAGGCCTTGGAGGAGTCAAAGACTGTGATCACCAGGATGATTGCCAAGGGAGTCCAGATCTATGACAAGTCTCTACAGACATGCCTAGCTACAGACTGGTCCCGACAGGGAATCGGGTACTGGTTGTTTCAAAAACACTGCCAGTGCCCGAAAGACAAACTGTTCTGCTGCCATGAAGGTTGGAAGATCGCCATGGTGGGGAGCCGCTTTACCCAGTCAGCGGAATCCAGATACAGCGCTGTGGAGGGGGAATCCCTCGCCCTGGCCGACGCCTTGATCAAAGCTCGCCATTTCGTCCTGGGCTGTGATGACCTGATCATCGCAGTGGATCATCAACCCCTGACTAAAATCTTCGGTGACCGAAGATTGGAAGATATACAGAACGCCCGGGTCCGGAACCTGAAGGAAAAGACTCTCCCATTCCGGTTCCGGGTGGTTCATATCCCCGGCGTGAGAAACAAGGTGGCTGACACCCTATCACGCCACCCCACTGGAGACACCCATGGCCCACCCATGCATCTCCAAGATGCAGACTCTGTGGTCAGTCACACCCCATCCCTATCCATCCCCACCCACCTCTTCAGAGGGGTGCACTGCGGTATGGAACTGGAATCAATAATGGATCGTGACCTCAACCAAGCCCTCATCTCCAATATCAACTCCTCAACCCTGACAACCTTGCCCAACGTCCTGGAAGCTACAATAGCAAGTCCAGACTTACAAACGCTGATGGATCTGATAGAGAACGGCTTCCCTAGTTCGGCGAAGGAAATGCCTACCAACCTCCAGCAATACTTCCCCCTTCGAAACAACATGTCCATCGATGAAGGGGTCGTCTGTTACAAACACAGACTGGTCATCCCAACCACCCTGAGGAAAGCCTGCCTCTCGGCCCTACATGCCGCGCACCATGGCACCTCTACAATGATAGCCAAGGCAGAAGAATCCATTTTTCTGGCCTGGCATCACCAGAGATATTGGACAAACCAGGGATTCATGCGGACCATGCAACCGCATGGCCCCCTCTCAAGCCAAGCTTCCCCCAACCGAACCCATCCTCCCTACCCGTCCCTGGCAGCACATCGCGCCGACTATTTTACATACATGGGTCATCGCTATCTGATCATTGTCGACAGATACTCTAACTGGCCTGTGATATGCAAGTCGGTGGATGGGGCCAGAGGACTGATCGAACAGCTGAGGATCTCCTTCATGACGTTCGGCATACCAGAGGAGCTGGCAACAGATGGGGGACCGGAATTCACTTCTGGTGCTACAGCCAAATACCTGAAAGATTGGCAAATCCACCACCGCCTCAGCTCGGTAGCCTTCCCTCACAGCAACTGCCGAGCTGAGATTGGTGTGAAGTCCATGAAGCGCATGATCGCTAACAATGTGGACAATTCAGGCAGCTTGTACACAGACAAGTTGCAGCGTGCCATGTTAGCACATAGGAACATGCCGGATCCTTTGACGAAACTGTCCCCCGCACAGGTTATATTTGGTCACAGGATCAGAGACCTCCTTCCAATCCGAGAAGGGAGATACTCCCCACACTCCACCTGGAAAGAGCTCATGACCAAACGGGAGGACGCCCTCCGCCATCGCCACGCCAAGACTAGGGAGTCCTGGAAGGAACACTCTAGGAACCTCCCACCCCTACGAGTTGGTGACCATGTTATGGTACAAAATCAAACTGGAAATTTCCCCACCAGATGGGACAAGTCGGGGATCGTCGTCGAGGTCAAGCAGCACCATCAATACCTGATACGTATTGACGGGGTTGGGAGGTGCACCGCCAGGAATAGGCAGTTTCTGAGGAAATTTACGCCCTACACTCCTGCTCCTCCGCCAGAATACAGAGACACACCTGAATCCATTGGACATCCCTTACCAGACATCAATGCCTCACCAGGGGACACCTCTCCGGGCATCCCCACTGAGCCACTCAATGGCCCCGTCTCTACCCCCGATCCAGCTCCACCTTCGACCACCCCACCACCGAGCCCCACCCTCGCACCGACTCCTGCAGACCCGTTCAAGATGCCACTGGAGGAGATCATCCCACCCGAGCCCGCAGACCCAGCTCCCACCCGATCATCTGGGAGAAAAAAGAGAGCCCCAGGCTGGCACGAGCAGTACCTTATGTAACAGGGCTGTGCACAAACTCAGTCCAAAGCACCGACTATCTCCTACCACTTTGAACTTGGGGGAGGTAGTTAATATTATGCAGACGCCCTTTACCATATGTAACCACACCCACATCCTGTATGTATATAACAAGCTTACACACATACATTATGTCAGTTACTGCGTACATCACTATTATTATACTTATACTACGTGACGGGTTATTCTCTACTTACAACTCTATAGAATAATGTGTATAACACTGGCAGCCATGAGGTATAACACTGGCAGCCATGAGGTATAACACTGGCAGCCATGAGGTATAACACTGGCAGCCATGAGGTATAACACTGGCAGCCATGAGGTATAACACTGGCAGCCATGAGGTATAACACTGGCAGCCATGAGGTATAACACTGGCAGCCATGAGGTATAACACTGGCAGCCATGAGGTATAACACTGGCAGCCATGAGGTATAACACTGGCAGCCATGAGCTGGCAGCCATGAGGTATAACACTGGCAGCCATGAGGTATAACACTGGCAGCCATGAGATATAACACTGGCAGCCATGAGGTATAACACTGGCAGCCATGAGGTATAACACTGGCAGCCATGAGATATAACACTGGCAGCCATGAGGTATAACACTGGCAGCCATGAGGTATAACACTGGCAGCCATGAGATATAACACTGGCAGCCATGAGATATAACACTGGCAGCCATGAGGTATAACACTGGTAGCCATGAGGTATAACACTGGCAGCCATGAGATATAACACTGGCAGCCATGAGGTATAACACTGGCAGCCATGAGGTATAACACTGGCAGCCATGAGATATAACACTGGCAGCCATGAGGTATAACACTGGCAGCCATGAGGTATAACACTGGCAGCCATGAGATATAACACTGGCAGCCATGAGGTATAACACTGGCAGCCATGAGGTATAACACTGGCAGCCATGAGGTATAACACTGGCAGCCATGAGGTATAACACTGGCAGCCATGAGGTATAACACTGGCAGCCATGAGAGATAACACTGGCAGCCATGAGGTATAACACTGGCAGCCATGAGGTATAACACGAGGTATAACACTGGCAGCCATGAGATATAACACTGGCAGCCATGAGGTATAACACTGGCAGCCATGAGGTATAACACTGGCAGCCATGAGGTATAACACTGGCAGCCATGATATATAACACTGGCAGCCATGAGGTATAACACGAGGTATAACACTGGCAGCCATGAGATATAACACTGGCAGCCATGAGGTATAACACTGGCAGCCATGAGGTATAACACTGGCAGCCATGAGGTATAACACTGGCAGCCATGAGATATAACACTAGCAGCCATGAGGTATAACCCTAGCAGCCATGAGGTATAACACTGGCAGCCATGAGGTATAACACTGGCAGCCATGAGGTATAACACTGGCAGCCATGAGATATAACACTGGCAGCCATGAGGTATAACACTGGCAGCCATGAGGTATAACACTGGCAGCCATGAGGTATAACACTGGCAGCCATGAGATATAACACTGGCAGCCATGAGGTATAACACTGGCAGCCATGAGGTATAACACTGGCAGCCATGAGATATAACACTGGCAGCCATGAGGTATAACACTGGCAGCCATGAGGTATAACACTGGCAGCCATGAGGTATAACACTGGCAGCCATGAGGTATAACACGAGGTATAACACTGGCAGCCATGAGATATAACACTGGCAGCCATGAGGTATAACACTAGCAGCCATGAGGTATAACACTGGCAGCCATGAGATATAACACTGGCAGCCATGAGGTATAACACGAGGTATAACACTGGCAGCCATGAGATATAACACTGGCAGCCATGAGGTATAACACTGGCAGCCATGAGGTATAACACTGGCAGCCATGAGGTATAACACTGGCAGCCATGAGGTATAACACTGGCAGCCATGAGGTATAACACTGGCAGCCATGAGGTATAACACTGGCAGCCATGAGGTATAACACTGGCAGCCATGAGGTATAACACTGGCAGCCATGAGGTATAACACTGGCAGCCATGAGGTATAACACTGGCAGCCATGAGGTATAACACTGGCAGCCATGAGGTATAACACTGGCAGCCATGAGGTATAACACTGGCAGCCATGAGGTATAACACTGGCAGCCATGAGGTATAACACGAGGTATAACACTGGCAGCCATGAGATATAACACTGGCAGCCATGAGGTATAACACTGGCAGCCATGAGGTATAACACTGGCAGCCATGAGGTATAACACTGGCAGCCATGAGATATAACACTAGCAGCCATGAGGTATAACCCTAGCAGCCATGAGGTATAACACTGGCAGCCATGAGGTATAACACTGGCAGCCATGAGGTATAACACTGGCAGCCATGAGATATAACACTGGCAGCCATGAGGTATAACACTGGCAGCCATGAGGTATAACACTGGCAGCCATGAGGTATAACACTGGCAGCCATGAGATATAACACTGGCAGCCATGAGGTATAACACTGGCAGCCATGAGGTATAACACTGGCAGCCATGAGATATAACACTGGCAGCCATGAGGTATAACACGAGGTATAACACTGGCAGCCATGAGATATAACACTGGCAGCCATGAGGTATAACACTGGCAGCCATGAGGTATAACACTGGCAGCCATGAGGTATAACACTGGCAGCCATGAGGTATAACACTGGCAGCCATGAGATATAACACTGGCAGCCATGAGGTATAACACTGGCAGCCATGAGGTATAACACTGGCAGCCATGAGATATAACACTGGCAGCCATGAGGTATAACACTAGCAGCCATGAGGTATAACACTGGCAGCCATGAGATATAACACTGGCAGCCATGAGGTATAACACGAGGTATAACACTGGCAGCCATGAGATATAACACTGGCAGCCATGAGGTATAACACTGGCAGCCATGAGGTATAACACTGGCAGCCATGAGGTATAACACTGGCAGCCATGAGGTATAACACTGGCAGCCATGAGGTATAACACTGGCAGCCATGAGATATAACACTGGCAGCCATGAGATATAACACTGGCAGCCATGAGGTATAACACTGGCAGCCATGAGGAATAACACTGGCAGCCATGAGGTATAACACTGGCAGCCATGAGGTATAACACTGGCAGCCATGAGATATAACACTGGCAGCCATGAGGTATAACACTGGCAGCCATGAGGTATAACACTGGCAGCCATGAGGTATAACACTGGCAGCCATGAGGTATAACACTGGCAGCCATGAGGTATAACACTGGCAGCCATGAGGTATAACACTGGCAGCCATGAGATATAACACTGGCAGCCATGAGGTATAACACTGGCAGCCATGAGGTATAACACTGGCAGCCATGAGGTATAACACTGGCAGCCATGAGATATAACACTGGCAGCCATGAGATATAACACTAGCAGCCATGAGATATAACACTGGCAGCCATGAGGTATAACACTGGCAGCCATTATATATAACACTGGCAGCCATGAGGTATAAACTGGCAGCCATGAGGTATAACACTGGCAGCCATGAGGTATAACACTGGCAGCCATGAGGTATAATACTGGCAGCCATGAGATATAACACTGGCAGCCATGAGATATAACACTGGCAGCCATGAGATATAACACTGGCAGCCATGAGGTATAATACTGGCAGCCATGAGGTATACACTGGCAGCCATGAGGTATAACACTGGCAGCCATGAGATATAACACTGGCAGCCATGAGGTATAACACTGGCAGCCATGAGATGTTATAATTATATGATTAACATGTTTGATGCTATTGGGGCAGCAAGACCACATTCCCCCAAACAAATTTGGGGCATGTGCATATAATACACACGTCACACACACACACACACACACACACACACACACACACACACACACATACGTACGTGATGTTGCATCCAGACAGATCCAATCTTGCTATGTAAGGACAACCTCTTGCTATGCACTTTGTACCCACATCTGTCACCTATAGCAACATATCATGAATAAGATTTAGAGGAGCACACGAACAATTTTTACACAGAAATGCTCCACCCATCACGCACATGCCTAAACACATGCACATGCCAGCAAACATGGAAACACACATGCACATGCCAGCACACATGCAGACACACATGCACATGCAGACACACATGCCAGCACACATGCAGACATACGCACATGCCAGCAAATGTGGAAACACACATGCACATGCCAGCACACATGCAGACACACATGCCCATGCCAGAACACATGCAGACACACATGCACATGCCAGCACACATGCAGACACACATGCACATGCCCACCTTGTGGCAGTTGGCCAGGTAAAGTGTTTGTAGAGTGCGACAGTAGAAAGTCAGCTGCTCCACACCCTCGTCAGAGATTTGCTGAGCATATATAATACAGCATGCATGTAGACACATGTGCTCCCAGACACACATATAATACAGCATGCATGCAGACACATGAGGTCTTGCTCCCAGACACACATATAATACAGCATGCATGCAGACACATGAGGTCTTGCTCCCAGACACACATATAATGGGTATAGGTTTATAGGTTCTAAGTTTATATGGGGTATAAAGAGTCACACCTCTGGAGGAAAATTCTTGGCACTGCCCCTGCCCCTCAATTGTAAGATTTCCAAATGAGAATGTGTCGAGTTGTTTTTACGCTGCATAAAGTGAGATGTAACTTTCCTTGGTTAGTCGGCACCAATTAGAATGGCTACCTTCCCCCCACTCAGCTAATGTGCCTTACAGCTACAGCTGCAGTCTCTGGGACACCACAGAACCTTGGGACAAATCTTGAACAGAAATGCTAAGATTTCTTCCACTTGAAACTCTTCCATTCCTTTCAGAGCTCCTCAATAATGGAGGAATGCTTTTACATGCCAGAGGGAACAGATGAAGTATTGCCAGCAGCTAGCAAGCATGTCTACTGACATATCACAAGTGATAGGAACTGTAATTAGTCACATGTGGCCAGTTTGGTAGGCAATGCCAAGAATTTTGTATGTTGACACTTGGTAACATGTGCTGGTCCACATGCAGACACCTGGTAATATGTCCTGGCCCACACATGTAGTCACCTGGTAGCATGTGCTCACCCACATGTGGACACCTAGTGGCATGTGCTGGGTCCACATGTAGACCACTGGTGACATGTGCTGGTCCACATGTAGACACCTGGTGACATATGCTGGGCCACATGTAGACACCTGGTGACATGTGCTGGTCCACATGTAGACACCTGGTGACATGTGCTCACCCACATGTGGACACCTAGTGGCATGTGCTGGTCCACATGTAGACACCTGGTGACATGTGCTGGGCCACATGTAGACACCTGGTGACATGTGCTGGCCCACATGTAGAAACTCACCTGGTGACATGTGCTGCCACACGTAGACACCTGGTGACATGTTCTGGCCCACATGTAGACCTGTGGTGACATGTGCTGGACCACATGTAGACATGTGGTGACATGTGCTGGCCCACATGTAGACCTGTGGTGACATGTGCTGGCCCACATGTAGACATGTGGTGACATGTGCTGGCCCACATGTAGACACCTGGTGACATGTGCTGTCCCACATGTTGTAGACCTGTGGTGACATGTGTTGGCCCACATGTAGACCTGTGGTGACATGTGCTGGCCCACATGTAGACATATGGGTTGTAGTTATTGTAACTGCTGTGTAGGGAAGTTATTATGTAAGAACTATTTATACCTGGCAGCTGCTGAGGTCCAAGGTGCCAATGCTAGCGAGGCTCGAACACATTCTCTAAACAACATTTACAAGATGGATGGAGTCAAAACTGTAATGGCATATGATATACTCAAGCTTGGAAAAAATTTAGTTAAATAATTTTTATGGGTGGAGTCAACCACGAAAAAAATCTCACAAGATATCGAATACCGAATACTTAGTGATAAAAATACGTCAAGAGCACACGCACGTGTCCATCTATCTCATGACACAAACAATGTTATGCTCTACCTGGTCTCACTGTCAGAGCCAGAGTTTGCTCTACTTCTCCATTACCACACCTAGCTGGGAGGGGGGGGGCTGTTAGGCTCCTCCCATATAGGTTGGCCACACCTACACATATAGCTTGGGGGAGACATGCTAGGCTCCTCCCATATAGGTTGGCCACACCTACACATATAGCTTGGGGGGAGACATGCTAGGCTCCTCCCCTCCACAGATAGGTTGGCCACACCTACACCTATGTATGTGTGACTTGCCTGCAGTCCGTCATCAGTGATGCCTGTCAGCTCAGCCAACACGAGGTGGCGGAACTGAGGGTTATTGCGCAAACCTTTGATGCCCTCGTCCTGGATGCTGCAGCCAGTCAAGTCCAAGCTGGCAAGGGACGGAATGCGACCCAGGAGCTCCACGCCCACATCTGAAATGTGCTCACAGTAGCAGAAACTAAGGCAGCAGAGAGCCTGGCAGCTATTCAAGGAAGAAGATAATAATGGAGGCTGGCAGCTCTAGGGGAGAAGATAATAATGGAGGCTGGCAGCTCTAGGGGAGAAGATAATAATGGAGGCTGGCAGCTCTAGGGGAGAAGATAATAATGGAGGCTGGCAGCTCTAGGGGAGAAGATAATAATGAGGCTGGCAGCTCTAGGGGAGAAGATAATAATGGAGGCTGGCAGCTCTAGGGGAGAAGATAATAATGGAGGCTGGCAGCTCTAAGGGAGAAAATAATAATGGAGGCTGTCAGCTCTAGGGGAGAAGATAATAATGCGGCTGGCAGCTCTAGGGGAGAATATAATAATGGAGGCTGGCAGCTCTAGGGGAGAAGATAATAATGGAGGCTGGCAGCTCTAGGGGAGAAGATAATAATGGAGGCTGGCAGCTCTAGGGGAGAAGATAATAATGGAGGCTGGCAGCTCTAGGGGAGAAGATAATAATGGAGGCTCGCAGCTCTAGGGGAGAAGATAATAATGGAGGCTAGGGGAGAAGATAATAATGGAGGCTGCAGCTCTAGGGGAGAAGATAATAATGGAGGCTGGCAGCTCTAGGGGAGAAGATAATAATGGAGGCTGGCAGCTCTAGGGGAGAAGATAATAATGGAGGCTGGCCCGGTAGTGCTGTAGACATGCACACTCCTAGAGTACCATAAGGTGGCCTACTTCTGTGAGATGCGAAGGAGAGTGACATCGCTGATCTTGCTGAGGTTGGTCAAGTTCAACTCCTTCAGGTAAGGGGCATAGTGGCTCTCCACCACGTACCTGACACCCACATCCGATATTCTAGGAAGAACAGGAGGTGAGCAATATTGCAACAAAGAGGCACATCCAGCACCCTAGAACACCAGTTCACTCTCTCCTTGTCCCTAGGACTAACCTGCCACCCTAGAATACCACTCTTTCCTCGTCACCAGGACTAACCTGACACAGTCTGCAATGTTGAGAATTTGCAGTTTCTTGAGTTTTCCTAGCTCCTTCAAACCATTATCTGTCACACGAGAGCAGCCAGCGATGAAGAGATGGCGCAGACTGCGACACCTTCTGCCTATCACTTTCATAGTCACATCAGTCAGATTCAGGTCATCTGCAAACAGGAAGTGCTCTGGTTAGGATAACACACAGGAAGTGCTCTAGTTGGCTAGCACACAGGAAGTGCTCTAGTTAGGATAACACACCGGAAGTGCTCTAGGGCTAGCAGACAGGAAGTGCTCTAGATGGCTAGCAGACAGGAAGTGCTCTATATATCTTCCAGGCAGACAGGAAGTACAACCTTATCCTTGCTTATGTATTTGAACTGCCACAGGCTACCATGAGCATAATTGGCGATGATGACGATGCGCTACGCTGAGCTACCGTCATATTATGAACCAGCCTTAAGTCCTCACACATCACAACTAGCACATGCCACACCCTCACACATCACAACTACACATACCACACCCTCACACATCACAACTACACATACCACACCCTCACACATCACAACTAGCACATGCCACAGGCCCTCACATACATCACAATTAGCACATGCCACAGGCCCTCACACATCACAACTAGCACATACCACACCCTCACACATCACATACCACACCCTCACACATCACAAACCACACCCTCACACATCACAACTAGCACATGCCACAGGCCCTCACACATCACAACTAGCACATACCACACCCTCACACATCACAACTAGCACATACCACACCCTCACACATCACAACTAGCACATGCCACAGGCCCTCACACATCACAACTAGCACATACCACACCCTCACACATCACAACTAGCACATACCACACCCTCACACATCACAACTAGCACATGCCACAGGCCCTCACACATCACAACTAGCACATGCCACAGGCCCTCACACATCACATACTTTCTATTTTGATGCAGCTTAGACTCCTGCTTTCCAGGGCAAGATGAACAAATGACTTATCTGTCAGCTTGGAGCTACCCATGAAGCTGATGTGTCTGAGTGTCTTGCAATGGCTGACCAACTGCAAGAGCATATCATCGGAGCAGTCAGGGATGTCGTCCAGTAGCAATGTGCTCAGAATAGGACAGCCCCTGCCAATAAACCCCAACCCCTCCGCTGAGAGCTGTTTGCAGCCTGAGAGATCCAGGTACACAAGGCGTCTGCACCCCCGGCCTGAAGTGATGGCACGTAGACCTTTAGACGTGAACTGACAGCAATGGGCCACACTGAGATAGTGCAGGTTATCACAGTGCCTGTATGAGGTAAAGGGTCACACTGAGATAATGCAGGTTATCACAGTGCCTGTATGAGGTAAAGGGTCACACTGAGGTAATGCAGGTTAGCACAGTGCCTGTATGAGGTAAAGGGTCACACTGAGGTAATGCAGGTTAGCACAGTGCCTGTATGAGGTAAAGGGTCACACTGAGGTAATGCAGGTTAGCACAGTGCCTGTATGAGGTAAAGGGTCACACTGAGGTAATGCAGGTTAGCACAGTGCCTGTATGAGGTAAAGGGTCACACTGAGGTAATGCAGGTTAGCACAGTGCCTGTATGAGGTAAAGGGTCACACTGAGGTAATGCAGGTTAGCACAGTGCCTGTATGAGGTAAAGGGTCACACTGAGGTAATGCAGGTTAGCACAGTGCCTGTAGGAGGTAAAGGGTCACACTGAGGTAATGCAGGTTAGCACAGTGCCTGTATGAGGTAAAGGGTCACACTGAGGTAATGCAGGTTAGCACAGTGCCTGATGAGGTAAAGGGTCACACTGAAGTGATGCAGGTTAGCACAGTGCCTGATGAGGTAAAGGGTCACACTGAGGTAATGCAGGTTAGCACAGTGCCTGTTTGAGGTAAAGGGTCACACTGAAGTGATGCAGGTCATCATATGAGGTAATGCAGGTTATCACAGTACCTAGGTAAAGGGTCACACTGGTAATGCAGATAGCACAGCCGATATATTAATAAACTCCACTCAAAACAATTCCACATATCCTTAGAGTAGCAGTGTGTTGGTTACATTGTTGTTGGTTACATTGTAGCGGCTACGCTAATTACCCAACTATCGGATTGATTCATCTATACGTAAATTGTATTGTATCACATTATGTCATGTTTATATTTAGAATAGAGAGACCCTTTTCCAGTTCTTGTTCGAATAAAATAAGACTTTTGATTATAGTTTTGTTGTCTTTCATTCTTTCGATATTCGAGACAAAACCACTATATTGGTGACCCCGACGGGATCTATTTCGAACTTCAAAAGTATCCTCGAATCATGGCTGTAGCTAATGCCATCTCTCTCAAGCTTCCTCCGTTTTTGTCGGCGAACCCTGAACTTTGGTTCCTCCAGATCGAAGCTCAATTTGCATCGAGAAACATCACTCAACAGCTTACTAAGTACCAGTATGTTGTGGCTGGACTACCTCCAGATGTTGCAGAGAAAGTTTTTGACTGTATCCAGAACGTTCCTGATGAAACACCCTATGATGAGCTCAAGAGGAAGCTTATACTACGTACTGCCCTCACAGAGTCAGAGAGGCTCCAGAAACTATGGGAGTTCCAACCACTGGGTGACCTCAAGCCATCTGATCTGGTGCACAGGATTGAGCAGTTAGCCAAACGTGATATCAACCATGATCCCATGATGCGGGATTTATTTCTTCGCCGCATGCCACTGCAAGTGCGTCTCAGCCTTCAGGCATATAGCACCCTCAGTCTCTCTGCATTAGCGGAAAAAGCAGACACTCTCTGTTCCATCGTCAAGCAAGATACTGCAGTCTTCACACTTGGTCTATCGGATCAATCCACATTGCATTCCCCTGCTAGTGCACCACCATCAGTTCCTCCACAGGCCTGGGAAGCCGAAATTGCATCTGCGCTCTGAGGTGGCGCAGCTAAAGCAGAGATCTCGTGTTATTCCAGGACCGGCGGCTCTAAGTACAACATCGAACTCTTCGTGCTGGTACCACACCAAGTTTGGCGATCAAGCTAAGAAATGCCGCCCACCTTGCAAGCATTCGGGAAACGTTCTCCCTGGGCACTGATGGTGACCAGCGCTCCAGGGAACCACAGTCGCCTTCTTTTTATCTCAGAACGTTCCTCCGGCCATCGTTATCTAAACTCAGGTGCTCAAATCAGTGTGATTCCAGCCTCTCAGTACGAGCGGCAATTGGACAAAAAGGGACTTCCTCTCACAGCTGCGAATGGAACTCCCATTGCCACTTTTGGATCACGCTCAATCACTCTGGATTTGGGTTTTAAGTCAAAGTTTGAGTGGCCATTTGTCCTTGCCGATGTCAACTACCCAATCATTGGCGCCGATTTCTTCCGCAATTTCGGCCTCCTCATCGACATGAAGCACAGTCGTCTCATTGATGGAAGAACTTTTAGCAGCGTCTCCACTTTTGTCTCTGACTGCTGCATGTGGCCTCAACTTTCTCCAACCATTATCTCGATACTCAGCCATTCTTAAGGAGTTTCCGTCCATCACCATTCCGGAGTTCTCAAATACTGAGCCAGCTCATGACGTTAAACATCACATCGAGACAAAAGGACCGCCTGTTTTTGCACGAGCACGTCGACTCGCACCAGACAAGTTCATCACAGCCAAGAAGGAGTTTGACCACATGCTCAAGCTTGGTATTATTCGACCTTCATCGAGTACTTTGTCATCTCCATTACACATGGTCCCCAAGAAGTCGGGGGACTGGCGCCCATGTGGAGACTACCGTGCACTGAATGAGGCCACAACTCCGGATCGTTACCCCATCCCGCACATCCAAGACTTTGGAGCTCAACTTCGGGGTAAGACGATATTTTCCAAACTTGATCTAGTGCGTGCATATCACCAGATCCCTATGCATGAGAGTGATATCCAGAAAACAGCAATCATTACCCTCTTCGGTTTGTTTGAGTACACACGCATGCCATACGGTCTTAGCAATGCAGCCCAGACCTTCCAACGTTTTATGGATGATGTCTGCCGAGGCCTTGATTTTGTGTATGTTTATCTTGATGACCTGCTCATTGCTAGCTCATCTCCAGAAGAACACGACTCGAATCTGCGGACAATTTTGGCCAGACTGTCCAAGCATGGGCTTATTATCAATCCAGACAAGCGTGAGTTTCGACGAAACGCCCTTCAGTTCCTGGGTCATCAATTCCATTCGACCATTGCCTGACCGTGTCCAAGCCATCACAGATTTTCCTGCACCTACTGACCCCACACAGTTACATGAATTCTTGGGTCTCATCAACTACTACCATCGGTTCATTCCTTACTGTGCACAAGTTCTTCATCCACTGCATGATTTACTTAAGGGGAATCCAGTCGTTTACTTGGACCGACCAGTCAATGATAGCTTTCAAACAGGGCAAACAAGCTCTGGCAGAAACAGGTCTCCTCGCTCACCCAGCTTGTGATGCTCCAACGAATATCACTGTAGATGCTTCTAACCTTGCTGTGGGAGGAGTGCTCCAACAGTTTTTGGAGGGAGTTTGGACGCCAATCTCTTTCTTCTCACGAAAGTTACGGGATCCAGAAACGTGCATTCGATCGTGAACTTTTAGCCATCTATCTCTCTATTCGCCATTTTCGTCATTTTGTGGAAGGTTGTCAGTTCCATGTTTACACGGACCACAAACCTCTCACTTTTGCTATTGCCAGCAAGTCTGATAAGTGGTCACCGCGACAAATACGTCACCTTTCATATATATCCGAGTTCACCACAGACCTACGTCATATTCAAGGAAAGAGCAACGTGGTGGCTGATGCACTGTCCCGCATTCAATTGGATGAAGTCAGGACTGGAGCAGCTCCCCCTGCCCCCATTTCACCCATGTCATTGCAAGCTCTTGACACAGCTGCAACTACGATTATCGATTTCGAGGCCATGGCTGTAGGTAGAGCAACAAACCAATGAAGAAACTCAAGCACTCAGGTCTGGAACAACATCTCTGCAGCTCCAAGATATTTCACTTCATGGTACTGCCCACCATCTGCTCTGTGATATGTCAATGGGGCCTCCTCGACCAGTCGTACCGACATCTTTTCGCCGTTTAATTTTTGACATACTTCATGGAGTTTATCTTTTCGCCGTTTAATTTTTGACATACTTCATGGAGTTTTGCATCCAGGCATCAAGGCTACCAACCGTCTTGTTCCAACCGATTCGTGTGGCACAACCTACACCGAGACGTATCACACTGGGCCAAATCTTGTATCGCTTGTCAACAAGAAAAAATACAACGCCACACAGTCAGCCCACTTCAACAGTTCCAAGTACCCAACTCTCATTTTGAGCATGTTCATGTGGATATTGTTGGCCCACTCCCGCCATCACGAGGCTCCATGTATTTGTTTACAATGGTAGATCACCAGGTGGCCCGAGGCAATCCCAATGGCAGACATGACAGCAGAGAATCGTGTGCTCGTGCCCTTCTAAATGGTTGGATTTCCTGGTTTGGAGTTCCAGCCACCATCACCTCTGATCGTGGCCGACAGTTCACTTCGGAACTTTGGGCTTCTGTTCTCTCTCTGCTTGGGATCGTTAAAACTCACACCACTGCTTATCACCCGCAAGCCAATGGGCTTGTGGAGAGGATGCATCGACAACTCAAGGCTTCTCTTCGAGCTCGTCTTGCCTCCTCTGCTTGGGTTGATGAACTGCCAGTGGTTCTGCTAGGCATTCGAGCAACCTTTAAAGATGATCTGGCCTGTTCAGCAGCTGAATTGGTGTATGGGACCAACCTACACTTGCCAGGAGAATTTTTCGTGCCTTCTCCAATTGATATTGATCCGGCCTCTTTTGCTGGACAGCTCAAAACCCGAATGGCCCAACTGCAACCGACCCCGACCTCTGCCAATGCTAGGTCCCGCAATCATGTCCCAAGTCAACTTCAATCTAGTACTCATGTTTTTGTTAGACATGACGCTCACCGTACTCCTCTACGTAGACCTTACAATGGCCCATTTCATGTGGTTACTCGTACGAACAAGTACTTCGAAATTGATCTCAATGGACATGTGGACAAGGTCTCGATTGACCGCCTCAAACCAGCCTACTTGGTTGACAGTGCACCACAAAGGCTGCCAGGACTTTCCCCGACAGCACAGCCTTTCGTACCCGCATCTACGGCACCGAACATACCTATCGTTCCAGTTGCTCCTCCACTGTTAACTCCTCCACCGTTAACTCCTCCACCGCCACAGGTAACCCGCTGTGGTCATCATATGAAGCTCCCTCGTCATTTCCAATAGATCAATCACAGCCGTTCACTGGAGGGGGAGTCTTGTAGCGGCTACGCTAATTACCCAACTATCGGATTGATTCATCTATACGTAAATTGTATTGTATCACATTATGTCATGTTTATATTTAGAAGAGAGAGACCCTTTTCCAGTTCTTGTTCAAATAAAATAAGACTTTTGATTATAGTTTTGTTGTCTTTCATTCTTTCGATATTGGAGACGAAACCACTATAACATATAGCAGAGTATGTTTGCTAACACTACGTCACTTAGAGTAGCAGTGCGTTGGTTACATATAGCAGAGTATGTTTACTAGCACTATGTCACAGTAGATTAGCACATAGCACTATATTGTCATAGTGAATTAGTGTTAACTATTATAGTATTACATACTCATAGCTCTATTTGTTACAGTGCATTAGTGGTAATTATAGCTGTCAGTGTGTTAAGTGTTGCTTACTTACTTAGTGAGTATTAGCATGATGGAGTCAGTGATGATGCAGAAGGAGAGGTTCAGGTGGAACAGTCCGATGCAACACCTGCCTATGTGCTCCATCACCTCCTCCTAAATATGGGACACAACAGCTCGACACTCGACTCTCATCAACTGCAACTTTACCCTACCAACAGCGACGACCTAACACCCTTAACATTTACGATATTTACATATTTCATCCTTTACCCATTACTTCACTTTATCCATACCTTATGTTACCCTTTACCCACTCATACAGTACAACCCTTTACCCTACACTACCGATCCTTGTGTGCTCTCACTGGCATTGCAATAGATGTACCAATAGTTACTTGCATTAACAGCCTTTAGCTCTGAGAGGTTGAGATCTTGCAGGTTCTGGCAGAGACTGATGGTCTTGAGGCTTTTAGAGGAGAGCTGTGTGCAGCCTCGCAGATTGAGCTGGCAGAGCAAGGGACGATACTTGTGGGTCATCTTGTGCAACACCTCATCTCTCACACTGCATGGAGCAAGACAAGAGGAAATTGGCAGGCTCAAAGAAAGTCGAGGAAAAGGTACAAATGACTTCAAGTATGACACCCTTCAACAATTCTGGGAGTGAAATGACCTCATCGAGCACCATGACTAGAACATTATTATCATACACAGCTTATGGAGGACTCATGGAACACCAAGACTAGAACACTATTATCACACACAGCTATGGAGGACTCATGGAACACCAAGACTAGAACACTATTATCATACACAGCTATGGAGGACTCATGGAACACCAAGACTAGATCTACTGGGAAAATATTTTCCAATAACCTCACGAATATACTTTAGCTAGCATGATTATAAATCTCATGAATACACTTTATCTGGCATGAATAGGCATGAATATTGGCTAACAGGTGGTGGACTGGAGAGAAGTCCACTTTGTTCCAGAGCAAAGGCTCTTCAGTGATCTCCTTCCACGAGTGACATACTTGAGCACAACGACAAAGACCCTGGAGACCCACCATGCTAAAGACCTGCAGAGGGGGAGAGAGATTACTAGAACATGGTAACAGAGGGACGCACCATGCTAAAGACCTGCAGAGGGGAGAGAGATTACTAGAACATGCATAACAGAGGGACCCACCATGCTAAGGACCTGCAGAGGGGGAGAGAGATTACTAGAACATGGTAACAGAGGGACCCACCATGCTAAGGACCTGCAAAGGGGGAGAGAGATTACTAGAACACACGTAACAGAGGGACCCACCATGCTAAGGACCTGCAGAGGGGGAGAGAGATTACTAGAACACACGTAACAGAGGGACCCACCATGCTAAGGACCTGCAAAGGGGGAGAGAGATTACTAGAACATGGGTAACGGAGGGTGCAGGAGCAATAGAGTGAGTGTGTCTGTGACTTGCAATGCCGAGACCTTTTTTCTAAGGCATAGCTGTTGGTACTGTGCACATTCACACAGCAGAGAAGAACTTAGAGCTTGTCTAGTTAACAATAATTACACTGCATAAGATGGAGCTAGTCTAGTTAACAATAATTACACTGCATAAGATGGAGTTAGTCCAGTTAACAAAAATTACACTGCATAAGATGGAGCTAGTCTAGTTAACAATAATTACACTGCATAAGATGGAGCTAGTCTAGTTAACAATAATTACACTGCATAAGGTGGAGTTAGTCTAGTTAACAATAATTACACTGCATAAGATGGAGCTAGTCTAGTTAACAATAATTACACTGCATAAGATGGAGCTTGTCTAGTTAACAATAATTACACTGCATAAGATGGAGTTAGTCTAGTTAACAATAATTACACTGCATAAGATGGAGCTAGTCTAGTTAACAATAATTACACTGCATAAGATGGAGCTAGTCTAGTTAACAATAATTACACTGCATAAGGTGGAGTTAGTCTAGTTAACAATAATTACACTGCATAAGATGGAGCTAGTCTAGTTAACAATAATTACACTTCATAAGATGGAGCTAGTCTAGTTAACAATAATTACACTGCATAAGATGGAGTTAACAATAATTACACTGCATAAGATGGAGCTAGTCTAGTTAACAATAATTACACTGCATAAGGTGGAGTTAGTCTAGTTAACAATAATTACACTGCATAAGATGGAGTTAGTCTAGTTAACAATAATTACACTGCATAAGATGGAGCTAGTCTAGTTAACAATAATTACACTGCATAAGATGGAGCTAGTCTAGTTAACAATAATTACACTGCATAAGATGGAGCTAGTCTAGTTAACAATAATTACACTGCATAAGATGGAGCTAGTCTAGTTAACAATAATTACACTGCATAAGATGGAGCTAGTCTAGTTAACAATAATTACACTGCATAAGATGGAGTTAGTCTAGTTAACAATAATTACACTGCATAAGATGGAGCTAGTCTAGTTAACAATAATTACACTGCATAAGATGGAGCTGGTCTAGTTAACAATAATTACACTGCATAAGATGGAGTTAGTCTAGTTAACAATAATTACACTGCATAAGATGGAGCTAGTCTAGTTAACAATAATTACACTGCATAAGGTGGAGCTAGTCTAGTTAACAATAATTACACTGCATAAGATGGAGCTAGTCTAGTTAACAATAATTACACTGCATAAGATGGAGCTAGTCTAGTTAACAATAATTACACTGCACAAGATGGAGTTAGTCTAGTTAACAATAATTACACTGCATAAGATGGAGCTAGTCTAGTTAACAATAATTACACTGCATAAGATGGAGCTAGTCTAGTTAACAATAATTACACTGCACAAGATGGAGTTAGTCTAGTTAACAATAATTACACTGCATAAGATGGAGCTTGTCTAGTTAACAATAATTACACTGCATAAGATGGAGCTTGTCTAGTTAACAATAATTACACTGCATAAGATGGAGCTAGTCTAGTTAACAATAATTACACTGCATAAGATGGAGCTAGTCTAGTTAACAATAATTACACTGCATAAGATGGAGTTAGTCTAGTTAACAATAATTACACTGCATAAGATGGAGTTAGTCTAGTTAACAATAATTACACTCATAAGATGGAGCTAGTCTAGTTAACAATAATTACACTGCATAACATGGAGTTAGTCTAGTTAACAATAATTACAATGTATAACATGGAGTTAGTCTAGTTAACAATAATTACACCGCATAAGATGGAGATAGTCTAATTAACAATAATTACACTGCATAAGATGGAGATAGTCTAGTTAACAATAATTACACTGCATAAGATGGAGCTAGTCTAGTTAACAATAATTACACTGCATAAGATGGAGCTAGTCTAGTTAACAATAATTACACTGCATAAGATGGAGTTAGTCTAGTTAACAATAATTACACTGCATAAGATGGAGCTAGTCTAGTTAACAATAATTACACTGCATAAGATGGACCTGGTCTAGTTAACAATAATTACACTGCATAACATGGAGTTAGTCTAGTTAACAATAATTACACTGCATAAGATGGAGTTAGTCTAGTTAACAATAATTACACTGCATAAGGTGGAGCTAGTCTAGTTAACAATAATTACACTGCATAAGGTGGAGCTGGTCTAGTTAACAATAATTACACTGCATAAGATAGAGCTAGTCTAGTTAACAATAATTACACTGCATAAGATGGAGTTAGTCTAGTTAACAATAATTACACTGCATAAGATGGAGTTAACAATAATTACACTGCATAAGGTGGAGCTTGTCTAGTTAACAATAATTACACTGCATAAGATGGAGCTAGTCTAGTTAACAATAATTACACTGCATAAGATGGAGCTGGTCTAGTTAACAATAATTACACTGCATAAGATGGAGCTAGTCTAGTTAACAATAATTACACTGCATAAGATGGAGT
Source organism: Cladorhizidae sp. MBARI D1340-BT2 (assembly GCA_028752905.1). Classification (NCBI taxonomy): domain Eukaryota; kingdom Metazoa; phylum Porifera; class Demospongiae; order Poecilosclerida; family Cladorhizidae; species Cladorhizidae sp. MBARI D1340-BT2. Next base: position 35,170,825 of record JAQNBH010000001.1, on the reverse strand, counting down.
TAGTCTAGTTAACAATAATTACACTGCATAAGATGGAGCTGGTCTAGTTAACAATAATTACACTGCATAAGATGGAGTTAGTCTAGTTAACAATAATTACACTGCATAAGATGGAGTTAGTCTAGTTAACAATAATTACACTGCATAAGATGGAGTTAGTCTAGTTAACAATAATTACACTGCATAAGATGGAGCTAGTCTAGTTAACAATAATTACACTGCATAAGATAGAGCTAGTCTAGTTAACAATAATTACACTGCATAAGATGGAGCTAGTCTAGTTAAAAATAATTACACTGCATAAGGTGGAGCTGGTCCAGTTAACAATAATTACACTGCATAAGATGGAGTTAGTCTAGTTAACAATAATTACACTGCATAAGATGGAGTTAGTCTAGTTAACAATAATGACACTGCATAAGATGGAGTTAGTCTAGTTAACAATAATTACACTGCATAAGATGGAGCTAGTCTAGTTAACAATAATTACACTGCATAAGATGGAGCTGGTCTAGTTAACAATAATTACACTGCATAAGATGGAGTTAGTCTAGTTAACAATAATTACACTGCATAAGGTGGAGCTAGTCTAGTTAACAATAATTACACTGCATAAGGTGGAGCTGGTCTAGTTAACAATAATTACACTGCATAAGATAGAGCTAGTCTAGTTAACAATAATTACACTGCATAAGATGGAGCTTGTCTAGTTAACAATAATTACATGACAGAGGGGAGTAGAACATGGTGTGGCCATGACAGAGGGGAGTAGAACATGGTGTGGTCATGACAGAGGGGAGTAGAACATGGTGTGGTCATGACAGAGGGGAGTAGAACATGGTGTGGCCATGACAGAGGGGAGTAGAACATGGTGTGGCCATGACAGAGGGGAGTAGAACATGGTGTGGCCATGACAGAGGGGAGTAGAACATGGTGTGGTCATGACAGAGGGGAGTAGAACATGGTGTGGCCATGACAGAGGGGAGTAGAACATGGTGTGGCCATGACAGAGGGGAGTAGAACATGGTGTGGCCATGACAGAGGGGAGTAGAACATGGTGTGGTCATGACAGAGGGGAGTAGAACATGGTGTGGCCATGACAGAGGGGAGTAGAACATGGTGTGGTCATGACAGAGGGGAGTAGAACATGGTGTGGCCATGACAGAGGGGAGTAGAACATGGTGTGGTCATGACAGAGGGGGGAGTAGAACATGGTGTGGTCATGACAGAGAGGAGTAGAACATGGTGTGGTCATGACAGAGGGGAGTAGAACATGGTGTGGTCATGACAGAGGGTAGTAGAACATGGTGTGGCCATGACAGAGGGGAGTAGAACATGGTGTGGCCATGACAGAGGGGAGTAGAACATGGTGTGGCCATGACAGAGGGGAGTAGAACATGGTGTGGCCATGACAGAGGGGAGTAGAACATGGTGTGGTCATGACAGAGGGGAGTAGAACATGGTGTGGTCATGACAGAGGGGAGTAGAACATGGTGTGGTCATGACAGAGGGAGTAGAACATGGTGTGGTCATGACAGAGGGGAGTAGAACATGGTGTGGCCATGACAGAGGGGAGTAGAACATGGTGTGGTCATGACAGAGGGGAGTAGAACATGGTGTGGCCATGACAGAGGGGAGTAGAACATGGTGTGGCCATGACAGAGGGGAGTAGAACATGGTGTGGTCATGACAGAGGGGAGTAGAACATGGTGTGGCCATGACAGAGGGGAGTAGAACATGGTGTGGTCATGACAGAGGGGAGTAGAACATGGTGTGGCCATGACAGAGGGGAGTAGAACATGGTGTGGTCATGACAGAGGGGGGAGTAGAACATGGTGTGGTCATGACAGAGGGGAGTAGAACATGGTGTGGTCATGACAGAGGGGAGTAGAACATGGTGTGGTCATGACAGAGGGTAGTAGAACATGGTGTGGCCATGACAGAGGGGAGTAGAACATGGTGTGGCCATGACAGAGGGGAGTAGAACATGGTGTGGCCATGACAGAGGGGAGTAGAACATGGTGTGGCCATGACAGAGGGGAGTAGAACATGGTGTGGCCATGACAGAGGAGAGTAGAACATGGTGTGGTCATGACAGAGGGGAGTAGAACATGGTGTGGTCATGACAGAGGGGAGTAGAACATGGTGTGGTCATGACAGAGGGGAGTAGAACATGGTGTGGCTTCCACTACTTTCTACACACACACCCCATTAACAAATGTCCTGCTACAGTATATATTATTACATACTACCTTGCAAGACAGCAGTCTTGCAATGTACTCCCTTGTTATATATGAACTTGTCCTATAGGTCAAGAAGTTACTCTTGTTGATGTATTATATGAACTTGTCCTACAGGTCAAGTCATTGTGTAATGAATTAGGTAGGGCTATGAATATTTCACCTTAATGGCCACAGTTATTGGAAGTGTTGACACGGGGTCCTCCCCCTCAGGCCAGCGCCACTCATCCTCTGCTTCTTCCTGCCCTTGGCCTCCTCCCTCCCGGATAAACCAGCGTCGCACCTTCTTCCCCTCCAGGTGGTCATCCAGCCAGGCGTAGAAGACATACTTCAACATCACCTTATTAGCTGCCCCATGGAGCTTGGCATAGCCAGCCACACGAGACTTGATCTTATAGGCCGAGTAGCTGTGTGTACAGGTCAAGGTTCATATAGGTTGGGTAGCTGTGTGCACAGGTCAAGGTTCATATAGGCTGGGTAGCTGTGTGCACAGGTCAAGGTTCATATAGGCTAGGTAGCTATGTGCACAGGTCAAGGTTCATATAGGCTGAGTAGCTGTGTACAGGTCAAGGTTCATATAGGCTGAGTAGGAAACAATATACACACAAACTCACTGTGGAAGTGCTTGTAGGAGTGGCCTGTACTTGTAGGAGTGGCCTGTACTTGTAGGAGTGGCCTGTACTTGTAGGAGTGGCCTGTATTTGTAGGAGTGGCCTGTACATGTAGGAGTGGCCTGTACTTGTAGGAGTGGCCTGTATTTGTGGGAGTGGCATGTACCTGTAGGAGTGGCCTGTATTTGTGGGAGTGGCCTGTATTTGTGGGAGTGGCCTGTACTTGTAGGAGTGGCCTGTAATTGTAGGAGTGGCCTGCATTTGTAGGAGTGGCCTATATGTGTAGGAGTGGCCTGTACTTGTAGGAGTGGCCTGTACTTGTAGGAGTGGCCTGTATTAGTAGGAGTGGCCTGTATGTGTAGGAGTGGCCTGTATTTGTAGGATTGGCCTGTATTTGTGGGAGTGACCTGTATTTGTAGGAGTGGCCTGTATTTGTGGGAGTAGCCTGTATTTGTAGGAGTGGCCTGTATGTGTAGGAGTGGCCTGTATGTGTGGTAGTGGCCTGTATTTGTAGGAGTGGCCTGTATGTGTAGGAGTGGCCTGTATTTGTAGGAGTGGCCTGTATTTGTAGGAGTGGCCTGTACTTGTAGGAGTGGCCTGCATTTGTAGGAGTGGCCTGCATTTGTAGGAGTGGCCTGCATTTGTAGGAGTGGCCTGTACTTGTAGGAGTGGCCTGTATTTGTAGGAGTGGCCTGTATTTGTAGGAGTGGTCTGTATTTGTGGGAATGGCCTATATGTGTAGGAGTGGCTTGTACTTGTAGGAGTGGCCTGTATTTGTAGGAGTGGCCTGTATGTGTAGGAGTGGCCTGTATTTTTAGGAGTGGCCTGTATTTGTAGGAGTGGCCTGTACTTGTAGGAGTGGCCTGTATTTGTAGGAGTGGCCTGTATTTGTAGGAGTGGCCTGCATTTGTGGGAGTGGCCTATGTGTAGGAGTGGCCTATATTGTAGGAGTGGCCTGCATGTGTAGGAGTGGCCTGTATTTGTAGGAGTGGCATGTACTTGTAGGAGTGGCATGTACTTGTAGGAGTGACTTGTACTTGTAGGAGTGGCCTGCATTTGTAGGAGTGGCATGTACTTGTAGGAGTGGCATGTACTTGTAGGAGTGACTTGTACTTGTAGGAGTGGCCTATATGTGTAGGAGTGGCTTGTACTTGTAGCAGTGGCCTGTATTTCTTGTCTTGAGGACTCACTATTATGGTGAGTGTAAACTTAAGGTTACAAGTCTGTAAGGATATCATCCATTTTTCAAACACTTTTCCTTGCCACTTGAGTGAGTAGTAGTTCTTGGCGTAGATGAGTTGTCTCTGGAATATTCTATTTGCTCGCTTCTCCTCCAGATTCAACACCTTCCAAGCTCTGCAAGGAATTCATGAATCAGGTAAGTTGCCAAGCAACACTCAGTGGCCATGTGGGTGTGTGCAGGGAGTGGATGTGAGTGGCATTATTTGCATTACAATATTCATTACAATATTCATTACAATATTCATATAGAACTGCAATATTGGGGAGAATGAAATTGGTCTCAACCTTTGTAAATTAAAGTTACTTCGGCGGAGAGATGGAGTCATGACTAGAGCTAGAGCTAGGGCTAGGACTAGAGCTAGGGCTAGAGCTAGGACTAGGGCTAGGGCTAGGACTAGGGCTAGGGCTAGGGCTAGAGCTAGGGCTAGAGCTAGGGCTAGGACTAGAGCTAGGACTAGAGCTAGGGCTATAGTTAGGGCTAGGGCTAGGCCTAGGGCTAGAGCTAGGGCTAGAGCTAGGCATGACCAGTAGAGTGGCAGGTGCTATGTCGACAAGACACCTGATGGACTCTGAACTCATGATCCAGCATTGTTAGGAAACATCACATTAAGGAGTTGCCATGGCAATGAAACATAGATTACTGTAATCCAAGTGAGAATAAGGAGTTGCCATGGCAATGAAACATCGATTAACCCTTTCACTGCGCATACCCGGTACTACCGGGTAGAAAAAAATATCGTTGAATTGCGCGTACCCGGTACTACCGGGTATGTGAAAATAATCATTTTTAAATTCCGCGTGCACTGCACGTGCCAGCTATTGTTTTTTTCCTATGAACTAGAGATGATTTCCACTTGGAAAGTCGTGTTTCCCAGCAGTAGGCAGCGGAATGACGCGAGTGCGGCCTCAGAAGGCAACGAAGTTGTGGACCAGACAGCGTGGACAACTTTGATTTGGACGATACAGGTAATTCGTTTCCAACAGTTGACTACGATAATGCCGACAGTGATTGGGAGTATTCCATGGACGAGACCGATGATTTGCTCAACTTGGGCGGCCCTGCACAGGGCCAAGGTGACGATGCCATGTCTGTAGATTGAAACGACATCAATATGGCCGCCATTAGGTCACATGACCACCTAATTATTCAAAATACCAAATTTCAATTTTTCCCCCATAGGCCAACCTCTTGCCCACCCAAAAACACAAAAAGAATTTCAAAATAACCTCTTAGTCTTTTTTGGCATTGATTTCAAAATCACCTTTTTTTTTGGCAAAAAAAGCCAGCACAGGGGGGGTATTTACCTGCAGCAGCGAAAGGGTTAAGAAGATATGTAATCCAAGTGAGAATAAGGAGTTGCCATGGCAATGAAACATTGATTAAGAAGATATGTAATCCAAGTGAGGATAATGAGTTGCCATGGCAATGAAACAGATCTGGACACAGAGGCAGTATTGCCATCAACCATGTCCCTTGGAAGACATCAGCTGTTAGTTCTCTGTCTGACACAATGACTTGTTGGAGCCTCTCTCCTGTGAAGTATTGACCAGCTATAGGATGCTTTCAATGGCCAGACCACTCCTACCAAATAACAATGACATCATGGCAATATTGGCCAAATTTGTGCCTCAGTCATCTTCCAAACTGCAAAATTAAAATATTCCATAGCTATAAAATACAGCACTCTGAACACCAAGCACCACCTCACAGCAGCACCTCACACCAGCACCCACAGCACCACCTCACAGCACCACCTCACAGCATCACCTCACAGCAGCACCTCACAGCATCACCTCACACCAGCACCCACAGCAGCACCTCACAGCAGCACCTCACAGCAGCACCTCACAGCAGCACCCACAGCAGCATCTCACAGCAGCACCTCACAGCAGCACCTCACAGCAGCACCTCACAGCAGCACCTCACAGCAGCACCTCACAGCAGCACCTCACAGCAGCACCTCACAGCAGCACCTCACAGCAGCACCTCACAGCATCACCTCACACCAGCACCTCACAGCAGCACCTCGCAGCAGCATCCACAGCAGCACTTCATTGCACAAATTCACCATACATCAAGAATGATCTTATAGCACTGCCAACAACAAGGAGCATATCTAGATCCAGGAGCATATCTAGGGCCAGGAGTATATCTAGGGCCAGGAGCATATCTAGGGCCAGGAGCATATCTAGGGCCAGGAACATATCTAGGGCCAGGAGCATATATAGGCCCAGGAGCATATCTAGGTCCAGGAGCATATCTAGGTCCAGGAGCATATCTAGGTCCAGGAGCATATCTAGGGCCAGGAACATATCTAGGGCCAGGAGCATATCTAGGGCCAGGAGCATATCTAGGGCCAGGAACATATCTAGGGCCAGGAGCATATCTAGGCCCAGGAGCATATCTAGGGCCAGGAATATATCTAGGGCCAGGAACATATCTAGGGCCAGGAGCATATCTAGGTCCAGGAACATATCTAGGGCCAGGAGCATATCTAGGTCCAGGAGCATATCTAGGTCCAGGAGCATATCTAGGTCCAGGAACATATCTAGGTCCAGGAGCATATCTAGCTCCAGAAGCATATCTAGGTCCAGGAGCATATCTAGGTCCAGGAACATATCTAGGGCCAGGAGCATATCTAGGTCCAGGAACATATCTAGGGCCAGGAATATATCTAGGGCCAGGAACATATCTAGGGCCCGGATCATATCTAGGTCCAGGAACATATCTAGGGCCAGGAGCATATCTAGGTCCAGGAGCATATCTAGGGCCAGGAGCATATCTAGGTCCAGGAATATCGAGTACCAAGGGGCATGAGCATATCTAGGGCCAGGAACATATCTAGGTCCAGGAACATATCTAGGGCCAGGAACATATCTAGGGCCAGGAGCATATCTAGGGCCAGGAGATATCGAGTACCATGGGGCATATCTTTGACCACGAGTATATTTTAAGACCAAATTGCTTAATTGTTTCGTATTACAAAACAGTTGTCTTGGAAAATGCTGCCACAATCTTGGAAACCCACCAACTCAGACATCATTGGGGATTTTTTTAAATATTTAACTGAAGCTTTTGTATTGGGTGACACATCTGGGGGGCCAAGCCCATTAGAGCTGCTCTACTGATTTAAAATAGTTATGGAACTTTACTTCTGGTTGGACCAGGTAAGCAGTAAAATTTAACAATTAATGGCTGAGGATCACAACCATTTAAAATAGCATCTGATTCCCTCTGTAGTGTGGCCAATGCCTGCCAAGCAGAGGATGTGTGTGTACAGCCAGTGTGTCCAGTGTGTGTGTCCAGTGTGTGTGTCCAGTGTGAGTGCACAGTGTGAGTGCACAGTGTGAGTGCACAGTGTGTGTGTACAGTGTGTGTGCAGTGTGTGTGTACAGTGTGTGTGCAGTGTGTGTGTGCAGTGTGTGTGTGCAGTGTGTGTGCACAGTGTGTGTGGAGTGTGTGTACAGTGTGAGTGCACAGTGTGAGTGCACAGTGTGAGTGCACAGTGTGTGTGTCCAGTGTGTGTGTCCAGTGTGTGTGTCCAGTGTGTGTGCACAGTGTGTGCAGTGTGTGTACAGTGTGAGTGCACAGTGTGTGTGTCCAGTGTGAGTGTCCAGTGTGTGTGTCCAGTGTGTGTGTCCAGTGTGTGCATCGAGGAAAGACAGGAATGGGTGGTGGGTGTGTTCTATGTATTTTGAATGGGCGGAGTTATAGGTTGTGTTACGCACTTATGGGAGATGTGAGAACTATAACTGCCAGCCAAACTCACTGGAAGAAGAGGCGCTGAAGACTCATCTTCCTCAAGTAAAACACTTGCTCCAATACCTCCTGTGTAGGCTGCCTTATTTGGAGGAGGAGAGAGGAAGGGGAGGAGGAGAGGGAGGAACAGGTGATGGTGGACATGTGTGTGTGCAGTAGGTGATGGTGGACATGTGTGTGTGTAGTAGGTGATGGTGGACATGTGTGTGTGTGGAGTAGGTGATGGTGGACATGTGTGTGTGTGTAGTAGGTGATGGTGGACATGTGTGTGTGTAGTAGGTGATGGTGGACATGTGTGTGTGTGTAGTAGGTGATGGTGGACATGTGTGTGTATGTAGTAGGTGATGGTGGACATGTGTGTGTGTAGTAGGTGATGGTGGACATGTGTGTGTAGTAGGTGATGGTGGACATGTGTGTGTGTGTAGTAGGTGATGGTGGACATGTGTGTGTGTGTAGTAGGTGATGGTGGACATGTGTGTGTGTGTAGTAGGTGATGGTGGACATGTGTGTGTGTAGTAGGTGATGGTGGACATGTGTGTGTGTGTAGTAGGTGATGGTGGACATGTGTGTGTATGTAGTAGGTGATGGTGGACATGTGTGTGTGTGTAGTAGGTGATGGTGGACATGTGTGTGTGTGTAGTAGGTGATGGTGGACATGTGTGTGTGTAGTAGGTGATGGTGGACATGTGTGTGTGTAGTAGGTGATGGTGGACATGTGTGTGTGTGTAGTAGGTGATGGTGGACATGTGTGTGTATGTAGTAGGTGATGGTGGACATGTGTGTGTGTAGTAGGTGATGGTGGACATGTGTGTGTAGTAGGTGATGGTGGACATGTGTGTGTGTGTAGTAGGTGATGGTGGACATGTGTGTGTGTAGTAGGTGATGGTGGACATGTGTGTGTGTGTAGTAGGTGATGGTGGACATGTGTGTGTATGTAGTAGGTGATGGTGGACATGTGTGTGTGTAGTAGGTGATGGTGGACATGTGTGTGTAGTAGGTGATGGTGGACATGTGTGTGTGTGTAGTAGGTGATGGTGGACATGTGTGTGTGTGTAGTAGGTGATGGTGGACGTGTGTGTGTGTGTAGTAGGTGATGGTGGACATGTGTGTGTGTGTAGTAGGTGATGGTGGACATGTGTGTGTGTGTAGTAGGTGATGGTGGACATGTGTGTGTGTGTGTGTAGTAGGTGATGGTGGACATGTGTGTGTGTGTGTGTAGTAGGTGATGGTGGACATGTGTGTGTGTGTAGTAGGTGATGGTGGACATGTGTGTGTGTGTAGTAGGTGATGGTGGACATGTGTGTGTGTAGTAGGTGATGGTGGACATGTGTGTGTGTGTGTGTAGTAGGTGATGGTGGACATGTGTTTGGATGGATATAGATGATCCTGACCAGATCAACTTCATCCATGAATATCTCTAGTAGTCCTCTCTTCATGCCCAATAATGGAGGATGCATACACTTGGCCACAAACATCAGTCTGGAGGTTAACAAGAGAAAGTATCTATAGCAACAGACAGAACAAACAGTGCCTAGAGCAGCCAGTGCATGTCTTGAGAGATGACTTGTACATATTACACAGCAGCAGGGAGCCGGCGTGCAGGTGTTAACCTCATGCTGGCCTGCTGGAACATCTCAGAGAGAGAGCGGTAGCTGACTGCACCTTCAAGAGGATATAGTAGGCACATTTGCCAAGGAAAACTGTTTACGAACCCTGCCCACCCACCTAGCATGTTGGGTGCAGAAACCCACCGCATCGAGGGAGGCAAGTGCCTTGGGCGATGAATACTTTGCAGGACAGAAACCTAGACTACTCGGCACCAGTAAAAGCAAAGACTAGCAAACCAGACAAACGAGTCTGGGACAAGACCATTTTCACCAGGAAGGGTCCCGCCCACAATGGGAAAAGTCCTGCACAGATGACTACCAACGTCTACACTGACACCCACCATGGCATCCACACCTGGCCCATCATGGCATCCACACCAGGCCCATCATGGCATCCACACCAGGCCCACCATGGCATCCACACCAGGCCCATCATGGCATCCACACCAGGCCCACCATGGCATCCACACCAGGCCCACCATGGCATCCACACCAGGCCCACCATGGCATCCACACCTGGCCCATCATGGCATCCACACCAGGCCCATCATGGCATCCACACCAGGCCCACCATGGCATCCACACCAGGCCCACCATGGCATCCACACCAGGCCCACCATGGCATCCACACCAGGCCCACCATGGCATCCACACCAGGGTCCACCATGGCATCCACACCAGGCCCATCATGGCATCCACACCAGGCCCATCATGGCATCCACACCAGGGCCACCGGGATCATTTAGACAGCTCAGAAAGTAAGGCACACGAGATTTATCTAAATACTTTTGTGGTGTAAACTATAAACGGACTCTATTATTAGTATGTGGTTTCTGTTACGTCATTACGTTCTATATTTATACGTTCTATATTTACTTTGGTTATGGAGCTTTATATAATGCACTCCTCACGTGCTGTAAGTGGAGCTGGTTCAGTGCCGACATTATAATTGTTGAGCTCAAGATAAACTACATGGTAGCAGCGGTGACACTATGTCACAGATACGCCTTCAACCTCCCGATCCGTTTAATTTTTGGAACCCAGATGACTGGACCCGCTGGATGCTGCGACACGAGCAGTATCGTGTGGCGTCGGGTTTAGCAGAGGAGACAGCGCTGAGACAGATCAACACGTCCCTTTACTGCTTAGGCGACGAGGCAAGGCAGTTCTTACCTCGACCAATGCATCGGAAGACGACAGAAAGGACTACGGCATCGTTCTCGGAAAGTTCAACGAGTTCTTCAAGGTGTGAAAGAACGTTATATTTGAACGTGCATGGTTCAATTGTAGGCACCAACTCCAGGGAGAGACCCACCAAGCAATTTATTATGGCTCTATATCTACTCTCACTGCGAGTATGGCACCTTCAAAGATGAGATGATTTGCGACCGACTTGTGGTCGGAATCAGAGACACTGCGCTCTCCGAAAAGATGCAGACGGACGCAAAACCCACTTTAGAAGAAGACAATCCGACAAAGAGAGGCAGCCCATGAGCAGAAAAAGGTACTCACAGGGGTTAAAGAGCCAGCCAGTCTCGAGGCTATCCCGGCTATAGGCCACAGGAGACGCCACAGTGGGGGACCTCAACACAGCAACCACGGAGGGGGACCTCAACACAGCAACCATGGTGGGGGACCTCAACACAGCAACCATGGTGGTGGACCTCAACACAGCAACCATGGTGGGGGACCTCAACACAGCAACCATGGTGGGGGACCTCAACACAGCAACCATGGTGGGGGACCTCAACACAGCAACCATGGTGGGGGACCTCAACACAGCAACCATGGTGGGGGACCTCAACACAGCAACCATGGTGGGGGACCTCAACACAGCAACCGAGGACGCAGAAATGAAAGGCAAAGGTCGTGCCCTACTCAAAGTAAATTGTGCACAAGCTGTGGGAAGGAGCAGCATCCATGGGCCAAATGCCCCGCACAAGACGCAGTCTGCAACGTAAAGGCCACTACAGTACATGCTGCTTTTCGAAAACTGTATCAACTCTATCCGAAGAGAATAGTCTGGACACAGAATTCCTGGATACGATGCACACAACCATTAATCAGGACAAATCGTGGTTTTCCACTCTTAGACTTGATGACCACAAAGTGCTATTCAAGTTGGACACAGGAGCTGAGGTCATAGCCATTTCCCAAGAAACCTGGCTTCAGTTAGGAAAACTACAACTGAACACATCAGATAAACATCTGATTGGGCCAGCAAAACATTCTTTGGCAGTCCTGGCACAGTATACCTGTCGCCTTTCCAGTATACAGAAGTTTATCCAACCAGCAGGTATATCTGGTAGAAGGTCTGGAAAATAACTGCTCGGATTACCAGCTATCACCTCACTCAAACTGGCAGCTAGAGCGGATGAAATCGACACTAAGGACATATGGCAGAAATTTTCTAGGGTCTTCAAAGGGCTGGGCACCCTCTGGGTGGGTGGAGAGTGTGAGGGTGGGTGGAGAGTGTGAGGGTGGGTGGAGAGTGTGAGGGTGGGTGGAGAGTGTGAGGGGAGAGTGTGAGGGTGGGGGGAGAGTGTGAGGGTCGGTGGAGAGTGTGAGGGTGGGTGGAGAGTGTGAGGGTGGGTGGAGAGTGTGAGATAAAACTCAAACCTGATGTGAAGCCGTACTCTCTCTACAGCCCTGAAATGTCCCACTACCACTCCAATCGAAGGTGACTGAAGAACTCGAGAAGATGGAGTCCATGGGAGTGATCTCAAAAGTGGATGTGCCCACCCCATGGTGTGCGGGAATGGTGGTGGTCCCAAAGAAGTCGGGTGCACTCAGGATTTGTGTGGAACTGAATCCCTCTGAATGAGAGTGTGCCCAGAGATCTGAATGAGAGAGTGCTCAGAGATCTGAATGAGAGTATGTTCAGAGATCTGAATGAGAGTGTACTCAGAGATCTGAATGAGAGTATACTCAGAGATCTGAATGAGAGTGCTCAGAGATCTGAATGAGAGTATGCTCAGAGATCTGAATGAGAATCTGCTCAGAGATCTGAATGAGAGAGTGTTCAGAGATCTGAATGAGAGTATGCTCAGAGATCTGAATGAGAATCTGCTCAGAGATCTGAATGAGAGAGTGTTCAGAGATCTGAATGAGAGTGTGCTCAGAGATCTGAATGAGAGAGTGCTCAGAGATCTGAATGAGAGAGTGCTCAGAGATCTGAATGAGAGAGTGCTCAGAGATCTGAATGAGAGTATGCTCAGAGATCTGAATGAGAGAGTGCTCAGAGATCTGAATGAGAGTGAGCTCAGAGATCTGAATGAGAGTATGCTCAGAGATCTGAATGAGAGTATGCTCAGAGATCTGAACGAGAGTATGCTCAGAGATCTGAATGAGAGAGTGCTCAGAGATCTGAATGAGAGTGAGCTCAGAGATCTGAATGAGAGTGTGTTCAGAGATCTGAATGAGAGTATGCTCAGAGATCTGAATGAGAGTATGCTCAGAGATCTGAATGAGAGTATGCTCAGAGATCTGAATGAGAGAGTGCTCAGAGATCTGAATGAGAGTGTTCAGAGATCTGAATGAGAGAGTGCTCAGAGATCTGAACGAGAGAGTGTTCAGAGATCTGAATGAGAGAGTGTTCAGAGATCTGAATGAGAGAGTGTTCAGAGATCTGAATCAGAGTATGCTCAGAGATCTGAATGAGAGAGTGCTCAGAGATCTGAATGAGAGTATGCTCAGAGATCTGAATGAGAGAGTACTCAGAGATCTGAATGAGAGAGTGCTCAGAGATCTGAATGAGAGAGTGCTCAGAGATCTGAATGAGAGTCTGCTCAGAGATCTGAATGAGAGAGTGCTCAGAGATCTGAATGAGAGAGTGCTCAGAGATCTGAATGAGAGAGTGCTCAGAGATCTGAATGAGAGTCTGCTCAGAGATCTGAATGAGAGAGTGCTCAGAGATCTGAATGAGAGTATGCTCAGAGATCTGAATGAGAGAGTGTTCAGAGATCTGAATGAGAGAGTGTTCAGAGATCTGAATGAGAGAGTGTTCAGAGATCTGAATGAGAGAGTGCTCAGAGATCTGAATGAGAGAGTGCTCAGAGATCTGAATGAGAGAGTGCTCAGAGATCTGAATGAGAGTATGCTCAGAGATCTGAATGAGAGTATGCTCAGAGATCTGAATGAGAGAGTGCTCAGAGATCTGAATGAGAGAGTGCTCAGAGATCTGAATGAGAGAGTGCTCAGAGATCTGAATGAGAGAGTGCTCAGAGATCTGAATGAGAGAGTGCTCAGAGATCTGAATGAGAGAGTGCTCAGAGATCTGAATGAGAGAGTGTTCAGAGATCTGAATGAGAGAGTGCTCAGAGATCTGAATGAGAGAGTGCTCAGAGATCTGAATGAGAGAGTGCTCAGAGATCTGAATGAGAGAGTGTTCAGAGATCTGAATGAGAGTATGCTCAGAGATCTGAATGAGAGAGTGCTCAGAGATCTGAATGAGAGTCTGCTCAGAGATCTGAATGAGAGAGTGCTCAGAGATCTGAATGAGAGTATGCTCAGAGATCTGAATGAGAGATTGCTCAGAGATCTGAATGAGAGAGTGCTCAGAGATCTGAATGAGAGTATGCTCAGAGATCTGAATGAGAGTGTGCTCAGATATCTGAATGAGAGAGTGCTCAGAGATCTGAATGAGAGAGTGCTCAGAGATCTGAATGAGAGAGTGCTCAGAGATCTGAATGAGAGTATGCTCAGAGATCTGAATGAGAGTATGCTCAGAGATCTGAATGAGAGAGTGCTCAGAGATCTGAATGAGAGAGTGCTCAGAGATCTGAATGAGAGAGTGCTCAGAGATCTGAATGAGAGAGTACTCAGAGATCTGAATGAGAGAGTGCTCAGAGATCTGAATGAGAGAGTGCTCAGAGATCTGAATGAGAGTGTGTTCAGAGATCTGAATGAGAGAGTGCTCAGAGATCTGAATGAGAGAGTGCCCAGAGATCTGAATGAGAGAGTGCTCAGAGATCTGAATGAGAGAGTGCTCAGAGATCTGAATGAGAGAGTGCTCAGAGATCTGAATGAGAGAGTGCTCAGAGATCTGAATGAGAGAGTGCTCAGATATCTGAATGAGAGAGTGCTCAGAGATCTGAATGAGAGTATGCTCAGAGATCTGAATGAGAGAGTGCTAAGAGATCTGAATGAGAGAGTGCTCAGAGATCTGAATGAGAGAGTGCTCAGAGATCTGAATGAGAGTGTGCTCAGAGATCTGAATGAGAGAGTGCTCAGAGATCTGAATGAGAGAGTGCTCAGAGATCTGAATGAGAGTATGCTCAGAGATCTGAATGAGAGAGTGCTCAGAGATCTGAATGAGAGAGTGCTCAGAGATCTGAATGAGAGAGTGTTCAGAGATCTGAATGAGAGAGTGCTCAGAGATCTGAATGAGAGAGTGCTCAGAGATCTGAATGAGAGTCTGCTCAGAGATCTGAATGAGAGAGTGCTCAGAGATCTGAATGAGAGTGTGTTCAGAGATCTGAATGAGAGAGTGCTCAGAGATCTGAATGAGAGAGTGCTCAGAGATCTGAATGAGAGTGTGTTCAGAGATCTGAATGAGAGAGTGCTCAGAGATCTGAATGAGAGAGTGCTCAGAGATCTGAATGAGAGAGTGCTCAGAGATCTGAATGAGAGTATGCTCAGAGATCTGAATGAGAGAGTGCTCAGAGATCTGAATGAGAGTCTGCTCAGAGATCTGAATGAGAGAGTGCTCAGAGATCTGAATGAGAGAGTGTTCAGAGATCTGAATGAGAGTATGCTCAGAGATCTGAATGAGAGAGTGCTCAGAGATCTGAATGAGAGAGTGCTCAGAGATCTGAATGAGCGAGTGCTCAGAGATCTGAATGAGAGTGTTCAGAGATCTGAATGAGAGAGTGCTCAGAGATCTGAATGAGAGAGTGCTCAGAGATCTGAATGAGAGTGTGTTCAGAGATCTGAATGAGAGAGTGCTCAGAGATCTGAATGAGAGAGTGCTCAGAGATCTGAATGAGAGAGTGCTCAGAGATCTGAATGAGAGAGTGCTCAGAGAAGTCCATCCTCTGCCAAAGGTGTTGGATGAAACATTAGCACAACTCACAGGAGCCAAAGTCTTATCCAAGTTAGATGCCAATAGGTAAATCTCTCTCACAGAATCCTCATGGCTATTGACGACCTTCATCACTCCCGATGGAAGGTACTGTTTCCATTCGGTATATCTAGCGCTCCTGAACATTTTCAGAAAAGAATGGGTGAAATTCTCGCGGGGCTATGGATGGAGCTCGTTACCAGATGGACGATATCCTTGTGTTTGGAATTGACCACAGAACATGGCTCTCGCCTTATGGCCGTACTCAAACGAATAGAGTCAGCAGGAGTTACACTGAACCCACAGATGTGTGAATTTGGGAGAAAAAGCCTCAAGTTCCTGGGTCACATGATCGATGAAACAGGTCATGTGACCCAGGTTATCAGAGCAGATCCGGACAAGACCACTGCTATTACTGAGATGACTTCCCCAACTTCGATTCCCGAGCTTCGTCGATTCATGGAAATGGTAAACCAGTTAGGGAAGTTTACTCCCAACCCCCGTGGGGGAGACCATCCTGCTGAAGATTGCCGCCTCAAAGATGCGGAGTGCCACCATTGCAAAAAAAAAAAGGGAGACACAGCGAAAGTTTGCAGAGGCAAAGGGACACAGAGACCCCTGAGGCAATTCCACTGATCAACAAAGTCTCAGCAGAAACGAGTAGGGACCCATCAACTAACAGAAGAGATTCCAGTGAAGAAACACTTTATACGATGTTTCACACCCCCGCTGAGAAGAGTAAATCAATGGTGGTCACAGTAAAAGCAAATGGAGAAGATCTACAGATGGAGGTGGGCACAGGCGCTTCTGCTTCCACCATCAGTGAAGATACGTACCACCACCGCTTATGGAAGGGAGAGCAACGCGAGCCAAGATTGACCAAGAAATCGATTGCTTAGAAAGAACTGGGATCATAGAGAAGGTCCGGTTCGCAGATTGGGCCGCACCAATTGTACCGGTTATGAAACCAGACCAGTCTATCAGAATTTGTGGGGACTACTAGGTCACCATCAAGAGGACAATGAAGGTGGATACCTACCCTTTGCCCAAGATAGATGACATATTTGCATCGCTGGCAGGAGGGAAGACATTTAGCAAGTTGAACCTCGCCCATGCATTCCTACAGATACCACTCGAGGAGAGCTCAAAATCGTACGTCACAATCAACACGCACAAGGGTCTGTCAGTATAATCAACTACCCTTTGGAGTATCATCAGCACCATCAATATGTCAGCATCTTATGGATGGAGTCCTACAAGGAGTTCCTAATGTGAGCATCTACCTTGACGGTATCCTGGTGACTGGGGAGACTGAGGAGAAACACTTGGAGATGCTAGGTCTTCAAGAAGCTAGGAGAGGCTGGCATGAAGCTCAAGAAAGAGAAGTGTGCCTTCATGATGAGCTCTGTGGAGTACCTGGGACACCGGATAACAGGAGATGGACTGAGTCCCACTAAGAAAAAGGTACAAGCTATTGTAGAGGCCCCACCTCCTTAGGCGTGTCACAGTTACGCTCCTTCCTCGGCTTAGTGAATAACTAGAGGGTAAATTATTATCCAACTCTCCAGCACCTCAGCACCACTATACAGACTGCTAGGGTAGATTCTTACCCAACTCTCCAGCACCTCAGCACCACTATACAGACTGCTAGGGTAGATTCTTACCCCAACTCTCCAGCACCTCAGCACCACTATACAGACTGCTAGGGTAGATTCTTACCCCAACTCTCCAGCACCTCAGCACCACTATACAGACTGCTAGGGTAGATTCTTACCCCAACTCTCCAGCACCTCAGCACCACTATACAGACTGCTAGGGTAGATTATTACCCCAACTCTCCAGCACCTCAGCACCACTATACAGACTGCTAGGGTAGATTCGTATCCCAACTCTCCAGCACCTCAGCACCACTATACAGACTGCTAGGGTAGATTCGTATCCCAACTCTCCAGCACCTCAGCACAACTATACAGACTGCTAGGGTAGATTCTTATCCCAACTCTCCAGCACCTCAGCACCTCTATACAGACTGCTAGGGTAGATTATTACCCCGACTCTCCAGCACCACTATACAGACTGCTAGGGTAGATTATTATCAGCACCACTATACAGACTGCTAGGGTAGATTCTTATCCGAACTCTCCAGCACCTAAGCACCACTATACAGACTGCTAGGGTAGATTCTTATCCGAACTCTCCAGCACCTCAGCACCACTATACAGACTGCTCCAGCAGCAGACAAAATGGACTTGAGGTTGAGAAGAGAAAAAGACCTTCCAGGAAGCACAGCTACACTTCATCACTTACACTATGACTCAGAGAAGGATCTGATACTCTCTTGTGATGCATCGCCCTATGGACTCGGAGCTGTGTTATCACACCAAATGACTGAAAAACCAATAGCCTTTGCATCACGCACCCTTGGACCAGCTGAGAAGAAATACGTCCAACAGGAGAAAGGGTTAGCAATCATGTGAGGAAGTTTCACCAATATCTGTTGGGGTCGACACTTCACAATCAACTCTGACCACAAACCACTTAAAAATCTTTATTTTCTGAAAACCGACCAGTCCCAGCAATGGCTTCAGCAAGGATCCAACGATGGGCTTTGACCCTGAGTGCCTATGACTACACTATTGCATTCAAACTTGGGAAGGATCACGCTAATGCCGATGTGCTGAGTCAGTTACCACTCCCAATTGCACCATCAACTTGTTCTATATATACCTGGAGAAACTGTAGATATGCTTCAAGCTTCACCTGTTACTGCCTCACAGATCAAGTGATGCACAGAATGAGATCCCTTACTTTCAAGCGTACGAAGGATGGTCTTACAAGGATGGGAAGGAAGTTGATTTGATCCCACCTATGCAACCATTTAAACAGAGGAAGGATAAGCTCAGCATCCATGTGGTTGCTTGCTCTGGGGAAATCGAGTGGTAGTTGCCTAAAGTCGGCAGAGGTAAGCTGCTAGAAGAATTACATATTGGACATCCGGGCATCTCCAGAATGAAGGGACTTGCCAGAAGCATTGTGTGGTGGTCAGGACTAGATGCAGGCCTAGAAGGCAAGGTGAACCAGAAGCATTGTGTGGTGGCCAGGACTAGATGTAGGCCTAGAAGGCAAGGTGAACCAGAAGCATTGTGTGGTGGCCAGGACTAGATGTAGACCTAGAAGGCAAGGTGAACCAGAAGCATTGTGTGGTGGCCAGGACTAGATGTAGGCCTAGAAGGCAAGGTGAACCAGAAGCATTGTGTGGTGGCCAGGACTAGATGTAGGCCTAGAAGGCAAAGGTGAACCAGAAGCATTGTGTGGTGGCCAGGACTAGATGTAGGCCTAGAAGGCAAAGGTGAACCAGAAGCATTGTGTGGTGGCCAGGACTAGATGCAGGCCTAGAAGGCAAGGTGAACCAGAAGCATTGTGTGGTGGCCAGGACTAGATGTAGGCCTAGAAGGCAAGGTGAACCAGAAGCATTGTGTGGTGGCCAGGACTAGATGTAGGCCTAGAAGGCAAGGTGAACCAGAAGCATTGTGTGGTGGCCAGGACTAGATGTAGGCCTAGAAGGCAAGGTGAACCAGAAGCATTGTGTGGTGGCCAGGACTAGATGCAGGCCTAGAAGGCAAGGTGAACCAGAAGCATTGTGTGGTGGCCAGGACTAGATGCAGACCTAGAAGGCAAGGTGAACCAGAAGCATTGTGTGGTGGCCAGGACTAGATGTAGGCCTAGAAGGCAAGGTGAACCAGAAGCATTGTGTGGTGGCCAGGACTAGATGTAGGCCTAGAAGGCAAGGTGAACCAGAAGCATTGTGTGGTGGCCAGGACTAGATGTAGGCCTAGAAGGCAAGGTGAACCAGAAGCATTGTGTGGTGGCCAGGACTAGATGTAGGCCTAGAAGGCAAGGTGAACCAGAAGCATTGTGTGGTGGGCAGGACTAGATGTAGGCCTAGAAGGCAAGGTGAACCAGAAGCATTGTGTGGTGGCCAGGACTAGATGTAGGCCTAGAAGGCAAGGTGAACCAGAAGCATTGTGTGGTGGCCAGGACTAGATGTAGGCCTAGAAGGCAAGGTGAACCAGAAGCATTGTGTGGTGGCCAGGACTAGATGTAGGCCTAGAAGGCAAGGTGAACCAGAAGCATTGTGTGGTGGCCAGGACTAGATGTAGGCCTAGAAGGCAAGGTGAACCAGAAGCATTGTGTGGTGGCCAGTAACAAACAGAAGACGACTGTTATTTTCCGATCCACTGGTCGCCATCAGTGGGCGGGGAAAGCGTTTCCCGACATAGAGCAAGGTTTTTTTTCATTTGGTGGCATCCTTGCCATGGTACCAACAGAGTGGGTCACCAATGAAGTGGATAAACACTTCTCAAGATAATAATAAATCTCAAACTAGGCAGCGCATTTCAACTGGTAAGGTTTCATACAACTGTGCGTTAACTATATAGAACAAACTATATAGAACATTATGATTGTTAATTAACTAGTGAACACGGAAGTGTCACAATGGAATGTCCAAATCACGACGGAAACGAGGCATGAAAGTCTGGTCACTACAGAGGGAATAAAGAAAACTAGGGAGAATTGGAGAGACGCGTGTCCAGGTTTCTGTTCCAGTGCAAAATAAAGCACACTCGACCACTGGCATATCACCAGCTGATATTACCACAAGTCCAGAACAAGCAACTTACTCAGAAGAACACACATGACCGACACGCTAAGGGTAGAAGCTTCGACATTGCTCAGGAAATGTTTGTCAATAGCTTACAACACGTAAACATTTCTTGGAAGCCAGGACCATCTCTTGGAAGCTGGACCATCTCTTGGAAGCAGGACCATCTCTTGGAAGCCAGGACCATCTCTTGGAAGCTGGACCATCTTTTGGAAGCCAGGACCATCTCTTGGAAGCCAGGTCCATCTCTTGGAAGCCAGGACTATCTCTTGGAAGCCAGGACCATCTCTTGGAAGCCAGGACCATCTCTTGGAAGCCAGGACCATCTCTTGGAAGCCAGGACCATCTCTTGGAAGCCAGGACCATCTCTTGGAAGCCAGGACCATCTCTTGGAAGCCAGGACCATCTCTTGGAAGTCAGGACCATCTCTTGGAAGCCAGGACCATCTCTTGGAAGCCAGGACCATCTCTTGGAAGCTGGACCATCTCTTGGAAGCCAGGACCATCTCTTAGAAGCCAGGACCATCTCTTGGAAGCCAGGACCATCTCTTGGAAGCCAGGGCCATCTCTTGGAAGCCAGGACCATCTCTTGGAAGCTGGACCATCTCTTGGAAGCCAGGACCATCTCTTAGAAGCCAGGACCATCTCTTGGAAGACAGGGCCATCTCTTGGAAGCCAGGACCATCTCTTGGAAGCCAGGCCCATCTCTTGGAAGCCAGGTCCATCTCTTGGAAGCCAGGACCATCTCTTGGAAGCCAGGACCATCTCTTGGAAGCCAGAAGCCAGGACCATCTCTTGGAAGCCAGGTCCATCTCTTGGAAGAGGACCATCTCTTGGAAGCCAGACCATCTCTTGGAAGCCAGGACCATCTCTTGGAAGCTGGACCATCTCTTGGAAGCCAGGACCATCTCTTGGAAGCCAGGACCATCTCTTGGAAGCCAGGACCATCTCTTGGAAGAGGACCAGCGATGGCTTCCCATGGACCTCTATCATTTGAAGCATAACTGGAGTCTGGTGCACAGAATCCGCTGTCATGTTGATCACCTACAGAATGTTCAAGTCATCCACAAGACAGATGGAGAAGAAACATTCTTCCAACACCTACTCAAGAATGGCAGCAACAAGGAAGGATACCCGATCCTACGCCTGTTCACACTCTGAGCCTAAGACGCTAAACGAGGAACCAACCGCCCACTCGTTATACACCGGAACTGAACTAGTGCAAACTAAAGAGGGAGGAGTGCAGTAACGGAACTAATGAACATTCTTAGGACTTAGCAACAGTCAGGAAGAGTGCACTTATTATCTTATGTCATTGAACTCACTGCCTTAGTTTGGTTGGTAATATATATAATAATTATTATTGTGGTTATTATCACTTGGATGATGTCATAGCTTGTACAGTATTTAAGTAGCTCCAATTTTGTGTTGTGCAATGGTCCACTATGCTCCACTATGCTGAATAATAAACTTAAGAATACTACAGGGACCCATTAGTGTAAACCTGTAGCTAGGTCCTGCTTCTCCCCACCATCCACCCACCTACCTTGTGATGGGAGCGTGAGGGCCTCCTTCAATTAGCTGATGCAAGCAGCTCTGCAGGAACTCCCATGGATCAGGAGGCCCCATCACTGACAACCCTGTCAGCAACGACTACAAATATGATATAAGAGCTAGGTCAAGGGTGCATCACTAGGGCAAGACTCATCTCACCTCCATGATAGCAGGGTACCTGTGGTGTAGCAGATACTGCTGTAAGTCTGGCGCATAGCCGTCCAAAGACACCAGGGAATTCATCTGTTTTAGTCTGCGCAGTGCACCTCCCCTCCCCCCTCCAGCTTCAAGCAGCCTAGCACAGAGCACCTGAGGGTCTTACCGTTTCTCAGTTGCCTGGCGACAAGGAGCCCCGCCCACAACCGTAGGAGGTTTGGCCTAACATATGATCACTATACTCGCAATTTGTTGTTGTACGGTATGGCCGAGTTGGAGGGCTTTCTCTGCCCCCTGTGCATGGCGGACTGCCGCTCCGTACACGAACTGGAGGCTCATTACAGGGAAGAACATGCAGAGCCTACCACCTCCAAGCTGAAAAGCAACTTTCTAAACTTTGTCGATATAGCCAAGAATACTCTGAAGATTGACACGTCTACCAAGCCAGTTTTGAATATGGGAGCAGGCAGGACACAGTCGAGGAGTGGTGATCATGGCGGTGTCTCGTCTCCAACTGAAATAGAAGGTCCTGCTGCAAGTGCCTGTGTCGTCTGCTGGGAACCGCAGAAAATTGGTTTGTTGCTCATTTCTTCTGTTG
This sequence comes from Cladorhizidae sp. MBARI D1340-BT2, assembly GCA_028752905.1. Classification (NCBI taxonomy): domain Eukaryota; kingdom Metazoa; phylum Porifera; class Demospongiae; order Poecilosclerida; family Cladorhizidae; species Cladorhizidae sp. MBARI D1340-BT2. The sequence continues at coordinate 35,148,334 of JAQNBH010000001.1, read as the reverse complement.
CAATCAGAAGGCAATGGTGTCTGGTAACTATTTTCATGGCCCATTTTAGAATGGTGACAGAGATGGTCAGGCTCACGATTGTTATCACCTTCCAAGTCCTGCTGTAATAGGCCAGTAGTTCGCAGAAGCCTCACTGAGAGTTGTTGCATGTCAAGTTCTTGCATGTCAAGTTCTTGCATGTATGCTTAGTGTTGTGTGTATGGCTGCAGGGACCATGATGGAACACACAGTGAAGTTCCGTCGACTGAGAGACGCTCACTTCGCGGAGAGAGTGGTCGCTACCAACAGATTGGTCATCCGACTGGAGAAGGTAAGGTCGGACTAGTAGATGGCTCTCATGTTCTCTTAAAGATAATTATCTGCCTTGCAGCTATTCCGTCTACTGAAACAGAACACACCCAGAACTACCAGGCAGATGAAAAGTTAGAACACCATCATTATTGTCAGTGAATAGGCCACTCCCCTCATTCCTTCTCCTCTTGCTGTCCTCCTATTAACGCCCATCCCTCGTCTAGCTAGCTGCTTGAATGTTGGGCTGGAGTCTCTGACCCTTTGTCTTGCATGACCCTGTACGATGCACAAACAACTCTTGCATGAACCCTTTACCTTGTATGCCCCTTTAATTACCTTGAATAACTTTAATTACTTGAATGATCTTTGAAGACCCTTTACCTTGTGGTGGTGGTGTGCATATGACTAGGTGTGGAGCAGGAAGTAGTGCCATGGAGGAAGGACGAGGATGAGAAGCAATGTCAGAACTGTGGGCGAGTGTTTGGGGTGCGCAGGAGAAGACACCATTGTCGACTGTGTGGCTACATCATCTGCAAGCAGTGCTCACAATTCATGAGCCTCACTGAAGCATGTACACACATACCTCACTGAACATGTGCAGACACACCTCACTGAACATGTGCAGACATACCTCACTGAACATGTGCAGACATACCTCACTGAACATGTGTAGACATACCTCACTGAACATGTACACACATACCTCACTGAACATGTGCAGACATACCTCACTGAACATGTGCAGACATACCTCACTGAACATGTGCAGACATACCTCACTGAACATGTGCAGACATACCTCACTGAACATGTGCAGACATACCTCACTGAACATGTGCAGACATACCTCACTGAACATGTGCAGACATACCTCACTGAACATGTACACACATACCTCACTGAACATGTGCAGACATACCTCACTGAACATGTGCAGACATACCTCACTGAACATGTACACACATACCTCACTGAACATGTGCAGACATACCTCACTGAACATGTGCAGACATACCTCACTGAACATGTGCAGACATTCACTGAAGCACGTGCAGTCACTGTGAATAACAGTCTGTCTTGTATGACAAGTTTACCAGTGCCAGTGTCATGCGTGCACTTCCCCTGAGCTGTGTATGTGCTGAGTGGGCACTGAATGGCCTAGAGCATGTGACTCCAGCCACTTCCTCTAAATCACTCCTCCTGCCATGTACTCACACACTTGTAAATAACTCGTGCCCATATTGGCAGGCGCAGTGAGTGTGTGTATGCACGTCTTGATCAGCTATTGTTTGTATCGTACAGACCCCATCCTGCGTGATTGTCCAGACTACTCCCAGCTAGCTCCCAGCCCCACCCCATGCAGGAGAGGTCTCCAACTCAATCCACGCAAGAGAGAGGGCAAGTCCCCGCAGAGGGGTGGAGGAGGGGAGGAAGAAGATGGGAGTGATGAGGTGAGGGTGTGCATCTCCTGCAAGCAGCTGATTGACAGGTAAGGGAGTAGTGCATGTCTAACATGAGAGGCAACTCCTGTCTAAACACACCGTCTTGTTATGTGTTGTAACATGTCTAGACATCTGCTAATAGTATTGTGACATGTCTAGACATCTGCTAATAGTCTTGTGACATGTCTAGACATCTGCTAATGACATGTCTGGATATCTGGTAATTGTCTTGTAATTCTCTAGACATTTGGCGCAGCTGCAAGCAGCTAAGAAGCCTCAGCTGGTGTCACTCTACGAGGAGATGCACCAGAGGATGGAGGCGAGCGAGAGGCTGAAGCCGGGCTTCATGGAGGTGGCTGACCTGTTGTGGTGAGAGTGGGTGCTCAAGGTTATAATGCAGCACAGTGTGGTGATGTATCATGTGAGCACAGTGTGATGATGTATCATGTGAGCACAGGGTGATGTATCATGTGAGCACGTGTGACCTGCTGTGGTGAGCACAGTGTGGTAATGTATCATGTGAGCACAGGGTGACCTGCTGTGGTGAGCACAGTGTGATGATGTATCATGTGAGCACAGGGTGATGTATCATGTGAGCACAGTGTGATGATGTATCATGTGAGCACAGTGTGATGATGTATCATGTGAGCACAGGGTCCCCCCCAGACCACAAGAGGTTTGGCAATTGTGCTGCTTCTCTCTCTCCTGCTTAGCCTGTTCTTTGCTTTCTCTCATCATCACATGTGCACTGCTATCAAGCCGGAGGAATGGTTGTAGTGGCCCTCACTCTGGAGGGCCATGAGGTGAGTTACGATCAACAGAAGATACACTGTCTGCAACTTTAGCAATCTCTGGTGCCTGGTGGTGGAGGAGCTGCACTAGACTAGTAAAAACACTTGAGGCTATAGAATGTACACATGCATTAGTGACACAAGTGGATGTGCCTATACCAACTCATCATTACTAGGCTAGTGTAATATCTTCTGTTGACCTGATAACATCTGAACATTATAATTACTAGCAAAAGAATGCAGCCTGAGTTAGTAGATGCCTGCCAGCCCATGAGCACCACTACGACTGGCACGAGCTTGAAGGTTAAGGGCATAAGAATGAAGTGACAGAATAATTCCACTTCAGTGTCCAAGGTGCTTGGCTGCCCTCTGCACCCGTCCATTCTCATCTGAACAATGAAGTGCTGGCTACTGCTCAACCCATCCCTTGGTCAGCAGCTCGTGCAGTGCTGCAGGACTTGAAGGGGTTAACATTGCTTCAAGACTTGAAGGGGTTAACATTGCTTCAAGACTTGAAGGGGTTAATATTGCTTCAAGACTTGAAGGGGTTAACATTGCTTCAAGACTTGAAGGGGTTAACATTGCTTCAAGACTTGAAGGGGTTAACATTGCTACACTCCATTTGAATTCCATTGACCTCATGCCACCTCTTGGAAGAATGTTTAATATATTGTCATCAATGGAGCCTGGAAGCAGCTCATGGTGCCCCTGAGTGGGGGCAGTGGCAGCACATGGTGCACCTGAGTGGGGGTGTGGCAGCACATGGTGCCCCTGAGTGGGGCAGCACATGGTGCCCCTTAGTGGGGGCATTGGCAGCACATGGTGCCCCTGAGTGGGGGCAGTGGCAGCACATGGTGCCCCTGAGTGGGGGCATTGGCAGCACATGGTGCCCCTGAGTGGGGGCAGTGGCAGCACATGGTACACCTGAGTGGGGACAGTGGCAGCACATGGTGCACCTGAGTGGGGGTGTGGCAGCACATGGTGCACCTGAGTGGGGGCAGTGGCAGCACTTGGTGCCCCTGAGTGGGTGTGTGGCAGCACATGGTGCACCTGAGTGGGCAATAATGGTTCTCTCCATCATAATAAAAGGAGTGGTTCTCTATGATCTTGGTTTGCTTCCATTATATTGCTAAGCAACAACAGTGGTATCATGTGATGTGGTGTTAAAGGTAAAGGGTCATCAACTGGTTGTGTATGCAACATTAAAGGGAAAGGATCGTCAACTGTTTTAAAGGGTCATCAACTGGTTGTGGTTCACATGGCAGTCTAGTTTGTATAAAATATTTTTGTTCTTTGTCAAAACAATAACAATGAGAGTAGACCAAAGGTTGGATGGCTTCTACTGTTTTTCAACCATGTGTATGTATACATTATTAAATGGTAAAGGTTCACCGAAGTTATGGGAAGTTTGCATGGTATTAAATGGCAAAGGATCACTCAAGTTATGGGTAGTTTGCATGGTATTAAATGGTAAAGGATCACCGGCCGTTTGCATGGTATTAAATGGCAAAGGATCACTCAAGTTATGGGTAGTTTGCATGGTATTAAATGGTAAAGGATCACCGGCAGTTTGCAAGGTATTAAACGGTAATGGATCACCCAAGTTATGGGCAGCTTGGTTTCTTCATTTAAAAATTTTTTTTTTGTCGTTATACCTATACCTACATATACCTATATATGTTTATACCTAAACCTATATATATATATATATATACCTATATATATATACCCATATATATACCTATACATACCTATACATATACCTATATATATATATATATGCCTATATATATATACCTATACCTATATATACCTATATATATATATAGTATATATATATATGTGCAGGTGTGGACAGCAATGCCTGGTGGGACTTGAAGCTGCTTCCAAGCAACGCCATGAACTGCTGTTAGTGTACGAGTCTATTGACACACTTAGGTAGGTCTGTACGTCTCATCTGATCCTATCACATTAGGTGTGCCTCACATTCACAGCAAGAGAATTCTGAGCTGCGGAGCGGCCGACGCTTCTCCCCTCAAGCAAAAGTTGTCTCGCTGTGTTCGTGTGTTTGCTAGCAACTACTTGCAGGAGCACCTGTTGACCCTGCCCTCCGTACCCTCCCCGCAGCAGCTGCAGCAGATCAAGGACGATAGGGAGAGAGAAGCTGCCGAGCGAGTGCTTGAAATGGAGCTCCAGCACCAGAGAGAGGAGCAGGGAAGACAAGTCAACCTCGTGTATCAGGCCAAGGTGGCAGCCGCAGCCGCAGCGGAGAAGAGAGCAGAGGGCAAGAGCCTTGACAAATTTCGTGTCTTCAAGGAGGAAGAGAGAGCGCAGAGCAGTAGAAGGATGGAACACAGGGAGAGTGGGAGGGGATGGATGTGTGCCCCGGAGGAGGGGACCAAAATAGACTGTGAAGACGACCCTTTTATGGTGCAGAGGGAGCAGTTGCGATGCTATATAGGTCAGGCCCGACAGGCCGGGAGGACAGATGAGGTCTGCGTGTTGGAACAGTCTCTCAAGGACATAGAGCTAGCCATGCAAGACCAGGAAATGACCTACCCTCCTCATTAACTATATTCATAAGATATGATGCATCATTGACCCTTTACCACTTGGTTTTCATCATTGTGTAGCAGCTTCTATTTCTCATGAACTCTCAGTTGGCAATAACATTGCCTCAATGATGAAGGCCAGAGCAGGTAGTAGAAATGCCGAGAGAATACAATTTCAAGTTTGATTATTGAGAAGGTTATTGTAGCATTCTATTTGTTATGGCACCTGCACAATTGTGCAATGCTTCAAGGGTCATTCTGATGACCCATTACTAGTGTGCCACGACATGTTATCACTGGTGTCATGGTATGTTATCACTGGTGTCATGGTATGTTATCACTGGTGTCATGGTATGTTATCACTGGTGTCATGGTATGTTATCACTGGTGTCATGACATGTATCACTGGTGTCATGGCTAACATTGTCAATAAAGTCCTGGATGAGAGCCTGGATATCTTTCTGGCGTAGTCCAGTGGTGATCATGGATGTTTCTGCGCCATCATCTGCAGACACAAGTGATTACCACACCTAATAATTGAGTAGTGATGGGAAGCCAGCCTCTTGCTTCACCAGAAGCACTGCACAAGAGACCAGTATATTATGTTTTAGCATAGAGCATGTACGCACTCACAGCCTTGCTAGACTCAAAGCCCCTACCCTTCTCTCCTCAGGCTCACTCACCTCTTGTAAGAGGCAACAAATCTAAGACAATTTCACACACCATTAGATTTCCATCATTCACTTTGTACCATAACCACCACTATGCATGTAGCCACACACCAGCACACAACCCTCCACCACTATGCATGTAGCCACACACCTGCACACAACCCTCCACCACTATGCACGTAGCCACACACCTGCACACAACCCTCCACCACTATGCATGTAGCCACACACCTGCACACAACCCTCCACCACTATGCATGTAGCCACACACCTGCACACAACCCTCCACCACTATGCATGTAGCCACACACCTGCACACAACCCTCCACCACTATGCACATAGCCACACACCTGCACACAACCCTCCACCACTATGCACGTAGCCACACACCTGCACACAACCCTCCACCACTATGCATGTAGCCACACACCTGCACACAACCCTCCACCACTATGCATGTAGCTACACACCTGCACACAACCCTCCACCACTATGCATGTAGCCACACACCTGCACACAACCCTCCACCACTATGCATGTAGACACACACCTGCACACAACCCTCCACCACTATGCATGTAGCCACACACCTGCACACAACCCTCCACCACTATGCATGTAGCTACACACCTGCACACAACCCTCCACCACTATGCATGTAGCCACACACCTGCACACAACCCTCCACCACTATGCATGTAGGCACACACCTGCACACAACCCTCCACCACTATGCATGTAGCCACACACCTGCACACAACCCTCCACCACTATGCATGTGGACACACACCTGCACACAACCCTCCACCACTATGCATGTAGCCACACACCTGCACACAACCCTCCACCACTATGCATGTAGCCACACACCTGCACACAACCCTCCACCACTATGCATGTAGCCACACACCTGCACACAACCCTCCACCACTATGCATGTAGACACACACCTGCACACAACCCTCCACCACTATGCATGTAGCCACACACCTGCACACAACCCTCCACCACTATGCATGTAGCCACACACCTGCACACAAACCTCCACCACTATGCATGTAGCCACACACCTGCACACAACCCTCCACCACTATGCATGTAGCCACACACCTGCACACAACCCTCCACCACTATGCATGTAGCCACACACCTGCACACAACCCTCCACCACTATGCATGTAGCCACACACCTGCACACAACCCTCCACCACTATGCATGTAGCCACACACCTGCACACAACCCTCCACCACTATGCATGTAGCCACACACCTGCACACAACCCTCCACCACTATGCATGTAGACACACACCTGCACACAACCCTCCACCACTATGCACGTAGCCACACACCTGCACACAACCCTCCACCACTATGCATGTAGCCACACACCTGCACACAACCCTCCACCACTATGCATGTAGACACACACCTGCACACAACCCTCCACCACTATGCATGTAGACACACACCTGCACACAACCCTCCACCACTATGCACGTAGCCACACACCTGCACACAACCCTCCACCACTATGCATGTAGCCACACACCTGCACACAACCCTCCACCACTATGCATGTAGCCACACACCTGCACACAACCCTCCACCACTATGCATGTACACACACCAGCACACAACCCTCCACCACTATGCATGTACACACACCTGCACACAACCCTCCACCACTATGCATGTAGCCACACACCTGCACACAACCCTCCACCACTATGCATGTAGACACATACCTGCAGTGAAGCACAGCTTGGAGTCTTCTTCTTGGTGTGCTTCTAATGAAAACTTTACATCAGGATTGTGATACTTCAGCTGGGGGATGTTCTCATACAGAAACAGCCTAGATAGAAAGATAGTTAGAGATAAATAATGTAGATAGATAGATACATAGATAGATAATAGATAGAATGTAGTAGATAGAGTGCCAATATAATAATACAGGCAGTGCCATGACCAAAAGTTGTTCTAGTGTTATAAAAGGCCCAAACTTTTGGCCCTCTTCCCCGTACCTGCCAACATCTCGGGCCCAAACATCTCAGGCCCAAACATCAGGCCCTCTTCCCCGTACCTGCCAACATCTCGGGCCCAAACTTTTGGACCTCTTCCCCATACCTGCCAACATCTCAGGCCCAAACATCAGGCCCTCTTCCCCGTACCTGCCAATCTCAGGCCGAAACTTTTGGTCCTCTTCCCCACACCTGCCAACATCTCAGGCCCAAACTTTTGGCTCTCTTCTCCGTACCTGCCAACATTTCAGGCCCAAACATCAGGCCCTCTTCCCCGTACCTGGCAACATTTCAGGCCCAAACTTTTGGACCTCTTCCCTACACCTGCCAACATCTCAGGCCCAAACTTTTGGCTCTCTTCCCTGTACTTGCCAACATCTCAGGCCCAAACTTTTGGCTCTCTTCCCCTTACCTGCCAACATCTCAAGGCTAACCTCATGGAATGGCAAGAGAGCTTTGACTGAGCTTCCATTGTGACCCTTCATATTCACAGCACTGTTACAGTTGGGGATTTAAAACCTGCTCCCCCTGAAATTATGACGGTGTATTTATTTCTCCTGTTTGTCGTTTTCATTTCTGGCAGGTGAACTTGAACTCGATGGCATGAGGAGGGTTGAATTGAAACACTGAACATTCATGCAATAGAGCAAAGAAGAGCTTTCAAAATATGTACAAGAAACATTATGTGTAGTCAAAGCCTCTCTATGGGAAGCCAAGGTTATTCATCCTTCTTCTCATCTATTTCTAAACAGGTATATAATGAAATGGTAGCATAAGAAGTATCACAACTCAAGAATGGTTGACAATAATGAGCTGAAACTTGAAACGCAGTTAGTATAGCAGTGAACGAAAAAATGAAGAGGAGGACCCCCCCACTAAGATAGCAACCAAATATTCTGAAGCTGCTGTATTGTTTTGAAGCTGCTGTATTGTTCTGAAGCTGCTGCATTGTTCTGAAGCTGCTGTATTGTTCTGAAGCTGCTGCATTGTTCTGAAGCTGCTGCATTGTTCTGAAGCTGCTGTATTGTTCTGAAGCTGCTGCATTGTTCTGAAGCTGCTGTATTGTTCTGAAGCTGCTGTATTGTTCTGAAGCTGCTGTATTGTTCTGAAGCTGCTGTATTATTCTGAAGCTGCTGCATTGTTCTGAAGCTGCTGTATTGTTCTGAAGCTGCTGTATTATTCTGAAGCTGCTGTATTGTTCTGAAGCTGCTGCATTGTTCTGAAGCTGCTGTATTGTTCTGAAGCTGCTGTATTGTTCTGAAGCTGCTGCATTATTCTGAAGCTGCTGTATTGTTCTGAAGCTGCTGTATTGTTCTGAAGCTGCTGTATTGTTCTGAAGCTGCTGTATTGTTCTGAAGCTGCTGTATTATTCTGAAGCTGCTGTATTGTTCTGAAGCTGCTGCATTGTTCTGAAGCTGCTGTATTGTTCTGAAGCTGCTGTATTATTCTGAAGCTGCTGTATTGTTCTGAAGCTGCTGTATTGTTCTGAAGCTGCTGTATTGTTCTGAAGCTGCTGTATTGTTCTGAAGCTGCTGTATTATTCTGAAGCTGCTGTATTGTTCTGAAGCTGCTGCATTATTCTGAAGCTGCTGTATTGTTCTGAAGCTGCTGTATTATTCTGAAGCTGCTGTATTATTCTGAAGCTGCTGTATTGTTCTGAAGCTGCTGCATTGTTCTGAAGCTGCTGCATTGTTCTGAAGCTGCTGCATTGTTCTGAAGCTGCTGTATTGTTCTGAAGCTGCTGCATTGTTCTGAAGCTGCTGCATTGTTCTGAAGCTGCTGCATTGTTCTGAAGCTGCTGTATTATTCTGAAGCTGCTGTATTATTCTGAAGCTGCTGTATTGTTCTGAAGCTGCTGTATTGTTCTGAAGCTGCTGTATTGTTCTGAAGCTGCTGTATTATTCTGAAGCTCCTGCATTGTTCTGAAGCTGCTGTATTGTTCTGAAGCTGCTGTATTGTTCTGAAGCTGCTGCATTGTTCTGAAGCTGATGTATTGTTCTGAAGCTGCTGCATTGTTCTGAAGCTGATGTATTGTTCTGAAGCTGCTGTATTGTTCTGAAGCTGATGTATTGTTCTGAAGCTGCTGTATTGTTCTGAAGCTGCTGTATTGTTCTGAAGCTGCTGTATTGTTCTGAAGCTGCTGTATTGTTCTGAAGCTGCTGCATTGTTCTGAAGCTGCTGTATTATTCTGAAGCTGCTGTATTGTTCTGAAGCTGCTGTATTGTTCTGAAGCTGCTGTATTGTTCTGAAGCTGCTGTATTGTTCTGAAGCTGCTGCATTGTTCTGAAGCTGCTGCATTGTTCTGAAGCTGCTGCATTGTTCTGAAGCTGCTGTATTGTTCTGAAGCTGCTGCATTGTTCTGAAGCTGCTGTATTATTCTGAAGCTGCTGTATTGTTCTGAAGCTGCTGTATTGTTCTGAAGCTGCTGTATTATTCTGAAGCTGCTGTATTGTTCTGAAGCTGCTGTATTGTTCTGAAGCTGCTGTATTATTCTGAAGCTGCTGTATTGTTCTGAAGCTGCTGCATTGTTCTGAAGCTGATGTATTGTTCTGAAGCTGCTGCATTGTTCTGAAGCTGATGTATTGTTCTGAAGCTGCTGTATTGTTCTGAAGCTGATGTATTGTTCTGAAGCTGCTGTATTGTTCTGAAGCTGCTGTATTGTTCTGAAGCTGCTGTATTATTCTGAAGCTGCTGTATTGTTCTGAAGCTGCTGCATTGTTCTGAAGCTGCTGTATTATTCTGAAGCTGCTGTATTGTTCTGAAGCTGCTGTATTGTTCTGAAGCTGCTGTATTGTTCTGAAGCTGCTGTATTGTTCTGAAGCTGCTGCATTGTTCTGAAGCTGCTGCATTGTTCTGAAGCTGCTGCATTGTTCTGAAGCTGCTGTATTGTTCTGAAGCTGCTGCATTGTTCTGAAGTTGCTGCATTGTTCTGAAGCTGCTGTATTATTCTGAAGCTGCTGTATTGTTCTGAAGCTGCTGTATTGTTCTGAAGCTGCTGTATTATTCTGAAGCTGCTGTATTGTTCTGAAGCTGCTGTATTGTTCTGAAGCTGCTGTATTATTCTGAAGCTGCTGTATTGTTCTGAAGCTGCTGCATTGTTCTGAAGCTGCTGTATTGTTCTGAAGCTGCTGTATTATTCTGAAGCTGCTGTATTGTTCTGAAGCTGCTGTATTATTCTGAAGCTGCTGTATTGTTCTGAAGCTGCTGTATTGTTCTGAAGCTGCTGCATTGTTCTGAAGCTGCTGCATTGTTCTGAAGCTGCTGTATTATTCTGAAGCTGCTGTATTGTTCTGAAGCTGCTGCATTGTTCTGAAGCTGCTGTATTGTTCTGAAGCTGCTGCATTGTTCTGAAGCTGCTGCATTGTTCTGAAGCTGCTGTATTGTTCTGAAGCTGCTATATTGTTCTGAAGCTGCTGTATTGTTCTGAAGCTGCTGCATTGTTCTGAAGCTGCTGTATTGTTCTGAAGCTGCTGTATTATTCTGAAGCTGCTGTATTGTTCTGAAGCTGCTGTATTGTTCTGAAGCTGCTGCATTATTCTGAAGCTGCTGTATTGTTCTGAAGCTGCTGTATTGTTCTGAAGCTGCTGTATTATTCTGAAGCTGCTGTATTGTTCTGAAGCTGCTGTATTGTTCTGAAGCTGCTGTATTATTCTGAAGCTGCTGTATTATTCTGAAGCTGCTGCATTGTTCTGAAGCTGCTGTATTGTTCTGAAGCTGCTGTATTGTTCTGAAGCTGCTGCATTGTTCTGAAGCTGCTGCATTGTTCTGAAGCTGCTGTATTGTTCTGAAGCTGCTGTATTGTTCTGAAGCTGCTGCATTGTTCTGAAGCTTCTGAAGCTGCTGTATTATTCTGAAGCTGCTGTATTGTTCTGAAGCTGCTGTATTATTCTGAAGCTGCTGTATTGTTCTGAAGCTGCTGCATTGTTCTGAAGCTGCTGCATTATTCTGAAGCTGCTGTATTGTTCTGAAGCTGCTGCATTGTTCTGAAGCTGCTGCATTGTTCTGAAGCTGCTGTATTATTCTGAAGCTGCTGCATTGTTCTGAAGCTGCTGTATTATTCTGAAGCTGCTGTATTGTTTTGAAGCTGCTGTATTGTTTTGAAGCTGCTGTATTATTCTGAAGCTGCTGTATTGTTCTGAAGCTGCTGTATTGTTCTGAAGCTGCTGTATTGTTCTGAAGCTGCTGCATTGTTCTGAAGCTGCTGTATTATTCTGAAGCTGCTGCATTGTTCTGAAGCTGCTGTATTATTCTGAAGCTGCTGTATTGTTCTGAAGCTGCTGTATTGTTTTGAAGCTGCTGTATTGTTTTGAAGCTGCTGTATTGTTTTGAAGCTGCTGTATTATTCTGAAGCTGCTGTATTGTTCTGAAGCTGCTGTATTGTTCTGAAGCTGCTGCATTGTTCTGAAGCTGCTGTATTATTCTGAAGCTGCTGTATTGTTCTGAAGCTGCTGCATTGTTCTTAAGCTGCTGTATTGTTCTGAAGCTGCTGTATTATTCTGAAGCTCCTGCATTGTTCTGAAGCTGCTGCATTGTTCTGAAGCTGCTGTATTATTCTGAAGCTGCTGTATTGTTCTTAAGCTGCTGTATTATTCTGAAGCTGCTGCATTGTTCTGAAGCTGCTGTATTGTTCTGAAGCTGCTGCATTGTTCTGAAGCTGCTGTATTGTTCTGAAGCTGCTGTATTGTTCTGAAGCTGCTGTATTGTTCTGAAGCTGCTGTATTATTCTGAAACTGCTGCATTGTTCTGAAGCTGCTGTATTGTTCTTAAGCTGCTGTATTATTCTGAAGCTGCTGCATTGTTCTGAAGCTGCTGTATTGTTCTGAAGCTGCTGCATTGTTCTGAAGCTGCTGTATTGTTCTGAAGCTGCTGTATTATTCTGAAGCTGCTGTATTGTTCTGAAGCTGCTGTATTGTTCTGAAGCTGATGCATTATTCTGAAACTGCTGCATTGTTCTGAAGCTCCTGCATTGTTCTGAAGCTGCTGTATTGTTCTGAAGCTGCTGTATTATTCTGAAGCTGCTGTATTGTTCTTAAGCTGCTGTATTATTCTGAAGCTGCTGCATTGTTCTGAAGCTGCTGTATTGTTCTGAAGCTGCTGCATTGTTCTGAAGCTGCTGTATTATTCTGAAGCTGCTGTATTGTTCTGAAGCTGCTGTATTGTTCTGAAGCTGCTGTATTATTCTGAAACTGCTGCATTGTTCTGAAGCTGCTGCATTGTTCTGAAGCTGCTGCATTGTTCTGAAGCTGCTGCATTGTTCTGAAGCTCCTGCATTGTTCTGAAGCTGCTGCATTGTTCTGAAGCTGCTGTATTATTCTGAAGCTGCTGTATTATTCTGAAGCTGCTGCATTGTTCTGAAGCTGCTGTATTGTTCTGAAGCTGCTGTATTGTTCTGAAGCTGCTGTATTGTTCTGAAGCTGCTGTATTGTTCTGAAGCTGCTGTATTGTTCTGAAGCTGCTGCATTGTTCTGAAGCTGCTGTATTGTTCTGAAGCTGCTGCATTGTTCTGAAGCTGCTGCATTGTTCTGAAGCTGCTGTATTGTTCTGAAGCTGCTGCATTGTTCTGAAGCTGCTGTATTATTCTGAAGCTGCTGTATTGTTCTGAAGCTGCTGCATTGTTCTGAAGCTGCTGTATTGTTCTGAAGCTGCTGCATTGTTCTGAAGCTGCTGCATTGTTCTGAAGCTGCTGTATTGTTCTGAAGCTGCTATATTGTTCTGAAGCTGCTGTATTGTTCTGAAGCTGCTGCATTGTTCTGAAGCTGCTGTATTGTTCTGAAGCTGCTGTATTATTCTGAAGCTGCTGTATTGTTCTGAAGCTGCTGTATTGTTCTGAAGCTGCTGCATTATTCTGAAGCTGCTGTATTGTTCTGAAGCTGCTGTATTGTTCTGAAGCTGCTGTATTATTCTGAAGCTGCTGTATTGTTCTGAAGCTGCTGTATTGTTCTGAAGCTGCTGTATTATTCTGAAGCTGCTGTATTATTCTGAAGCTGCTGCATTGTTCTGAAGCTGCTGTATTGTTCTGAAGCTGCTGTATTGTTCTGAAGCTGCTGCATTGTTCTGAAGCTGCTGCATTGTTCTGAAGCTGCTGTATTGTTCTGAAGCTGCTGTATTGTTCTGAAGCTGCTGCATTGTTCTGAAGCTTCTGAAGCTGCTGTATTATTCTGAAGCTGCTGTATTGTTCTGAAGCTGCTGTATTATTCTGAAGCTGCTGTATTGTTCTGAAGCTGCTGCATTGTTCTGAAGCTGCTGCATTATTCTGAAGCTGCTGTATTGTTCTGAAGCTGCTGCATTGTTCTGAAGCTGCTGCATTGTTCTGAAGCTGCTGTATTATTCTGAAGCTGCTGCATTGTTCTGAAGCTGCTGTATTATTCTGATGCTGCTGTATTGTTTTGAAGCTGCTGTATTGTTTTGAAGCTGCTGTATTATTCTGAAGCTGCTGCATTGTTCTGAAGCTGCTGTATTATTCTGAAGCTGCTGTATTGTTCTGAAGCTGCTGTATTGTTCTGAAGCTGCTGTATTGTTCTGAAGCTGCTGCATTGTTCTGAAGCTGCTGTATTATTCTGAAGCTGCTGCATTGTTCTGAAGCTGCTGTATTATTCTGAAGCTGCTGTATTGTTCTGAAGCTGCTGTATTGTTTTGAAGCTGCTGTATTGTTTTGAAGCTGCTGTATTGTTTTGAAGCTGCTGTATTATTCTGAAGCTGCTGTATTGTTCTGAAGCTGCTGTATTGTTCTGAAGCTGCTGCATTGTTCTGAAGCTGCTGTATTATTCTGAAGCTGCTGTATTGTTCTGAAGCTGCTGCATTGTTCTTAAGCTGCTGTATTGTTCTGAAGCTGCTGTATTATTCTGAAGCTCCTGCATTGTTCTGAAGCTGCTGCATTGTTCTGAAGCTGCTGTATTATTCTGAAGCTGCTGTATTGTTCTTAAGCTGCTGTATTATTCTGAAGCTGCTGCATTGTTCTGAAGCTGCTGTATTGTTCTGAAGCTGCTGCATTGTTCTGAAGCTGCTGTATTGTTCTGAAGCTGCTGTATTGTTCTGAAGCTGCTGTATTGTTCTGAAGCTGCTGTATTATTCTGAAACTGCTGCATTGTTCTGAAGCTGCTGTATTGTTCTTAAGCTGCTGTATTATTCTGAAGCTGCTGCATTGTTCTGAAGCTGCTGTATTGTTCTGAAGCTGCTGCATTGTTCTGAAGCTGCTGTATTGTTCTGAAGCTGCTGTATTATTCTGAAGCTGCTGTATTGTTCTGAAGCTGCTGTATTGTTCTGAAGCTGATGCATTATTCTGAAACTGCTGCATTGTTCTGAAGCTCCTGCATTGTTCTGAAGCTGCTGTATTGTTCTGAAGCTGCTGTATTATTCTGAAGCTGCTGTATTGTTCTTAAGCTGCTGTATTATTCTGAAGCTGCTGCATTGTTCTGAAGCTGCTGTATTGTTCTGAAGCTGCTGCATTGTTCTGAAGCTGCTGTATTATTCTGAAGCTGCTGTATTGTTCTGAAGCTGCTGTATTGTTCTGAAGCTGCTGTATTATTCTGAAACTGCTGCATTGTTCTGAAGCTGCTGTATTGTTCTGAAGCTGATGCATTATTCTGAAACTGCTGCATTGTTCTGAAGCTCCTGCATTGTTCTGAAGCTGCTGCATTGTTCTGAAGCTGCTGTATTATTCTGAAGCTGCTGTATTATTCTGAAGCTGCTGCATTGTTCTGAAGCTCCTGCATTGTTCTGAAGCTGCTGCATTGTTCTGAAGCTGCTGTATTGTTCTGAAGCTGCTGTATTGTTCTGAAGCTGCTGTATTGTTCTGAAGCTGCTGCATTGTTCTGAAGCTGCTGTATTGTTCTGAAGCTGCTGCATTGTTCTGAAGCTGCTGCATTGTTCTGAAGCTGCTGTATTGTTCTGAAGCTGCTGCATTGTTCTGAAGCTGCTGTATTATTCTGAAGCTGCTGTATTGTTCTGAAGCTGCTGTATTGTTCTGAAGCTGCTGCATTGTTCTGAAGCTGCTGTATTATTCTGAAGCTGCTGTATTGTTCTGAAGCTGCTGTATTGTTCTGAAGCTGCTGCATTGTTCTGAAGCTGCTGTATTATTCTGAAGCTGCTGTATTGTTCTGAAGCTGCTGTATTGTTCTGAAGCTGCTGCATTGTTCTGAAGCTGCTGTATTGTTCTGAAGCTGCTGCATTGTTCTGAAGCTGCTGTATTGTTCTGAAGCTGCTGCATTGTTCTGAAGCTGCTGTATTATTCTGAAGCTGCTGTATTGTTCTGAAGCTGCTGCATTGTTCTGAAGCTGCTTGTATTGTTCTGAAGCTGCTGTATTGTTCTGAAGCTGATGCATTATTCTGAAGCTCCTGCATTGTTCTGAAGCTGCTGTATTGTTCTGAAGCTGCTGCATTGTTCTGAAGCTGCTGTATTGTTCTGAAGCTGCTGCATTGTTCTGAAGCTGCTGTATTGTTCTGAAGCTGCTGCATTGTTCTGAAGCTCCTGCATTGTTCTGAAGCTGCTGTATTGTTCTGAAGCTGCTGCATTGTTCTGAAGCTGCTGTATTGTTTTGAAGCTGCTGTATTATTCTGAAGCTGCTGTATTGTTCTGAAGCTGCTGTATTGTTCTGAAGCTGCTGCATTATTCTGAAGCTGCTGTATTGTTCTGAAGCTGCTGTATTGTTCTGAAGCTGCTGTATTGTTCTGAAGCTGCTGTATTATTCTGAAGCTGCTGTATTGTTCTGAAGCTGCTGTATTGTTCTGAAGCTGCTGCATTGTTCTGAAGCTGCTGTATTGTTCTGAAGCTGCTGTATTGTTCTGAAGCTGCTGCATTATTCTGAAGCTGCTGCATTGTTCTGAAGCTGCTGTATTGTTCTGAAGCTGCTGTATTGTTCTGAAGCTGCTGCATTGTTCTGAAGCTGCTGCATTGTTCTGAAGCTGCTGCATTGTTCTGAAGCTGCTGTATTGTTCTGAAGCTGCTGCATTGTTCTGAAGCTGCTGCATTGTTCTGAAGCTGCTGTATTATTCTGAAGCTGCTGCATTGTTCTGAAGCTGCTGCATTGTTCTGAAGCTGCTGTATTGTTCTTAAGCTGCTGTATTGTTCTGAAGCTGCTGCATTGTTCTGAAGCTGCTGTATTATTCTGAAGCTGCTGTATTGTTCTGAAGCTGCTGTATTATTCTGAAGCTGCTGTATTGTTCTGAAGCTGCTGCATTGTTCTGAAGCTGCTGCATTGTTCTGAAGCTGCTGCATTGTTCTGAAGCTGCTGTATTGTTCTGAAGCTGCTGCATTGTTCTGAAGCTGCTGTATTGTTCTGAAGCTGCTGTATTATTCTGAAGCTGCTGTATTATTCTGAAGCTGCTGCATTGTTCTGAAGCTGATGTATTATTCTGAAGCTGCTGTATTGTTCTGAAGCTGCTGTATTATTCTGAAGCTGATGTATTGTTCTGAAGCTGCTGCATTGTTCTGAAGCTGCTGTATTGTTCTGAAGCTGCTGTATTGTTCTGAAGCTGCTGCATTGTTCTGAAGCTGCTGTATTGTTCTGAAGCTGCTGTATTGTTCTGAAGCTGCTGTATTGTTCTGAAGCTGCTGTATTATTCTGAAGCTGATGTATTGTTCTGAAGCTGCTGCATTGTTCTGAAGCTGCTGTATTGTTCTGAAGCTGCTGTATTGTTCTGAAGCTGCTGTATTGTTCTGAAGCTGCTGCATTGTTCTGAAGCTGCTGTATTGTTTTGAAGCTGCTGCATTGTTCTGAAGCTGCTGTATTGTTCTGAAGCTGCTGCATTGTTCTGAAGCTGCTGCATTATTCTGAAGCTGCTGTATTATTCTGAAGCTGCTGTATTGTTCTGAAGCTGCTGCATTGTTCTGAAGCTGCTGCATTATTCTGAAGCTGCTGTATTGTTCTGAAGCTGCTGTATTGTTCTGAAGCTGCTGCATTGTTCTGAAGCTGCTGTATTGTTCTGAAGCTGCTGCATTGTTCTGAAGCTGCTGCATTGTTCTGAAGCTGCTGTATTGTTCTGAAGCTGCTGTATTATTCTGAAGCTGCTGTATTGTTCTGAAGCTGCTGTATTGTTCTGAAGCTGCTGTATTATTCTGAAGCTGCTGTATTGTTCTGAAGCTGCTGCATTGTTCTGAAGCTGCTGTATTGTTCTGAAGCTGCTGTATTATTCTGAAGCTGCTGTATTGTTCTGAAGCTGCTGTATTATTCTGAAGCTGCTGTATTGTTCTGAAGCTGATGTATTATTCTGAAGCTGCTGCATTGTTCTGAAGCTGCTGTATTGTTCTGAAGCTGCTGTATTATTCTGAAGCTGCTGTATTGTTCTGAAGCTGCTGTATTGTTCTGAAGCTGCTGCATTGTTCTGAAGCTGCTGTATTATTCTGAAGCTGCTGTATTGTTCTGAAGCTGCTGTATTGTTCTGAAGCTGCTGTATTGTTCTGAAGCTGCTGCATTATTCTGAAGCTCCTGCATTGTTCTGAAGCTGCTGTATTGTTCTGAAGCTGCTGTATTGTTCTGAAGCTGCTGTATTGTTCTGAAGCTGCTGCATTGTTCTGAAGCTGCTGTATTGTTCTGAAGCTGCTGCATTGTTCTGAAGCTGCTGTATTATTCTGAAGCTGCTGTATTGTTCTGAAGCTGCTGTATTGTTCTGAAGCTGCTGCATTGTTCTGAAGCTGCTGTATTGTTCTGAAGCTGCTGTATTATTCTGAAGCTGCTGTATTGTTCTGAAGCTCCTGCATTGTTCTGAAGCTGCTGTATTGTTTTGAAGCTGCTGTATTGTTCTGAAGCTGCTGCATTGTTCTGAAGCTGCTGCATTGTTCTGAAGCTGCTGTATTGTTCTGAAGCTGCTGCATTGTTCTGAAGCTGCTGTATTGTTCTGAAGCTGCTGCATTGTTCTGAAGCTGCTGTATTGTTCTGAAGCTGCTGCATTATTCTGAAGCTGCTGTATTGTTCTGAAGCTGCTGTATTATTCTGAAGCTGCTGCATTGTTCTGAAGCTGCTGTATTGTTCTGAAGCTGCTGCATTATTCTGAAGCTGCTGCATTATTCTGAAGCTGCTGTATTGTTCTGAAGCTGCTGTATTGTTCTGAAGCTGCTGTATTATTCTGAAGCTGCTGCATTGTTCTGAAGCTGCTGTATTATTCTGAAGCTGCTGCATTGTTCTGAAGCTGCTGTATTGTTCTGAAGCTGCTGTATTGTTCTGAAGCTGCTGTATTGTTCTGAAGCTGCTGTATTATTCTGAAGCTGCTGTATTGTTCTGAAGCTGCTGTATTATTCTGAAGCTGCTGCATTGTTCTGAAGCTGCTGTATTGTTCTGAAGCTGCTGTATTGTTCTGAAGCTGCTGTATTATTCTGAAGCTGCTGTATTATTCTGAAGCTGCTGTATTGTTCTGAAGCTGCTGTATTATTCTGAAGCTGCTGCATTGTTCTGAAGCTGCTGTATTGTTCTGAAGCTGCTGTATTGTTCTGAAGCTGCTGTATTGTTCTGAAGCTGCTGTATTATTCTGAAGCTGCACATTAGCAAGCAAAGAAGTGAATGGTAAGTTCAGCAGTCAAGTATCATGTGACTAAATAGTCAACTGTGTGGCAGCAGATAACAAACAAATCAGCCTACTCCTCTGCAGGTAGTCATGACTAAGCACATCATGTCCCGTGATAGCTACAGGTGAGAGTGCCCATCCCTTACTTCAAAGCTACTGATACCTTGAGCTCAACATGGCAACTGTATACTATCTTTTACCACGTGCCCGAATGAGGTGAGACAGGGTCCTCTTGCTGTTGTCTACTCACACACACAGTTGCTTCTTTCACCCTCACAGGAAGCACTGCCTGCCATGACAACAGGTGTACTCTAGTCCTCCTGAAGCCCACAGCACAGAGAGGGTAGCACCGCTCACTCAGAGCATTCAACAGTAACCTCGACATGAACTTGGATACTAATATTAGGTTGTGGACCCTTTACCGTCTTATCTCCTGATAACCCGCACGCGCGCATGTTGCAATCATTTACCAGCCCCACCCATTCATAGCTGGAAGCGCACGTGTCCAATTCCAATTCCTGCACCAGGACACAAAGAGATGTCTAGTTCATTTTTGAGTAGCTGTAGCAGTCGTAAAAGAAGGAGTTCCAAAAAGCTATTGCTCCTTAAGAAGAGGAGGACGGAGTACGCTGTTAGTCCGCGGCACAAGCTGCCCTGGAATGCTAGAGCAGGCAGAAGAAGCGCTGCCAGGAATGGCGGGGTTGTGGAGAGGAAGATAAAGAAATTTGTGAAGTGGTGTCAAAGAGTGGGCATTGTGCTACATCCTAATGTGAGTGCACCATGCTACACCCTAATATGGGTGGGCATCTAATGTGAGTGGGCAGCACCCTAATTGAGTGTTACTGTCATGGTGTGCCTGGTCTCGTTGGCTCACTTTGTTGCTGTCATGGTGTGCCCACTTTGTTACTGTCATGGTGTGCCTGGTCTTGTTTGGGCATAGTGCAATAAGACTAGTCTTAGCCAGGACTAAGACCTGCAACCCCTCTTCCATTCTCCTGAGTGACTACATAGCTACTTGCTTGCATCTTCAGCCGAAAGGTGCTGAAAAAATAATCCTTGGTGTCCATTTATAGCCCCCTATAGCATATATATATAGCCCCGTTCATTTATAGCCCCTGCAGTATATATATTATATATACTATCTTGCTGTTCATTTATAGCCCCTGCAGTATATATATATTATATATACTATCTTGCTGTTCATTTATAGCCCCTGCAGTATATATATATATTATATACTATCTTGCTATTCATTTATAGCCCCTGAAGTATATATATATATATACTATCTTGCTATTCATTTATACCCCTGCAGTATATATATTATATATACTATCTTGCTGTTCATTTATAGCCCCTGCAGTATATATATTATATATACTATCTTGCTGTTCATTTATAGCCCTACAGTATATATGTTATATATACTATCTTGCTGTTCATTTATAGCCCCTGCAGTATATATATTATATATACTATCTTGCTATTCATTTATAGCCCCTGAAGTATATATATATATATACTATCTTGCTATTCATTTATAACCCCTGCAGTATATATATTATATATACTATCTTGCTATTCATTTATAGCTCCTGCAGTATATATATTATATATACTATCTTGCTGTTCATTTATAGCCCCTACAGTATATATATATTATATATACTATCTTGCTATTCATTTATAACCCCTGCAGTATATATATTATATATACTATCTTGCTGTTCATTTATAGCCCCTGCAGTATATATATTATATATACTATCTTGCTGTTCATTTATAGCCCCTGCAGTGTATATATTATATATACTATCTTGCTGTTCATTTATAGCCCTACAGTATATATATATTATATATACTATCTTGCTGTTCATTGATAGCCCTGCAGTATATATATATTATATATACTATCTTGCTGTTCATTTATAGCCCTACAGTATATATATATATTATATATACTATCTTGCTGTTCATTGATAGCCCTGCAGTATATATATATTATATATACTATCTTGCTGTTCATTTATAGCCCTGCAGTATATATATTATATATACTATCTTGCTGTTCATTTATAGCCCCTGCAGTATATATATTATATATACTATCTTGCTATTCATTTATAGCCCCTGCAGTATATATATATATTATATATACTATCTTGCTGTTCATTTATAGCCCCTACAGTATATATATATTATATATACTATCTTGCTGTTCATTTATAGCCCCTGCAGTATATATATTATATATACTATCTTGCTGTTCATTTATAACCCCTGCAGTATATATATATTATATATACTATCTTGCTGTTCATTTATAGCCCCTGCAGTATATATATTATATATACTATCTTGCTATTCATTTATAGCCCCTGCAGTATATATATTATATATACTATCTTGCTGTTCATTTATAGCCCCTGCAGTATATATATATATTATATATACTATCTTGCTGTTCATTTATAGCCCCTGCAGTATATATATATATTATATATACTATCTTGCTGTTCATTTATAGCCCCTGCAGTATATATATTATATATACTATCTTGCTATTCATTTATAGCCCTGCAGTATATATATTATATATACTATCTTGCTCATTTATAGCCCCTGCAGTATATATATATTATATATACTATCTTGCTGTTCATTTATAGCCCCTGCAGTATATATATTATATATACTATCTTGCTATTCATTTATAGCCCCTGCAGTATATATATTATATATACTATCTTGCTGTTCATTTATAGCCCCTGCAGTATATATATTATATATACTATCTTGCTGTTCATTTATAACCCCTGCAGTATATATATATTATATATACTATCTTGCTGTTCATTTATAGCCCCTGCAGTATATATATATTATATATACTATCTTGCTATTCATTTATAGCCCCTGCAGTATATATATTATATATACTATCTTGCTGTTCATTTATAGCCCCTGCAGTATATATATTATATATACTATCTTGCTATTCATTTATAGCCCCTGCAGTATATATATTATATATACTATCTTGCTGTTCATTTATAGCCCCTGCAGTATATATATATTATATATACTATCTTGCTGTTCATTTATAGCCCCTGCAGTATATATATTATATATACTATCTTGCTATTCATTTATAGCCCCTGCAGTATATATATTATATATACTATCTTGCTGTTCATTTATAGCCCCTGCAGTATATATATTATATATACTATCTTGCTGTTCATTTATAGCCCATGCAGTATATATATTATATATACTATCTTGCTGTTCATTTATAGCCCCTGCAGTATATATATTATATATACTATCTTGCTATTCATTTATAGCCCCTGCAGTATATATTATATATACTATCTTGCTGTTCATTTATAGCCCCTGCAGTATATATATTATATATATATACTATCTTGCTGTTCATTTATAGCCCCTGCAGTATATATATATATATACTATCTTGCTATTCATTTATAGCCCCTGCAGTATATATTATATATACTATCTTGCTATTCATTTATAGCCCCTGCAGTATATATATTATATATACTATCTTGCTATTCCCCTGCAGTATATATATTATATATACTATCTTGCTGTTCCCCTGCAGTATATATATTATATATACTATCTTGCTGTTCATTTATAGCCCCTGCAGTATATATATATTATATATACTATCTTGCTGTTCATTTATAGCCCCTGCAGTATATATATTATATATACTATCTTGCTATTCATTTATAGCCCCTGCAGTATATATATTATATATACTATCTTGCTGTTCATTTATAGCCCCTGCAGTATATATATATATTATATATACTATCTTGCTGTTCATTTATAGCCCATGCAGTATATACCGTAAAGTACGCAGCAAGCGCCCTCCACGTAGCAAGCGCCCACTAGGCTGTTTTCAGCGATCTAGGATTTTGTAGGGTTAACGTAGCAAGCGCCCACTATATAGAAATTGATCGTAATATAAGCGCATGCGCCCAAATAGATTTATTCAACCGCACCGGCGTGCAATAACGTTGCAATACGCACCGCTGTCGTCTGTTCAGAAAACATCTTATTTTTTATTGTTGGCAGAACTGTTACCTGTAATTGAAAATGGCACACAGTCATGCAGGGAAAAAAATAAGAAGCTTTACTGTTTCTTTCAAGACTGAAGTTGTGGAATGGTACAGGACAACAGGCATGCAAAATGTGACCCACACAGCGAAAAAATATGGAGTAGATCGAAAGAGAGTTAGAGAATGGAATGATAGAGCGTTCCTTTCTCTCTTGTGGCATCTCCAACAGCATTGATGGCTCTGAGGATAGTCTAATTAGGGATTGCATTCCGACGCTGAGCGAAGACAGAGAGGAGAGAGATAGCGACGAAGATCCGTTCGCGGATTTGGTTGAAGATGTGAACGACTTGGCGTCTTTCAGTGAACCTGAGGAATAGCACTAGCTAAATTTTAGTTTCCAGAACAAAATAACATTGTAGCCTAGACTCGAGATAGATATTGCATATTGCTTGAACTCGTCGACTTTATTTGTTTTGTTTCAAAACAGCCCGATGTGCGTTATTAAGAATTATTTCACCAATATCACGAGGCAAGCGCCCACTACATGTAGCAAGCGCCCACCCCTACGATTTGGGGGTTGAAAGGTAAGCGCCCGTGGGCGCTTGCTGCGTACTTTACGGTATATTATATATACTATCTTGCTGTTCATTTATAGCCCCTGCAGTATATATATTATATATACTATCTTGCTATTCATTTATAGCCCCTGCAGTATATATTATATATACTATCTTGCTGTTCATTTATAGCCCCTGCAGTATATATATTATATATACTATCTTGCTGTTCATTTATAGCCCCTGCAGTATATATATATTATATATACTATCTTGCTATTCATTTATAGCCCCTGCAGTATTATCTTGCTGTTCATTTATAGCCCTGCAGTATATATATTATATATACTATCTTGCTGTTCATTTATAGCCCCTACAGTATATATATTATATATACTATCTTGCTATTCATTTATAGCCCCTACAGTATATATATTATATATACTATCTTGCTGTTCATTTATCGCCCCTAGGCTACAGTATATATATTATATATACTATCTTGCTGTTCATTTATGCCCCTGCAGTATATATACTATCATGTATTTCCATTCACTTCTGGCCAGACTTTGCAAGTTTTAGTAGCTATTGTGGGTAAAACACTGGCTTCAAGGTTACAGTGCCCCGAGGCTATTGCTTGAATCTTAGGGACTCTTTGAGCCTTCCTCTGCAAGTCCTGTCATCAGCAGACGATCCTATTCCAACATGTGCATTGTTTAGCTAAATCATGCAATCACTATGACACCCAGGTATGCATCACTAATGAGGGGACTTGTGATGGTGGTGTGGGTGTGCGTGCCACTGGTGCCATCAGAGAGGGTGAGTGTGTGGCTGCCATTCCCAGAACTGCTGTCCTCTCCTGCAGCAATAACAAGAGAGTAGCTGAACGTGTGGCAGAGGAGGATGCACTCCAACAGGAGTCCACCTCCAGCTGGCTACCTCTTCTCCTCTCTCTGGCTGCTGAATACTCCAAAAAGTATTCATCCAGAATCTTCTCTAAGGTACTGTAGTCTCTGCCTCTACTCCCCCACCCCATCTCCCCTCACCCTCTGCCCACCTCTCACCCCATCTCCCCCCCACCCTTTACTCCTCTTCTCACCTTATCCCTTTCTCTTAGCGTACTAGTAAATGGGATGGCTATCTGGCTCTGGTTCCGAGTGAGGCTAATTGTCTTCCTATGTTGTGGGAAGCAGCTACCAGACAGCTACTTCTTGAAGGAACAACTGTCAACAAGTGGATTGATAGAGATCTCAAGCATATGCAGGACGACTTTGAATCATTAGTTCGCCCATTCATGAAGAAGAACCGTGACATCTTTAGGTAAGACAATGTTGGCAGGCACACTGCACCACTAGCTTCACGAGCACAACACAAGACCATGTGGAGCTCACTGGACCAGTAGCTTCACTAGCACAACACAAGACCATGTGGAGCTCACTGGACCAGTAGCTTCACTAGCACAACACAAGACCATGTGGAGCTCACTGGACCAGTAGCTTCACTAGCACAACACAAGACCATGTGGAGCTCACTGGACCAGTAGCTTCACTAGCACAACACAAGACCATGTGGAGCTCACTGGACCAGTAGCTTCACTCTAGCACAACACAAGACCATGTGGAGCTCACTGGACCAGTAGCTTCACTCTAGCACAACACAAGACCATGTGGAGCTCACTGGACCAGTAGCTTCACTAGCACAACACAAGACCATGTGGAGCTCACTGGACCAGTAGCTTCACTAGCACAACACAAGACCATGTGGAGTTCACTGGACCAGTAGCTTCACTAGCACAACACAAGACCATGTGGAGCTCACTGGACCAGTAGCTTCACTCTAGCACAACACAAGACCATGTGGAGCTCACTGGACCAGTAGCTTCACTAGCACAACACAAGACCATGTGGAGCTCACTGGACCAGTAGCTTCACTAGCACAACACAAGACCATGTGGAGCTCACTGGACCAGAAGCTTCACTCTAGCACAACACAAGACCATGTGGAGCTCACTGGACCAGTAGCTTCACTAGCACAACACAAGACCATGTGGAGCTCACTGGACGAGTAGCTTCACTCTAGCACAACACAAGACCATGTGGAGCTCACTGTGCCAGTAGCTTCACTAGCACAACACAAGACCATGTGGAGCTCACTGGACCAGTAGCTTCACTAGCACAACACAAGACCATGTAGAGCTCACTGGACCAGTAGCTTCACTCTAGCACTACACAAGACCATGTGGAGCTCACTGAACCAGTAGCTTCACTCTAGCACAACACAAGACCATGTGGAGCTCACTGGACCAGTAGCTTCACTAGCACAACACAAGACCATGTGGAGCTCACTGGACCAGTAGCTTCACTCTAGCACAACACAAGACCATGTGGAGCTCACTGGACCAGTAGCTTCACTAGCACAACACAAGACCATGTGGAGCTCACTGGACCAGTAGCTTCACTCTAGCACAACACAAGACCATGTGGAGCTCACTGGACCAGTAGCTTCACTCTAGCACAACACAAGACCATGTGGAGCTCACTGGACCAGTAGCTTCACTAGCACAACACAAGACCATGTGGAGCTCACTGGACCAGTAGCTTCACTAGCACAACACAAGACCATGTGGAGCTCACTGGACCAGTAGCTTCACTAGCACAACACAAGATCATGTGGAGCTCACTGGACCAGTAGCTTCACTCTAGCACAACACAAGACCATGTGGAGCTCACTGGACCAGTAGCTTAGCACAACACAAGACCATGTGGAGCTCACTGGACCAGTAGCTTCACTAGCACAACACAAGACCATGTGGAGCTCACTGGACCAGTAGCTTCACTAGCACAACACAAGACCATGTGGAGCTCACTGGACCAGTAGCTTCACTAGCACAACACAAGACCATGTGGAGCTCACTGGACCAGTAGCTTCACTAGCACAACACAAGACCATGTGGAGCTCACTGGACCAGTAGCTTCACTAGCACAACACAAGACCATGTGGAGCTCACTGGACCAGTAGCTTCACTAGCACAACACAAGACCATGTGGAGCTCACTGGACCAGTAGCTTCACTCTAGCACAACACAAGACCATGTGGAGCTCACTGGACCAGTAGCTTCACTAGCACAACACAAGACCATGTGGAGCTCACTGGACCAGTAGCTTCACTCTAGCACAACACAAGACCATGTGGAGCTCACTGGACCAGTAGCTTCACTAGCACAACACAAGACCATGTGGAGCTCACTGGACCAGTAGCTTCACTAGCACAACACAAGACCATGTGGAGCTCACTGGACCAGTAGCTTCACTAGCACAACACAAGACCATGTGGAGCTCACTGGACCAGTAGCTTCACTAGCACAACACAAGACCATGTGGAGCTCACTGGACCAGTAGCTTCACTCTAGCACAACACAAGACCATGTGGAGCTCACTGGACCAGTAGCTTCACTAGCACAACACAAGACCATGTGGAGCTCACTGGACCAGTAGCTTCACTCTAGCACAACACAAGACCATGTGGAGCTCACTGGACCATTAGCTTCACTAGCACAACACAAGACCATGTGGAGCTCACTGGACCAGTAGCTTCACTAGCACAACACAAGACCATGTGGAGCTCACTGGACCAGTAGCTTAACTAGCACAACACAAGACCATGTGGAGCTCACTGGACCAGTAGCTTCACTCTAGCACAACACAAGACCATGTGGAGCTCACCGGGCCAGTAGCTTCACTCTAGCACAACACAAGACCATGTGGAGCTCACTGGACCAGTAGCTTCACTCTAGCACAACACAAGACCATGTGGAGCTCACTGGACCAGTAGCTTCACTAGCACAACACAAGACCATGTGGAGCTCACTGGACCAGTAGCTTCACTAGCACAACACAAGACCATGTGGAGCTCACTGGACCAGTAGCTTCACTAGCACAACACAAGATCATGTGGAGCTCACTGGACCAGTAGCTTCACTCTAGCACAACACAAGACCATGTGGAGCTCACTGGACCAGTAGCTTCACTAGCACAACACAAGACCATGTGGAGCTCACTGGACCAGTAGCTTCACTAGCACAACACAAGACCATGTGGAGCTCACTGGACCAGTAGCTTCACTAGCACAACACAAGACCATGTGGAGCTCACTGGACCAGTAGCTTCACTAGCACAACACAAGACCATGTGGAGCTCACTGGACCAGTAGCTTCACTAGCACAACACAAGACCATGTGGAGCTCACTGGACCAGTAGCTTCACTCTAGCACAACACAAGACCATGTGGAGCTCACTGGACCAGTAGCTTCACTAGCACAACACAAGACCATGTGGAGCTCACTGGACCAGTAGCTTCACTCTAGCACAACACAAGACCATGTGGAGCTCACTGGACCAGTAGCTTCACTAGCACAACACAAGACCATGTGGAGCTCACTGGACCAGTAGCTTCACTAGCACAACACAAGACCATGTGGAGCTCACTGGACCAGTAGCTTCACTAGCACAACACAAGACCATGTGGAGCTCACTGGACCAGTAGCTTCACTAGCACAACACAAGACCATGTGGAGCTCACTGGACCAGTAGCTTCACTCTAGCACAACACAAGACCATGTGGAGCTCACTGGACCAGTAGCTTCACTAGCACAACACAAGACCATGTGGAGCTCACTGGACCAGTAGCTTCACTCTAGCACAACACAAGACCATGTGGAGCTCACTGGACCATTAGCTTCACTAGCACAACACAAGACCATGTGGAGCTCACTGGACCAGTAGCTTCACTAGCACAACACAAGACCATGTGGAGCTCACTGGACCAGTAGCTTAACTAGCACAACACAAGACCATGTGGAGCTCACTGGACCAGTAGCTTCACTCTAGCACAACACAAGACCATGTGGAGCTCACCGGGCCAGTAGCTTCACTCTAGCACAACACAAGACCATGTGGAGCTCACTGGACCAGTAGCTTCACTAGCACAACACAAGACCATGTGGAGCTCACTGGACCAGAAGCTTCACTAGCACAACATAAGACCATGTGGAGCTCACTGCACCAGTAGCTTCACTTTAGCACAACACAAGACCATGTGGAGCTCACTGGACCAGTAGCTTCACAAGCACAACACAAGACCATGTGGAGCTCACTGGACCAGTAGCTTCACTAGCACAACACAAGACCATGTGGAGCTCACTGGACCAGTAGCTTCACTCTAGCACAACACAAGACCATGTGGAGCTCACTGGACCAGTAGCTTCACTAGCACAACACAAGACCATGTGGAGCTCACTGGACCAGTAGCTTCACTCTAGCACAACACAAGACCATGTGGAGCTCACTGGACCAGTAGCTTCACTAGCACAACATAAGACCATGTGGAGCTCACTTGACCAGTAGCTTCACTCTAGCACAACACAAGACCATGTGGAGCTCACTGGACCAGTAGCTTCACTAGCACAACACAAGACCATGTGGAGCTCACTGGACCAGTAGCTTCACTAGCACAACACAAGACCATGTGGAGCTCACTGGACCAGTAGCTTCACTAGCACAACACAAGACCATGTGGAGCTCACTGGACCAGTAGCTTCACTCTAGAACAACACAAGACCATGTGGAGCTCACTGGACCAGTAGCTTCACTAGCACAACACAAGACCATGTGGAGCTCACTGGACCAGTAGCTTCACTCTAGCACAACACAAGACCATGTGGAGCTCACTGGACCAGTAGCTTCACTAGCACAACACAAGACCATGTGGAGCTCACTGGACCAGTAGCTTCACTAGCACAACACAAGACCATGTGGAGCTCACTGGACCAGTAGCACTCTAGCACAACACAAGACCATGTGGAGCTCACTGGACCAGTAGCTTCACTAGCACAACACAAGACCATGTAGAGCTCACTGGACCAGTAGCTTCACTCTAGCACAACACAAGACCATGTGGAGCTCACTGAACCAGTAGCTTCACTCTAGCACAACACAAGACCATGTGGAGCTCACTGGACCAGTAGCTTCACTAGCACAACACAAGACCATGTGGAGCTCACTGGACCAGTAGCTTCACTCTAGCACAACACAAGACCATGTGGAGCTCACTGGACCAGTAGCTTCACTAGCACAACACAAGACCATGTGGAGCTCACTGGACCAGTAGCTTCACTCTAGCACAACACAAGACCATGTGGAGCTCACTGGACCAGTAGCTTCACTCTAGCACAACACAAGACCATGTGGAGCTCACTGGACCAGTAGCTTCACTAGCACAACACAAGACCATGTGGAGCTCACTGGACCAGTAGCTTCAATAGCACAACACAAGACCATGTGGAGCTAACTGGACCAGTAGCTTCACTAGCACAACACAAGATCATGTGGAGCTCACTGGACCAGTAGCTTCACTCTAGCACAACACAAGACCATGTGGAGCTCACTGGACCGGTAGCTTCACTAGCACAACACAAGACCATGTGGAGCTCACTGGACCAGTAGCTTCACTCTAGCACAACACAAGACCATGTGGAGCTCACTGGACCAGTAGCTTCACTCTAGCACAACACAAGACCATATGGAGCTCACTGGACCAGTAGCTTCACTAGCACAACACAAGACCATGTGGAGCTCACTGGACCAGTAGCTTCACTAGCACAACACAAGACCATGTGGAGCTCACTGGACCAGTAGCTTCACTCTAGCACAACACAAGACCATGTGGAGCTCACTGGACCAGTAGCTTCACTAGCACAACACAAGACCATGTGGAGCTCACTGGACCAGTAGCTTCACTCTAGCACAACACAAGACCATGTGGAGCTCACTGGACCAGTAGCTTCACTAGCACAACACAAGACCATGTGGAGCTCACTGGACCAGTAGCTTCACTAGCACAACACAAGACCATGTGGAGCTCACTGGACCAGTAGCTTCACTAGCACAACACAAGACCATGTGGAGCTCACTGGACCAGTAGCTTCACTAGCACAACACAAGACCATGTGGAGCTCACTGGACCAGTAGCTTCACTCTAGCACAACACAAGACCATGTGGAGCTCACTGGACCAGTAGCTTCACTAGCACAACACAAGACCATGTGGAGCTCACTGGACCAGTAGCTTCACTCTAGCACAACACAAGACCATGTGGAGCTCACTGGACCATTAGCTTCACTAGCACAACACAAGACCATGTGGAGCTCACTGGACCAGTAGCTTCACTAGCACAACACAAGACCATGTGGAGCTCACTGGACCAGTAGCTTAACTAGCACAACACAAGACCATGTGGAGCTCACTGGACCAGTAGCTTCACTCTAGCACAACACAAGACCATGTGGAGCTCACCGGGCCAGTAGCTTCACTCTAGCACAACACAAGACCATGTGGAGCTCACTGGACCAGTAGCTTCACTAGCACAACACAAGACCAGGAGCTCACTGGACCAGAAGCTTCACTAGCACAACATAAGACCATGTGGAGCTCACTGCACCAGTAGCTTCACTTTAGCACAACACAAGACCATGTGGAGCTCACTGGACCAGTAGCTTCACTAGCACAACACAAGACCATGTGGAGCTCACTGGACCAGTAGCTTCACTAGCACAACACAAGACCATGTGGAGCTCACTGGACCAGTAGCTTCACTCTAGCACAACACAAGACCATGTGGAGCTCACTGGACCAGTAGCTTCACTAGCACAACACAAGACCATGTGGAGCTCACTGGACCAGTAGCTTCACTCTAGCACAACACAAGACCATGTGGAGCTCACTGGACCAGTAGCTTCACTAGCACAACATAAGACCATGTGGAGCTCACTTGACCAGTAGCTTCACTCTAGCACAACACAAGACCATGTGGAGCTCACTGGACCAGTAGCTTCACTAGCACAACACAAGACCATGTGGAGCTCACTGGACCAGTAGCTTCACTAGCACAACACAAGACCATGTGGAGCTCACTGGACCAGTAGCTTCACTAGCACAACACAAGACCATGTGGAGCTCACTGGACCAGTAGCTCACTCTAGCACAACACAAGACCATGTGGAGCTCACTGGACCAGTAGCTTCACTAGCACAACACAAGACCATGTGGAGCTCACTGGACCAGTAGCTTCACTAGCACAACACAAGACCATGTGGAGCTCACTGGACCAGTAGCTTCACTCTAGCACAACACAAGACCATGTGGAGCTCACTGGACCATTAGCTTCACTAGCACAACACAAGACCATGTGGAGCTCACTGGACCAGTAGCTTCACTCTAGCACAACACAAGACCATTGTGGAGCTCACTGGACCAGTAGTTTCACTAGCACAACACAAGACCATGTGGAGCTCACTGGACCAGTAGCTTCACTAGCACAACACAAGACCATGTGGAGCTCACTGGGCCAGTAGCTTCACTCTAGCACAACACAAGACCATGTGGAGCTCACTGGACCAGTAGCTTCACTCTAGCACAACACAAGACCATGTGGAGCTCACTGGACCAGTAGCTTCACTAGCACAACACAAGACCATGTGGAGCTCACTGGACCAGTAGCTTCACTCTAGCACAACACAAGACCATGTGGAGCTCACTGGACCAGTAGCTTCACTAGCACAACACAAGACCATGTGGAGCTCACTGGACCAGTAGCTTCACTCTGGCACAACACAAGACCATGTGGAGCTCACTGGACCAGTAGCTTCACTAGCACAACACAAGACCATGTGGAGCTCACTGGACCAGTAGCTTCACTCTAGCACAACACAAGACCATGTGGAGCTCACTGGACCAGTAGCTTCACTAGCACAACACAAGACCATGTGGAGCTCACTGGACCAGTAGCTTCACTAGCACAACACAAGACCATGTGGAGCTCACTGGACCAGTAGCTTCACTCTAGCACAACACAAGACCATGTGGAGCTCACTGGACCAGTAGCTTCACTCTAGCACAACACAAGACCATGTGGAGCTCACTGGACCAGTAGCTTCACTAGCACAACACAAGACCATGTGGAGCTCACTGGACCAGTAGCTTCACTCTAGCACAACACAAGACCATGTGGAGCTCACTGGACCAGTAGCTTCACTAGCACAACACAAGACCATGTGGAGCTCACTGGACCAGTAGCTTCACTAGCACAACACAACGACCATGTGGAGCTCACTGGACCAGTAGCTTCACTTAGCACAACACAAGACCATGTGGAGCTCACTGGACCAGTAGCTTCACTAGCACAACACAAGACCATGTGGAGCTCACTGGACCAGTAGCTTCACTCTAGCACAACACAAGACCATGTGGAGCTCACTGGACCAGTAGCTTCACTAGCACAACACAAGACCATGTGGAGCTCACTGGGCCAGTAGCTTCACTAGCACAACACAAGACCATGTGGAGCTCACTGGACCAGTAGCTTCACTCTAGCACAACACAAGACCATGTGGAGCTCACTGGACCAGTAGCTTCACTAGCACAACACAAGACCATGTGGAGCTCACTGGACCAGTAGCTTCACTAGCACAACACAAGACCATGTGGAGCTCACTGGACCAGTAGCTTCACTCTAGCACAACACAAGACCATGTGGAGCTCACTGGACCAGTAGCTTCACAAGACCATGTGGAGCTCACTGGACCAGTAGCTTCACTCTAGCACAACACAAGACCATGTGGAGCTCACTGGACCAGTAGCTTCACTAGCACAACACAAGACCATGTGGAGCTCACTGGACCAGTAGCTTCACTCTAGCAGAACACAAGACCATGTGGAGCTCACTGGACCAGTAGCTTCACTAGCACAACAGAAGACCATGTGGAGCTCACTGGGCCAGTAGCTTCACTAGCACAACACAAGACCATGTGGAGCTCACTGGACCAGTAGCTTCACTCTAGCACAACACAAGACCATGTGGAGCTCACTGGACCAGTAGCTTCACTAGCACAACACAAGACCATGTGGAGCTCACTGGACCAGTAGCTTCACTAGCACAACACAAGACCATGTGGAGCTCACTGGACCAGTAGCACCCTAGCACAACACAAGACCATGTGGAGCTCACTGGACCAGTAGCTTCACTCTAGCACAACACAAGACCATGTGGAGCTCACTGGACCAGTAGCTTCACTAGCACAACACAAGACCATGTGGAGCTCACTGGACCAGTAGCTTCACTCTAGCACAACACAAGACCATGTGGAGCTCACTGGACCAGTAGCTTCACTAGCACAACACAAGACCATGTGGAGCTCACTGGACCAGTAGCTTCACTAGCACAACACAAGACCATGTGGAGCTCACTGGGCCAGTAGCTTCACTCTAGCACAACACAAGACCATGTGGAGCTCACTGGACCAGTAGCTTCACTAGCACAACACAAGACCATGTGGAGCTCACTGGACCAGAAGCTTCACTAGCACAACATAAGACCATGTGGAGCTCACTGCACCAGTAGCTTCACTTTAGCACAACACAAGACCATGTGGAGCTCACTGGACCAGTAGCTTCACTAGCACAACACAAGACCATGTGGAGCTCACTGGACCAGTAGCTTCACTAGCACAACACAAGACCATGTGGAGCTCACTGGACCAGTAGCTTCACTCTAGCACAACACAAGACCATGTGGAGCTCACTGGACCAGTAGCTTCACTAGCACAACACAAGACCATGTGGAGCTCACTGGACCAGTAGCTTCACTCTAGCACAACACAAGACCATGTGGAGCTCACTGGACCAGTAGCTTCACTAGCACAACATAAGACCATGTGGAGCTCACTTGACCAGTAGCTTCACTCTAGCACAACACAAGACCATGTGGAGCTCACTGGACCAGTAGCTTCACTAGCACAACACAAGACCATGTGGAGCTCACTGGACCAGTAGCTTCACTAGCACAACACAAGACCATGTGGAGCTCACTGGACCAGTAGCTTCACTAGCACAACACAAGACCATGTGGAGCTCACTGGACCAGTAGCTTCACTCTAGCACAACACAAGACCATGTGGAGCTCACTGGACCAGTAGCTTCACTAGCACAACACAAGACCATGTGGAGCTCACTGGACCAGTAGCTTCACTAGCACAACACAAGACCATGTGGAGCTCACTGGACCAGTAGCACTCTAGCACAACACAAGACCATGTGGAGCTCACTGGACCAGTAGCTTCACTCTAGCACAACACAAGACCATGTGGAGCTCACTGGACCAGTAGCTTCACTAGCACAACACAAGACCATGTGGAGCTCACTGGACCAGTAGCTTCACTCTAGCACAACACAAGACCATTGTGGAGCTCACTGGACCAGTAGTTTCACTAGCACAACACAAGACCATGTGGAGCTCACTGGACCAGTAGCTTCACTAGCACAGCACAAGACCATGTGGAGCTCACTGGGCCAGTAGCTTCACTCTAGCACAACACAAGACCATGTGGAGCTCACTGGACCAGTAGCTTCACTCTAGCACAACACAAGACCATGTGGAGCTCACTGGACCAGTAGCTTCACTCTAGCACAACACAAGACCATGTGGAGCTCACTGGACCAGTAGCTTCACTAGCACAACACAAGACCATGTGGAGCTCACTGGACCAGTAGCTTCACTAGCACAACACAAGACCATGTGGAGCTCACTGGACCAGTAGCTTCACTCTAGCACAACACAAGACCATGTGGAGCTCACTGGACCAGTAGCTTCACTAGCACAACACAAGACCATGTGGAGCTCACTGGACCAGTAGCTTCACTCTAGCACAACACAAGACCATGTGGAGCTCACTGGACCAGTAGCTTCACTAGCACAACACAAGACCATGTGGAGCTCACTGGACCAGTAGCTTCACTCTAGCACAACACAAGACCATGTGGAGCTCACTGGACCAGTAGCTTCACTAGCACAACACAAGACCATGTGGAGCTCACTGGACCAGTAGCTTCACTAGCACAACACAAGACCATGTGGAGCTCACTGGACCAGTAGCTTCACTCTAGCACAACACAAGACCATGTGGAGCTCACTGGACCAGTAGCTTCACTCTAGCACAACACAAGACCATGTGGAGCTCACTGGACCAGTAGCTTCACTAGCACAACACAAGACCATGTGTAGCTCACTGGACCAGTAGCTTCACTCTAGCACAACACAAGACCATGTGGAGCTCACTGGACCAGTAGCTTCACTAGCACAACACAAGACCATGTGGAGCTCACTGGACCAGTAGCTTCACTAGCACAACACAAGACCATGTGGAGCTCACTGGACCAGTAGCTTCATTAGCACAACACAAGACCATGTGGAGCTCACTGGACCAGTAGCTTCACTAGCACAACATAAGACCATGTGGAGCTCACTGGACCAGTAGCTTCACTAGCACAACACAAGACCATGTGGAGCTCACTGGACCAGTAGCTTCACTCTAGCAGAACACAAGACCATGTGGAGCTCACTGGACCAGTAGCTTCACTAGCACAACAGAAGACCATGTGGAGCTCACTGGGCCAGTATCTTCACTAGCACAACACAAGACCATGTGGAGCTCACTGGACCAGTAGCTTCACTCTAGCACAACACAAGACCATGTGGAGCTCACTGGACCAGTAGCTTCACTAGCACAACACAAGACCATGTGGAGCTCACTGGACCAGTAGCTTCACTAGCACAACACAAGACCATGTGGAGCTCACTGGACCAGTAGCACCC
Organism: Cladorhizidae sp. MBARI D1340-BT2; assembly: GCA_028752905.1. Taxonomy (NCBI): domain Eukaryota; kingdom Metazoa; phylum Porifera; class Demospongiae; order Poecilosclerida; family Cladorhizidae; species Cladorhizidae sp. MBARI D1340-BT2. The sequence goes on along the minus strand of JAQNBH010000001.1, from coordinate 35,111,721 downwards.
TAGCACAACACAAGACCATGTGGAGCTCACTGGACCAGTAGCTTCACTCTAGCACAACACAAGACCATGTGGAGCTCACTGGACCAGTAGCTTCACTAGCACAACACAAGACCATGTGGAGCTCACTGGACCAGTAGCTTCACTAGCACAACACAAGACCATGTGGAGCTCACTGGGCCAGTAGCTTCACTCTAGCACAACACAAGACCATGTGGAGCTCACTGGACCAGTAGCTTCACTCTAGCACAACACAAGACCATGTGGAGCTCACTGGACCAGTAGCTTCACTAGCACAACACAAGACCATGTGGAGCTCACTGGACCAGTAGCTTCACTCGAGCACAACACAAGACCATGTGGAGCTCACTGGACCAGTAGCTTCACTAGCACAACACAAGACCATGTGGAGCTCACTGGACCAGTAGCTTCACTAGCACAACACAAGACCATGTGGAGCTCACTGGACCAGTAGCTTCACTAGCACAACACAAGACCATGTGGAGCTCACTGGACCAGTACATGTAGCTTCACTCTAGCACAACACAAGACCATGTGGAGCTCACTGGACCAGTAGCTTCACTCTAGCACAACACAAGACCATGTGGAGCTCACTGGACCAGTAGCTTCACTCTAGCACAACACAAGACCATGTGGAGCTCACTGGACCAGTAGCTTCACTCTAGCACAACACAAGACCATGTGGAGCTCACTGGACCAGTAGCTTCACTAGCACAACACAAGACCATGTGGAGCTCACTGGACCAGTAGCTTCACTAGCACAACACAAGACCATGTGGAGCTCACTGGACCAGTAGCTTCACTCTAGCACAACACAAGACCATGTGGAGCTCACTGGACCAGTAGCTTCACTAGCACAACACAAGACCATGTGGAGCTCACTGGACCAGTAGCTTCACTCTAGCACACCACAAGACCATGTGGAGCTCACTGGACCAGTAGCTTCACTCTAGCTCAACACAAGACCATGTGGAGCTCACTGGACCAGTAGCTTCACTAGCACAACACAAGACCATGTGGAGCTCACTGGACCAGTAGCTTCACTAGCACAACACAAGACCATGTGGAGCTCACTGGACCAGTAGCTTCACTAGCACAACACAAGACCATGTGGAGCTCACTGGACCAGTAGCTTCACTCTAGCACAACACAAGACCATGTGGAGCTCACTGGACCAGTAGCTTCACTAGCACAACACAAGACCATGTGGAGCTCACTGGACCAGTAGCTTCACTAGCAACACAAGACCATGTGGAGCTCACTGGACCAGTAGCTTCACTAGCACAACACAAGACCATGTGGAGCTCACTGGACCAGTAGCTTCACTAGCACAACACAAGACCATGTGGAGCTCACTGGACCAGTAGCTTCACTCTAGCACAACACAAGACCATGTGGAGCTCACTGGACCTGTAGCTTCACTCTAGCACAACACAAGACCATGTGGAGCTCACTGGACCAGTAGCTTCACAAGACCATGTGGAGCTCACTGGACCAGTAGCTTCACTCTAGCACAACACAAGACCATGTGGAGCTCACTGGACCAGTAGCTTCACAAGACCATGTGGAGCTCACTGGACCAGTAGCTTCACTAGCACAACACAAGACCATGTGGAGCTCACTGGACCAGTAGCTTCACTCTAGCACAACACAAGACCATGTGGAGCTCACTGGACCAGTAGCTTCACTAGCACAACACAAGACCATGTGGAGCTCACTGGACCAGTAGCTTCACTCTAGCACAACACAAGACCATGTGGAGCTCACTGGACCAGTAGCTTCACTAGCACAACACAAGACCATGTGGAGCTCACTGGACCAGTAGCTTCACTCTAGCACAACACAAGACCATGTGGAGCCCACTGGACCAGTATCTTCACTAGCACAACACAAGACCATGTGGAGCTCACTGGACCAGTAGCTTCACTAGCACAACACAAGACCATGTCGAGCTCACTGGACCAGTAGCTTCACTCTAGCACAACACAAGACCATGTGGAGCTCACTGGACCAGTAGCTTCACTAGCACAACACAAGACCATGTGGAGCTCACTGGGCCAGTAGCTTCACTAACACAACACAAGACCATGTGGAGCTCACTGGACCAGTAGCTTCACTAGCACAACACAAGACCATGTGGAGCTCACTGGGCCAGTAGCTTCACTAACACAACACAGGACCATGTGGAGCTCACTGGACCAGTAGCTTCACTAGCACAACACAAGACCATGTGGAGCTCACTGGACCAGTAGCTTCACAAGACCATGTGGAGCTCACTGGACCAGTAGCTTCACTAGCACAATGTCTGATCTTGCAAGGCTAAATTGAATCAAATTGTTCTTTGTGATATACTGTTTTGATGCTATAGACGTGTGGTGTGGTGTGTGTGTGTGGTGTGTGTGTGTGTGTGTGTGTGGCCCTGCAGGAAGTGTGTGCGTAATTGGCAGACTTTTGTGAAGTTGTCGGCTTTTGTGATGGCCTACAGCTTCACAGATGAGGAGGCGGAGCACCTGGGCCGTACCCTGATGGTGCCATTTGTGGACCTCCTTAACCACTCCTCCACAAACCACGTGGAGTTGACCTTCCATCCCTCCAGCTTGCAGCTGCTGGCAGTCAGAGACATCCACGAGGTTAGGGGGCCAGGATTTTGTATGTACCCCTATGAAGAAGGTTGGGGGGGGGGAGGCAAAGGGTAAGGGGGAACTGTTTCCATGTGGTGAAGTTCAGGGAGACATGAGTTTCATTATACCCCTTCCCCATGGAAAGTGATGAGTTGTTTATTTGCTGGATGATAGGGGGAGGAGCTTATGAACACGTATGGTGAGCTCTCCAACGCTGAACTTCTGCATAAGTACGGCTTTACAGAGCAGGAGAATCCTCATGAAGAGGTGAGGGTACACATACTGGACCACACCCACACTGGGTGGAGGCAGGTTGAAGTAGGTGGACAATAGCTCTATGGGGACGCACACTGGACCAACACCACACTGGGTTGAGGCAGGTTGAAGTACAGTAGAGGCAAAAAAAACACTTTACGTACTGTTGCGTTGGGGTAACGTTCAACGCAGAAACCTTTCTTAAGAAACGCCCAAGCAACGCTCGAGCAACGTATTGCGGACGCAACGCACGAACCGTTATTTAATTACCCGAAACCAACATTCGGTATCTTACACCACGTGTTCGATAGAGCGCGTGTAGTCAGTCGGCCTACTGTTGATCAATCACTGTTGGGTTTTGTTGCAGCTTCTACTTTTGATTTGTCCTGAGAATGGCTTACAGAAGATCTCTCGCTACCACCTTCGCTCTAAGCAGTAAGTGTAATACTAGGTAGAACTCCAATGGCTTGTACCTCTAGTGCCTATCTGTGGTAGTGACCCAGCCTTTACTTCAGTCTAGTTGTTAGTGTTATTTAGTAACGTTCAAGAAAACGAAACCCCCCAAAATAAAAGCTAGAACAGTGGACCAGTAATGATAATTATATATTATTTATATAATAATAATAATAATAATGTTTTTCAGCATAACATGACAAATACTCAGTTATGAGATGATAGTGATATATAATTGATGTATTGAATGCTGATGGCTTACCAGCTCTATCACTGGCAGCCATGATTACTTAGTACTATACATATTTAGTTGTTTGAGGGATATACATACAGTAGTTGCATGGGCATATAGAGTGATAGGTATATACATGGGTTGGGTTTGATGGTGAGGTGAAGTGTGACCAAAGATAATCAGTAATTTTCTTTTTCAGGGTATTAGAAGATTTTGACAGGTCTAGGTAAGGCAATGAGTTCCACAGACGAGGTAGACGATTGAAGTAGAATTGCCTGGACTTGTTGTTAGTTGATCTAGTGTGGACTAGTTTCCTCGTGCCTGATCTGGTAGCATTACACGAGAATGAGACAAACTCTGTGATTGAAAATGAAGATGTTGGTTCCTTGAGGTTGTTTATAAAAAACATGATGTCATTTAGTTCAAAATAAAGCATTAGTGGTAACAGGTCCAGAGAAATAAGTCTTGACTTATAATCCGAAGAATAATCGTTCAATACAATATATATTTTGTGGCCCTTCTCTGGATCCTTTCGATGGGTTTGATGTCCTTGAGTCCTTGAGGAGCATTGGTCTCCAGAGTTGAGACCCATACACAAGTTGAGATCTAACTAACGAAATATAAAGAGTCTTTTTGACATGGACAGGAATATATTGGCTGAAGGTTCTCCTGATGAGGCTGAGCTTGCAGTATGCTTTGGATATTAATGAATTTAAATGTTTAGTCCATGTCAAGTCATTAGAGATCACTACCCCCAAATCCTTGTGGCTTCTAGAGACTGGTATGTCTTCATTATTCACAGTGTAGCTGGATGTTAAAACAGCCTGACCCATGGAGAATTGCACCAGTGCGAATTTACTTGTGTTGAATTCCATCTTCCATTTTCTGGACCACTCAATTATTTTATCCAGGCCACTTTGGAGTAAATAAATATCACTACTGTTATTTACTTGTTTGTTGAGGTCCTACTCTACTTTTCAACTGGCCGTGTGACTTGAGGTAACCAGAATATTTAGTGTCATCAGCAAAGCTGAGAATCTTTGCATTGTTGACTACCCCAGGCAGGTCGTTCAGATAAATAATAAATAAGATAGATCCTAAGATGCTCCCTTGAGGAACACCAGAGAGGACTGGAAGGAGATCAGAATCACAGTTATTCACTGAGTGTACTGATATCTATTTGAGAGATATGCCTGAAATAGTTTCCAGAGGTTGCCCGATATCCCCGAGGACTTAAGTTTTTGTAAAAGCTCCATGTGTGGTACCCTGTCAAAGGCCTTACAAAAGTCAAGGTAGATGACATCCACCTGATTTTTACCTGCCATATTCTTCTGGATATCCTCAAGGAGGAGAAGTAGTTGTTGAATGGCAGATCTCTTTCTCAGAAAACCAAATTGCCTCACATTCATGACTTGGTCTGAAACATAATCTATGATCTGATCATACAGCAGTCTTTCCAGTACCTTAGATAATGAACATAAGAGTGAAATAGGCCTGTAATTTTTGGCTGTCACCAGACTTGTAAATTGGTGTAATGCGATGTACCTTCCATTCAGCAGGTAGATAGCTTTGGTTTAGACACTGAGTAAAAAGATGGAATACTGGTTCGCAGAGAGCTAAAGAACAAGATTTAAGAATTTTTGGACCAATCCCATCTACACCCATGGCCTTGGTAGGGTCAAGTGTAGCCAGAATTTTGTAGACATCAGATTGGGAAAGAAATGCTATCCAAATACTGTTGGTGATGTTATTTCTACATCCTTGGTTGAGGACTGATGGTGATGTTATTTCTACATCTTTGGTTGAGGACTGATGGTGATGTTATTTTTACATCCTTGGCTGAGGACTGATGGTGATGTTATTTCTACATCCTTGGTTGAGGACTGATGGTGATGTTATTTCTACATCCTTGGTTGAGGACTGATGGTGATGTTATTTCTACATCCTTGGTTGAGGACTGATGGTGATGTTATTTCTACATCCTTGGTTGAGGACTGATTGTGATGTTATTTCTACATCCTTCTACATCCTTGGTTGAGGACTGGACTGATGGTGATGTTATTTCTACATCCTTGGTTGAGGACTGATGGTGATGTTATTTCTACATCCTTGGTTGAGGACTGATGGTGATGTTATTTCTACATCCTTGGTTGAGGACTGATGGTGATGTTATTTCTACATCCTTGGTTGAGGACTGATGGTGATGTTATTTCTACATCCTTGGTTGAGGACTGCTATATATACAGAGCTGGGAGTAAACATAGAGGGAAAGTATTTGTTGAATTGATCAGCCTTATCCTTGTTAGTGGAGGCGGTGTAAGAGTCCAGACTCATGATTGGTGGAAAGGTTGCATGTGTGGACAGACTGCTAATATAATTATAGATTCTGTGATTCTTGGAGTTAGCGAAGTCCTTGACTAGCTTACTTTCCCAAGATGTCTTTGCTTCTAGTATTAGGGACTGTGTTTGTTTTTCGAAGATGTTTATGCGATGCCTCAAACTATCTGATGGTTTAGCCCTAAACTTTCGTCTGAGAAATCTAAGTTTATTAACCCTTTAAATCCCGTTATAAATTCGAGCATTTTGGGTCAAAAGGACCCGTATACAAAAATGCATTTATTTCTCCAAAATTTTCAATTAAACTTATGCTTTATTTTGACACTGTGTAAGCATACATCACATTTGATGATATAATAATGAAAATAACATGCTAATACTTGACCAAAGTATGAAAACGTTGAAAGCATCGACCTCTACATAAATAAGTATCACATTTCACACAGTAATTACCAGTTTTTGTGTCCTTCACTTTGCCTGCAGGTGTTTTTTTCTTTGCACATACAGCACAACGTTTCCTTGGTTGCTGATTGGTAGCAAAATGCTTCCCCTTAAGACGGTCCAAGCTTTTCATGCTAGGAGAACGACGTCCATGACCCTGTACCAGTAGATGCATTGGAGCAGATAAAGCATAAGCTAAGGTAACACGATATTCCTTTTGTGAAAGACGAGTTTTACACCTTTTATCTTGCATTAGATTGTAAAGCACATGGGAGTTCAAGACAACTTGATCCAGTATTCTCCAAGTAATACGCCTCCAATACTTCATGCCCCTGCGGCCACAGCTGTAATACATCATATGCTGGTCAGCCAGATCCACCCCACCCATGAATGCATTGTAATCTTGCACTATTTTAGGGCAGGTAACAGACAAGACTGAATGGCCAGAACGACGATCGACTATAACTGTTTCATCTTGAAAGATAGAAGATAGCATCATAACATCTCTTTTGTCAAACCAACGTACTGCAGTAATTGAATCATAATATAATGTTTTTATGTCACCCCTAGCTGCCTTTTCTCGTCTTTGACGCTTCAACTCCTTAGGGAAATTTCGGCGGTTAGTACGTGCAGTTCCAGAACAGTATGTTTCATCTTTGAGAAGATCATGGAACAACTGTGGACTTGTGTAAAAATTGTCCACATAGAGGAAGTGGCCCTTATTCAAACAACCAGCCATAAGTCCATATACCACATTATAAGCCAGGCCTTTAGAAACAGTATTTCCATCCTTACCAGTGTAAATTTTGAAATTGTAAATATAGCCTGTTTTAGAATCACTGAGTATCCACACCTTTACTCCCCACTTCGTAGGCTTCTTAGGCATGTATTGAAGAAAAGAAATTCTGGCTTTTGTTCCAATCATGCTTTCGTCAATAGACACTTCCTTACCAAGGGTAAAATTAGCTTGTGAAATTCGATTGACCTGGTCTATCAAGGGCCTAATTTTCCATAGTTTGTCATAAGCAGGTGATGTACTGTCCAAGGCTGTGGAATTGTCCACTATGTGAAAATAACGAAGAATTTGCTGGAATCTACTCCTTGTCATGACAGTACCAAACCATGGATGGGCAAATAGTGGGTCCTTAGACCAGTAATCTCTTATAGATGGGAGGGAAATTATGCCCATGGCTATATTGAGGCCTATAAAGGCTAGAATTTCTTCATAAGTAACATCCGACCAGGGAGAAAGATGATTATGTGTTGAACGTTCCTGACATGCATACCTATTAGTCTCTTCGACAATACGGTCAACCATGTTCTTGTCTATGAACAACTGAAAAAAATCCAAGGGTGTGCTGCAATTTAGGCAGTCACCCTTTGGGCCACGAAGATCAGTATAGAGAACTTTATTATTAGCAACATGCGATTTGTTACGTCTCCATGTCCATGCTGATGATTCTTTATCATTCCTCCTTTCGCTATCTCCCGACTCTGACTGACCATCACTTTCGTCTTCACCCTGGCTCTCAATCTCTCCCTCTTTTCCACTAGCTCGACCCCGTCCTCGACCCCTTCTCCATCCACGACCCCGTCCTCGACCCCTACTCCATCCACGACCCCTCTGTCCATGACCCCTTCCCCGTCCCCTCCCTCTCCCATGAACACCCCTCTCAATTTCATGTTCTGGACTCTCACACCCACTGCTTGCACTATCATCTGGCATGGTTATCTGCTCACTTACATCCAAGCCAGCAACAGAAGAACTAGTGTCACTTTCACCAACATCATCTTCCTCCATCAGTTCAGCATCAAATAGCAGTAATGAGTCCACTTCACATGGCAAAACATCTTCATCGATTCTTCTCAAAGCTGTCATGACACTAGGGTGAAGTAAATCAGAGTCTACCAGCACCTGTTTACCATCTTCATCAGTGTAGTCACCAGTCTCGAGTGTTTCGCCATCACTTTCTTGCTCTAGTTCTTCGTCATAGTTATCTAAACCGTCATCCTGAACATCTTCTAACATAGCTAAGACTTCAGCAGCGGCGAACTTCCGAGTAGCCATAGCTTTTAAAAAACCCGATCGAAACCTATACACTTCTATAGTTCATTCGATTCCTTTAAAAGCACACTATCCAATAATGCTTAGTGCGCAATGATTGAACTTACCCGACTTTGGCTGCGCATGCTTAGAAGCGTGACCATTTTTCCGGGTCATTTTGACCCCCCGGCGTATTTAAAGGGTTAAGGTTATGTCTAATTGTGGGAGAAAACCACTTGGGGTAGTTTTTTTAACTGATTTTGACTTTGGGAACAAATAGATCTATAGCTTCGTGTAGAGTAGACTTGAGATCAAGCCGAGATCAAGCCAGAGGTATTCTATGTCTTGGGACTCAAGAAAATGACTAAAGTCACGATCCAGAAGAAAAGCATGCATTCCCACAAGATCAGCTTTTGAGTAATCGTATACATACACTGCCTTAATTTTTTTGAATGAGGAAGAACTGTGGAGATGGAAAAATTCACTCTAAAATGGTCAGTGTAATTGTCTGTGGAGTCTACAGAGAGGTTTGTGATAAGATTTTGAGAGTTGGAGATAACTAGGTCTAGAATACTGCCCTTGTTATGTGTCGTGAAGAAACAAACTGCACGTAAGATCAAATTGAAAGACTAGATCGCAGAACAGGGTGGAAGGTAATGTAACTGCACTAAGAGTTTGCCAATTAATATCAGGCAAGTTGAAATCTCCAACAATAATTACATTTTTTTGTTGAATTAGGCCTTCTAAGTAAGAATACAGACTGAAGAGTGTTCATCAGTAGCATTAGGAGCAATATATACAACACAGATTATAAATGTTTTCCTGCAATAAATTTCTACTGTGATTGATTCAATGCTTGGGTGTGTTGAAATAAGTTTGGATGGGATAGATTCTTTGATACATAAAAGGACGCCTCCACCTCTAGCGGACCTATCTCTCCTGTAGATTGTATAACCAGAAGGGATGATTTCGTTATCTAGTAGTGAAGTGGTTAACCAAGTTTCTGTGAGTGCAATGATATGAAGCTGAGTGGAGAGGAGAATACTTGAGATTGAAAAAAGTTGAGCTTGTTTACAATGCTTCATGAATTCCATAGACATGCATTTATGTTATTTCCTAGTCAATCCTTGTGACAACATTCACCAGGATTGACGTGAGCAGGAGATTCTTGTTCACGCAGTGGAATTGGCGTGTTCCCAGAGATGTCATTAGATTGCACAATATGAGAATTGATGAGGAATGCTCATCAGGTGGAATTCTACCAATGGTTGACTGACTACTGGGAACAGTATTCAGTTTTTCACACACTGTAGGAGCGAAAAATGAAGATGGATTTGCGGTTAATGGATTGACAGATAAAACATCACATGATAGCACATGAGTTTGATCACTGTTCAACTTTCTCGTCTGCTAACTTCGCTACTTGGTCCGATAAGTCCTTGTAGGTACCCTTACCTGTAGGCTTGCTGTTCTTGGCGTACTTTATCCAAGGAAGAAAAAAAGGAACTGGATACTAAATCGGCGTTCAGATTACCTGGAGGTAGGCATGAAATCTATTTCAAGTTACCCCAGTGGGTAGCTTGAAGGTAATTTCAAGGACGTTCCCCCCTCACTCCTAACAATCACTGTACTTGTTAGGAGTTGTTTACCACTCGGTGGTAAAGGTGGTTCACATTTTTATCCCTATACAGACTATTGTTTGGTCTTCTGGCAGAATGAAAGTTCTGGGTGGCTGTACCAAGCAGCAATGTTTTATGGGGCTCCTCAGTGGGAGGCCAAGGCAGTGAGGGTGATACATAAAGGCAAGATTTCAGCTATTGGTAAGTTTTAAATCGATCAAATTCAGGTGTGATTTACTATTTTGAAATGCAGTTACCAGGCAGCCATGGAGGAAGAATTTAAGCCCGTCATGGAAGACGAGGATTACAGTTCTTCACTCTCTACATCTGTGGTGGTGGGATCAGGACTGGACTTGATCGATAACTAGATATATATAGTTGTTTTGAAATTATTTATCTTCTTATTGATAAAACACCTCCAGTATACCACCCAAACCCAGTACCACCCAAACACACGAAAGTTTTGCCAACTTGATATCAAGAAGCATTGCTTGGCAAGTGATTTCCTCCCCGTGGCCCAACCCTCCATGTGTCTGTTCTACTTCTGACATCTACAGCATTTATGTTATGCTGTCCACCAATTCAGCTTCGGACCTGGGCTTCACTTCTCTCCTGATGTACTCTTTCAACTCGTGTCACAGGTCTTCAATGGGGTTGGCATCTTGAAACTCAGGAGGCATCCTCCATAAACTTATATCGAACAACTCCTTAGCCAGCCTGGCTGTACGCTTGGGGTCAGTGTCCTGCATGAAGCGGTGATGGGAGCAAACATCCTTTACAAAGGGCAAAAAGGATCTGGTGAAGAATTTGAACAAAAAGTGGGGCTCTCATAATACCGGCCCACACATGCACCATCACCAAATGTTTCACGCTATAATCAAATAAACAGAGGTTTAAAACACCTGAGTAAACCATAAATCTACACCTTATTACACAACCATAATTCAACATGAATGATATCTTGGCTTGTTCTTTCGTGCCTGCCTTATACCAAAAAAAAGCCTATGTGTTTCCAATTGAACTGTGCACTCGTCTGTCCATTGGCTGCCTCTTCAAGGTTCTGCCTGTCTCGCTCCAATTTCTTGACCTAGGACAGGGATAAATGATACCGCTATTGATCATGTTATTACATGAGTCACTGTACCAATTCACCAGTGTTCTATATCAATATCTTGCCCTAGTCTTAAAGCATAACATCTACAAAGTCCCTAAACTATATATATATATATATTTTTTTATCCAATGGCTTATCCCAATCGGCACATTGGCTCTAGCCAAAATACCATCAAGTCCCAGGCCTAGATTATCATTCGCCACTAGCAACCAACATAGCTTCAGTGTGACACAGAAAGCTTCTACACTAGATATTAACTTTCACATAGCTCCATCCCAAAACTAGTTCAACACAAACCTTGTTGGCTTCTTATCAGTTGGCATTACCACTGCCTCAAAATATCAACACAAGCAATGTCCTGCAAAGCAAGACTGAGTTCCCTTCGCTGTGAAGGAGAACTGCAGTTGGTATGCTGTCTTCTCATCATCTTCCAGCATCTGTTACACCAGTGGGCCAGCAATAAAAAACGAAGATCTCCCGCTCCATGGCTGTAAGGCGATACCAGTCTCGCAGTGCTTGACAAAACTGGACGCTTTGCCTTGTTGCTGTCAGGCCCTCCTTCAAAATACAGACGATAGCTGCAGCCTTGAATCCTCTAGATCCTAAAGAATAGAATTCTGTTTCATAGGCATCTTGATTCTGAAAAAGCAACGACAGAGCCTTTCTCCCGCCTTCGTATATCTGGCATGCGCTAGTGAAATTCAATTTTACAACGCTCAATTAACGATCCCTGCCTAACGTTTTTGGCGAACGTTTGGCGAACAGTAGAGCAACGCTGTGACTCAAACGTACCACAAACGTCCAACGCAAACGGTACGTAAAGTTTTTTTTTTTTTGCTTGTACTGTAGGTTGACAATAGCTCTATGGGGACACACACTGGACCAACACCACACTGGGTTGAGGCAGGATGAAGTAAGTGGACAATAGCTCTACGGGGGTACACACTGGACCAACACCACACTGGGGGGTTGAGGCAGGTTGAAGTAGCTTGACAATAGCTCTAGGTTGATGCAATAGGTATCTTAAAATAGTGTGTGCTTGACCTTAGGTATCCTTAGGTCTGTTGTGATATTCTCTATTTTGTACATGACCTTTACCCTGCAGGCTGTAGTTGCAAGAGAGCAGATCAGGGACGTGTATTTGGAGCTGTGCCCAGACAGTTGCAGCCGCTGGGCCTCTCTGTGCAGCCAGGTGAGTCTCTCTGTCCAGGTGGGTCTCTCTGTGCAGCTAGGTGGGCCTCTCTGTGCAGCCAGGTGGGCCTCTCTGTACCAGCAGGTGGGCCTCTCTGTGCCAGCAGGTGGGTCTCTCTGTGCAGCCAGATGAGTCTCTCTGTCCAGGTGGGTCTCTCTGTCCAGGTGGGCCTCTCTGTGCAGCCAGGTGGGCCTCTCTGTGCAGCCAGGTGGGCCTCTCTGTGCCAGCAGGTGGGCCTCTCTGTGCCAGCAGGTGGGTCTCTCTGTGCCACCAGGTGGGCCTCTCTGTGCCACCATGTGGGTCTCTCTGTGCAACCAGGTGGGCCTCTCTGTGCAGCCAGGTGGGTCTCTCTGTGCAACCAGGTGGGCCTCTCTGTGCCACCAGGTGGGCCTCTCTGTGCCACCAGGTGGGTCTCTCTGTGCCACAGCAGGTGGGTCTCTCTGTGCAGCCAGGTGGGCCTCTCTGTGCAACCAGGTGGGCCTCTCTGTGCAACCAGGTGGGCCTCTGTGCAACCAGGTGGGCCTCTCTGTGCAGCCAGGTGGGCCTCTCTGTGCAGCCAGGTGGGCCTCTCTGTGCAGCTAGGTGGGTATCTCTGTGCCAGCAGGTGGGCCTCTCTGTGCAGCTAGGTGGGCCTCTCTGTGCAGCTAGGTGGGCCTCTCTGTGCAGCTAGGTGGGTCTCTCTGTGCCACCAGGTGGGTCTCTCTGTGCCACCAGGTGGGCCTCTCTGTGCCACCAGGTGGGCCTCTCTGTGCCACCAGGTGGGCCTCTCTGTGCAGCCAGGTGGGTCTCTCTGTGCCAGCAGGTGGGCCTCTCTGTGCAGCTAGGTGGGCCTCTCTGTGCAGCTAGGTGGGTCTCTCTGTGCAGCTAGGTGGGTCTCTCTGTGCCACCAGGTGGGTCTCTCTGTGCAACCAGGTGGGCCTCTCTGTGCCAGCAGGTGGGCCTCTCTGTGCCAGCAGGTGGGTCTCTCTGTGCCACCAGGTGGGTCTCTCTGTGCAGCCAGGTGGGCCTCTCTGTGCAGCTAGGTGGGTCTCTCTGTGCCAGCAGGTGGGCCTCTCTGTGCAGCTAGGTGGGTCTCTTTGTGCAGCTAGGTGGGTCTCTCTGTGCCACCAGGTGGAGCCCACAACAAAGGTGAGGAGTTTAGTTTTTAGTTCTGCATCATCTTCACTTGCTGCAGCCTCCAAGACATCGATCACTTGATTCCGAATTTCAATGCTGGTGGTCCGTTCGGTCATGCATTTGACTCTCTCCATCGATCACCGGGTGATCGATGGGATGTACGGATGCGCTCCGCCCCAAAAAGGATCAAACCCTTACCCTCTCCTTCCAGAAGCCCATTGAGTCGTTCCGGCTCAGACATGGCCGCAAGGGACGGGGAACCCTCATTAAGTGGGAAAAAACGTCTCATCTATAAAAAGGAACTAATCCCTTAAATAAAAGAGCGCCTCGATAAGGCGCTCTTCTAGATGCACTTAGACAAAAAAGGAATCAAACGAAGACACACGAAGCTGCTACGACGAGGACTCTGAATAGCGTATTTCAGAATATGACGTTATTATCGGGTGTACAGGCAACTGCTCACTCCCAAAGGAAAAACATAACCTCATCAAGGCAAATGCTCTTTTAATTAGCGCTTTTCAAACTCGCTCCTTGCGATTCCATCCATCTTGATGAATTTGTCCGATGTTTGCCCCTAACAGGAGGGGCATAAAAAGTCCGATTTCATGGGTTGTTGTTGTTTTGAAAGAGCGAAAGAATTGCATTTCTCTTTGCTTGGCAGATTCTCCCCATGTGAGGTCTAGTGTAGCTAGGTGGGTCTCTCTGTGCAGCTAGGTGGGTCTCTCTGTGCCACCAGGTGGGTCTCTCTGTGCCACCAGGTGGGCCTCTCTGTGCCACCAGGTGGGCCTCTCTGTGTAGCCCCAGACATAAAGGCCATGCGGACTTGACGTCATCCTCACCTTCCTCCTAGTTACCCCTCCACTCTAGGAGTTTTTTATGGAGGAGATTTCTACTTCGGATGGCTTTGCTGAAGATCTCAGTTATGGAGCAAATGCTATGCGGAAGGGGAGACCTTCACCCTAAAAATTAGTGAAGTTCCCACAGAGAAAGAGAGGACTCCGTCTCGATCCCTATTTTTCAGGAACAAAAATTCGGTGGATCCTCGATATCTGAGAGGGTTTCGATTGTTGCTAGAGGCGAAGGAAACCCAGCTCTGATAGGCGATTCCACATTTCTTTGAGCTTGGGGTGGAAGTCACTTTGTCCCGACGTGGTCAACTCCCTTTGGGAGCTCCCTTGCCAAGATTCCTTGTCCACAACCCAAGTCTAAAACAGCATCTCCCTTCTTGGGTCCATCGCAGTCAGCACCAATCTATCATTCGACAAGTGGGTACAGGTATTCTCAGTAAATACGGTAGCACATCTGGTTAGTGAATTTTCGAATGCCATGTCCTTCGTCAGGGAATGAGAGGTAGAGGGCAGGAAGTCCTTTCTTCTCCATTTGTTGAATTTGTCCCATCTCAGTTTTCCCACCTGACTTCCCTTCATGCATTTTAGGGCGGATTGATGGGACGGCGTTGCAGAAATGGCTTTCAAAACCGTAATGCTCTTCTAAACTGAGGGAAAAACTTGTTTGCTCTCGCTCTTTCTTGGCCAAGGGTTAGATAACCAAGACCGACGGAGATAAGGGTATCGAGGATGTTTTGTAGTTTGGGAATGGGAGGGGCTAGGTGCGCCTATGATAACGAGCAAACAAGTGCAAGAGTTGGATTCATGAGCATTCCCAACTTGCAATTGCAGGCCTTTCAATATGACACTAGAAATCCTCTCGATTGGAAATGAACTCTGCTTCTGCAACTGGTGGATATGCCTTTATGAAAGAAGGGGACCCCAGAGAGAATATGCGTCCTCTCTTTGATTTTTCATAAATATCGATCGCATCTAGGCATCTTGATGTGAGGTCTAGTGTAGATATTGGTGTTCAGTGTTTGCTGTATTGCAGTGTTCAGTATGTAACTGCCAGAAAGAGTGTGTGGGCTTCATGGCTGTCTCCTGTCCAGAGCTACAGCATTTGAGCAGCTGGTTAGCTTTATGGGTTCCAAGAGCTAACCCAGCATCCAGTCAAGCAGCCAGTGAGCTGAGGTGATGTAGAGAGCTACTGCAGTCAAGTGGCCAGTGAGCTGAGGTGATGTAGAGAGCTACTGCAGTCAAGCAGCCAGTGAGCTGACGTGATGTAGAGAGCTACTGCAGTCAAGCAGCCAGTGAGCTGTGGTGATGTAGAGAGCTACTGCAGTCAAGCAGCCAGTGAGCTGTGGTGATGTAGAGAGCTACTGCAGTCAAGCAGCCAGTGAGCTGTGGTGATGTAGAGAGCTACTGCAGTCAAGCAGCCAGCCAGTGAGCTGAGGTGATGTAGAGAGCTACTGTAGTCAAGCAGCCAGTGAGCTGTGGTGATGTAGAGAGCTACTGCAGTCAAGCAGCCAGTGAGCTGTGGTGATAGAGAGCTACTGCAGTCAAGCAGCCAGTGAGCTGTGGTGATGTAGAGAGCTACTGTAGTCAAGCAGCCAGTGAGCTATGGTGATGTAGAGAGCTACTGCAGTCAAGCAGCCAGTGAGCTGTGGTGATGTAGAGAGCTACTGTAGTCAAGCAGCCAGTGAGCTGTGGTGATGTAGAGAGCTACTGTAGTCAAGCAGCCAGTGAGCTGTGGTGATGTAGAGAGCTACTACAGTCAAGCGGCCAGTGAGCTGTGGTGATGTAGAGAGCTACTGCAGTCAAGCAGCCAGTGAGCGGCGGTGATGTAGAGAGCTGCTGCAGTCAAGCAGCCAGTGAGCTGTTGTGATGTAGAGAGCTACTGCAGTCAAGCAGCCAGTGAGCTGTGGTGATGTAGAGAGCTACTGCAGTCAAGCAGCCAGTGAGCTGTGGTGATGTAGAGAGCTACTGCAGTCAAGCAGCCAGTGAGCTGTGGTGATGTAGAGAGCTACTGCAGTCAAGCAGCCAGTGAGCTGTGGTGATGTAGAGGGCTACTGTAGTCAAGCAGCCAATGAGCTGTGGTGATGTAGAGAGCTACTGCAGTCAAGCAGCCAGTGAGCTGTGGTGATAGAGAGCTACTGCAGTCAAGCAGCCAGTGAGCTGTTGTGATGTAGAGAGCTACTGCAGTCAAGCAGCCAGTGAGCGGCGGTGATGTAGAGAGCTGCTGCAGTCAAGCAGCCAGTGAGCTGTTGTGATGTAGAGAGCTACTGCAGTCAAGCAGCCAGTGAGCTGTGGTGATGTAGAGAGCTACTGCAGTCAAGCAGCCAGTGAGCTGTGGTGATGTAGAGAGCTACTGCAGTCAAGCAGCCAGTGAGCTGTGGTGATGTAGAGAGCTACTGCAGTCAAGCAGCCAGTGAGCTGTGGTGATGTAGAGAGCTACTGTAGTCAAGCAGCCAATGAGCTGTGGTGATGTAGAGAGCTACTGCAGTCAAGCAGCCAGTGAGCTGTGGTGATGTAGAGAGCTACTGTAGTCAAGCAGCCAGTGAGCTGTGGTGATGTAGAGAGCTACTGCAGTCAAGCGGCCAGTGAGCTGAGGTGATGATGAAGCCGAGCTGTTCTCCGTCTGTAGCATTTCAAGGAGCTGTTTCGGGCACGGGCAGCGGAGATGATAATTGAATGTTCGTTCAACTGCGCCGATGTCAAGAGTGACTCCGATAACTGTAGCCGTGTCGAAGTCTGCAGGTGCTGTGATGTGGACGGCTACTCCACCAACTCGCAGACGACTGCAGTCAGGCATCATCTGCGAAAGAAAAAATGATAAACTTTAAAAACTCCTCCCATTTCTAAGTTTTTATTGCCGTTATATTTTTGTGGTGGCGGTGCGTGGGCGCTCCAAGTAACGGAAACATCAACTTTATTTTAGTTTGCACTGCAGCTGTGCAGCCATTGCTGGGTGAGGGGAGGTGATGGAGGTTAGGGGTGATGTGATGGTTGTTAACGGTGATGTGATGGTTGTTAAGGGTAATGTGATGGTTGTTAAGGGTGATGTGATGGTTGTTAAGGGTGATGTGATGGTTGTTAAGGGTGATGTGATGTCTCTCTCTCTACCATCGTTAGGACATGATCGAGGAGGAATATAGTGTAGATACTGACGGTTATCCTGAACCACACCTCCTCGATGTGGTTGCACTTCTCCTCTCCTCTCTAGTGGATACGAGCCGAGGGAGTCTCCCGGCATGTCTGCAATCAGGCACACTGGAGCAGTGCTCCCCACAAGAGCTTTCCTTCTTGACAAGGTGAGTCACACATAGATGATCTGCATGCACACAAATCCTTCATTTACACTGGTCTACTCTGGTTGATACCTGTGTAGATGGGTGTGGCTTTCATTCACACTGTAGATGGGTGGGGCTTTAATTTATACAATAGAAATGTGTTATAATTATAGGATGGAGACTCACACTGTTATTAGGGTTCTCCCTAGAGATGTGTGTGGGGCTGGAGAGGATGGGGGGAGGGGCTGGTCTCCAGAGGCAAAATTGATTGGCATTGCCCCCTATCAGATCAAACTTTTCTAACTTGTTATCTCTGATGAGCATGTGCTCCCTCCATGTTGTCAGCTGCACCTGCCACATCATCAACATCATCAACATCCTCCCTCCATGTTGTCAGCTGCACCTGCCACATCATCAACATCTTCCCTCCATGTTGTCAGCTGCAACTGCCACATCATCAACATCCTGCCTCCATGTTGTCAGCTGCACCTGCAACATCATCAACATCATCAACATCCTCCCTCCATGTTGTCAGCTGCACCTGCCACATCATCAACATCCTCCCTCCATGTTGTCAGCTGCACCTGCCACATCATCAACATCCTCCCTCCATGTTGTCAGCTGCACCTGCCACATCATCAACATCCTCCCTCCATGTTGTCAGCTGCACCTGCCACATCATCAACATCCTGCCTCCATGTTGTCAGCTGCACCTGCCACATCATCAACATCCTCCCTCCATGTTGTCAGCTGCACCTGCCACATCATCAACATCCTCCCTCCATGTTGTCAGCTGCACCTGCCACATCATCAACATCCTCCCTCCATGTTGTTATCATCAACATCCTCCCTCCATGTTGTCAGCTGCACCTGCCACATCATCAACATCTTCCCTCCATGTTGTCAGCTGCAACTGCCACATCATCAACATCCTGCCTCCATGTTGTCAGCTGCACCTGCAACATCATCAACATCATCAACATCCTCCCTCCATGTTGTCAGCTGCACCTGCCACATCATCAACATCCTCCCTCCATGTTGTCAGCTGCACCTGCCACATCATCAACATCCTCCCTCCATGTTGTCAGCTGCACCTGCCACATCATCAACATCCTCCCTCCATGTTGTCAGCTGCACCTGCCACATCATCAACATCCTCCCTCCATGTTGTCAGCTGCACCTGCCACATCATCAACATCCTGCCTCCATGTTGTCAGCTGCGCCTGCCACATCATCAACATCCTCCCTCCATGTTGTCAGCTGCACCTGCCACATCATCAACATCCTCCCTCCATGTTGTCAGCTGCACCTGCCACATCATCAACATCCTGCCTCCATGTTGTCAGCTGCACCTGCCACATCATCAACATCTTCCCTCCATGTTGTCAGCTGCACATGCCACATCATCAACATCCTGCCTCCATGTTGTCAGCTTCACCTGCCACATCATCAACATCCTCCCTCCATGTTGTCAGCTGCACCTGCCACATCATCAACATCCTGCCTCCATGTTGTCAGCTGCACCTGCCACATCATCAACATCCTCCCTCCATGTTGTCAGCTGCACCTGCCACATCATCAACATCCTCCCTCCATGTTGTCAGCTGCACCTGCCACATCATCAACATCCTCCCTCCATGTTGTCAGCTGCACCTGCCACATCATCAACATCCTCCCTCCATGTTGTCAGCTGCACCTGCCACATCATCAACATCCTCCCTCCATGTTGTCAGCTGCACCTGCCACATCATCAACATCCTGCCTCCATGTTGTCAGCTGCACCTGCCACATCATCAACATCCTCCCTCCATGTTGTCAGCTGCACCTGCCACATCATCAACATCCTCCCTCCATGTTGTCAGCTGCACCTGCCACATCATCAACATCCTCCCTCCATGTTGTCAGCTGCACCTGCCACATCATCAACATCCTCCCTCCATGTTGTCAGCTGCACCTGCCACATCATCAACATCCTCCCTCCATGTTGTCAGCTGCACCTGCCACATCATCAACATCCTCCCTCCATGTTGTCAGCTGCACCTGCCACATCATCAACATCCTCCCTCCATGTTGTCAGCTGCACCTGCCACATCATCAACATCCTCCCTCCATGTTGTCAGCTGCACCTGCCACATCATCAACATCCTGCCTCCATGTTGTCAGCTGCACCTGCCACATCATCAACATCCTGCCTCCATGTTGTCAGCTGCACCTGCCACATCATCAACATCCTCCCTCCATGTTGTCAGCTGCACCTGCCACATCATCAACATCCTCCCTCCATGTTGTCAGCTGCACCTGCCACATCAACATCCTCCCTCCATGTTGTCAGCTGCACCTGCCACATCATCAACATCCTCCCTCCATGTTGTCAGCTGCACCTGCCACATCATCAACATCCTGCCTCCATGTTGTCAGCTGCACCTGCCACATCATCAACATCCTCCCTCCATGTTGTCAGCTGCACCTGCCACATCATCAACATCCTCCCTCCATGTTGTCAGCTGCACCTGCCACATCATCAACATCCTCCCTCCATGTTGTCAGCTGCACCTGCCACATGATCAACATCTTCCCTCCATGTTGTCAGCTGCACCTGCCACATCATCAACATCCTGCCTCCATGTTGTCAGCTGCACCTGCCACATCATCAACATCCTCCCTCCATGTTGTCAGCTGCACCTGCCACATCATCAACATCTTCCCTCCATGTTGTCAGCTGCACCTGCCACATCATCAACATCCTCCCTCCATGTAGTCAGCTGCACCTGCCACATCATCAACATCCTCCCTCCATGTTGTCAGCTGCACCTGCCACATCATCAACATCCTCCCTCCATGTTGTCAGCTGCACCTGCCACATCATCAACATCCTCCCTCCATGTTGTCAGCTGCACCTGCCACATCATCAACATCCTCCCTCCATGTTGTCAGCTGCACCTGCCACATCATCAACATCCTGCCTCCATGTTGTCAGCTGCACCTGCCACATCATCAACATCCTCCCTCCATGTTGTCAGCTGCACCTGCCACATCATCAACATCCTCCCTCCATGTTGTCAGCTGCACCTGCCACATCATCAACATCCTCCCTCCATGTTGTCAGCTGCACCTGCCACATCATCAACATCCTCCCTCCATGTTGTCAGCTGCACCTGCCACATCATCAACATCCTCCCTCCATGTTGTCAGCTGCACCTGCCACATCATCAACATCCTCCCTCCATGTTGTCAGCTGCACCTGCCACATCATCAACATCCTCCCTCCATGTTGTCAGCTGCACCTGCCACATCATCAACATCTTCCCTCCATGTTATCAGCTGCACCTGCCACATCATCAACATCCTGCCTCCATGTTGTCAGCTGCACCTGCCACATCATCAACATCCTCCCTCCATGTTGTCAGCTGCACCTGCCACATCATCAACATCTTCCCTCCATGTTGTCAGCTGCACCTGCCACATCATCAACATCCTCCCTCCATGTTGTCAGCTGCACCTGCCACATCATCAACATCTTCCCTCCATGTTGTCAGCTGCACCTGCCACATCATCAACATCCTGCCTCCATGTTGTCAGCTGCACCTGCCACATCATCAACATCCTCCCTCCATGTTGTCAGCTGCACCTGCCACATCATCAACATCTTCCCTCCATGTTGTCAGCTGCACCTGCCACATCATCAACATCCTCCCTCCATGTTGTCAGCTGCACCTGCCACATCATCAACATCCTCCCTCCATGTTGTCAGCTGCACCTGCCACATCATCAACATCCTGCCTCCATGTTGTCAGCTGCACCTGCCACATCATCAACATCCTCCCTCCATGTTGTCAGCTGCACCTGCCACATCATCAACATCCTCCCTCCATGTTGTCAGCTGCACCTGCCACATCATCAACATCCTGCCTCCATGTTGTCAGCTGCACCTGCCACATCATCAACATCCTGCCTCCATGTTGTCAGCTGCACCTGCCACATCATCAACATCCTGCCTCCATGTTGTCAGCTGCACCTGCCACATCATCAACATCCTGCCTCCATGTTGTCAGCTGCACCTGCCACATCATCAACATCTTCCCTCCATGTAGTCAGCTGCACCTGCCACATCATCAACATCCTCCCTCCATGTTGTCAGCTGCACCTGCCACATCATCAACATCTTCCCTCCATGTTGTCAGTTGCACCTGCCACATCATCAACATCCTCCCTCCATGTTGTCAGCTGCACCTGCCACATCGTCAACATCTTCCCTCCATGTTGTCAGCTGCACCTGCCACATCATCAACATCCTCCCTCCATGTTGTCAGCTGCACCTGCCACATCATCAACATCCTGCCTCCATGTTGTCAGCTGCACCTGCCACATCATCAACATCCTGCCTCCATGTTGTCAGCTGCACCTGCCACATCATCAACATCCTCCCTCCATGTTGTCAGCTGCACCTGCCACATCATCAACATCCTGCCTCCATGTTGTCAGCTGCACCTGCCACATCATCAACATCCTCCCTCCAGGCTTTGTTTGTGGTTTATGGTAATAATTACTGCGCCTTAAAACTTCACCTACGTATCATTAGAATGGAAATGCAATAAGCTGCAGTTTGGTATGAGAACCAGGAATGCAATAAGCTGCAGTATGGTATGAGAACCAGGAATGCAATAAGCTGCAGTATGGTATGAGAACCAGCTCCGATGAGGTGAGCAAACAGAAGCTACGCAGCCATCGCTACGTCTCTAATGTCTACAACAAACCTTACCCCAATGAAGTCCATCCAGGAGCGCCTCCTTTTGAAAGTGAAGGCATCCAGAGTGGCCCCTGGTAAGCACAGGTGCCTGTCCATCCAGGGGTATATACCTCCTTGCTTGAAAGTGAAGGCATCCAGAGTGACTCCTGGTGAGCTCAGGTGCCTGTGCTGCTTGCCACTGAAGGAGAACTTCCAGAAACTGTAGCAAAAGCCAGGAAGAGACCGTTCATGAACGCAGTTGTGATCATCAGCCATATAGAAAATATAAAAAAATCCCCCCCCCCTTTTTTGGGGGGGGGGGGGGGGGGGGGGGCTCGTTCTCACCCTGCCCATTTAGAGCAGTCTGTTGGATGTGAGACCTCAAAACCCAAGTGCCTGAATTGATTAAACTTCTGCTGTGGGGCTGCCTTTTGCTCTACAACTCTACGTGTTGATTTAGGGTAAAGGAAAGCATGGTCTGCAGGGGGGAAATTCCCGTTGAAAATTTTCAGCCCCCCCCCCCCCCCTGCCTAATTAGTTGTGGTTAGAGTACCTCTAGCCACAGATAACAATTTCAACTCTATATAGCACTTTCCCACAACACAGTTCAGGCACATATTTTGAGGACTCCCCCCTGGCTGCATGTGACTTTAGCTAGTTATACCTGTGCACCTTTTATTTAATTTTAGTGATAATTTTAGACCTCCTTCACATGAACAAAGTTCACTTTGAAAAAATATATCTCTACATCAAGTAGTGTTTCCACAGCTCTATCAAACAGTTGTTATGGTCATGACTTGGTGCTGGTCTGAACTGATTTGGTGCACTGATCTTACTTCACATTCCAACTTGCAGTTCTAAAAGAATGATATGCATACTGCATTGGCTACATTTTGGTATATAAATCAGGACCATAGCATGAATGTGTAAAGATATGGTGTGCTTTAAATGGTACACCACCACACAGTTTTTAGACATGTTCTCCCTTAACTCGCTGCTCAATGACCGTCTAGCCCTAGCCCTAGCCCATCATGCTAGCATGTGTGGAATGGCTTGGCACGAGACGGTGAGTGTATGTGTGTGAGTGTATATGTGTGAGTGTATGTGTGTATACTTTGTGCAGGTTGGCTTGCCACTGTCTGGATGCATTCCCTGAAGAGGTGACCTCTATGACCCCAATGAGCTGTATTCCTATCGCTATGTCACTGAAAGAGAAAAATTCCCTTCAACTCGTCTTGGGTCAACAAAGCTGCCTCAGGAAACTGCTTCTGCTTACCTCACTGGCTGAGGACAGAAGCAAACCTTTACGCTCTTCAGAGACACATTCACTTCTAATCTGATCTATATCAGTTACTCTATTTCAATGGCCTGTGGTGATTCAACTCAATGGCTTTAATCCACCTCCTATATAGTCTGACTATATAGTACGACACATTCCTCATCATATGTGATAATTGGAGACAGTACATGTGTGTGTGACACAGTTAACCCTTTACCTTCCTCATGGTGTATATATACATAGTCTCACACAGTCAACCCTTTACCTTCCTCATGAGAATACCAGTGTATGTATATATAGTCTCACAGTCAACCCTTTACCTTCCTCATGAGAATACCAGTGTATGTATACAGTCTCACACAGTCAACCCTTTACCTTCCTCGTGAGAATACCAGTGTATATATACATAGTCTCACACAGTCAACCCTTTACCTTCCTCATGAGAATACCAGTGTATATTATACATAAGTCTCACCCAGTCAATCCTTTACCTTCCCCATGAGAATACCAGTGTATATATACATAGTCTCACACAGTCAACCCTTTACCTTCCTCATGAGAATACCAGTGTATGTATACAGTCTCACACAGTCAACCCTTTACCTTCCTCGTGAGAATACCAGTGTATATATACATAGTCTCACACAGTCAACCCTTTACCTTCCTCATGAGAATACCAGTGTATATTATACATAAGTCTCACCCAGTCAATCCTTTACCTTCCCCATGAGAATACCAGTGTATATATACATAGTCTCACAGTCAACCCTTTACATAGTCTCACACAGTCAACCCTTTACCTTCCTCATGAGAATACCAGTGTATATATACATAGTCTCACACAGTCAACCCTTTACCTTCCTCATGAGAATACCAGTGTATATATACACATAGTCTCACCCAGTCAACCCTTTACCTTCCCCATGAGAATACCAGTGAGTCACACACAGTCAACCCTTTACCTTCCTCATGAGAATACCAGTGTATGTATACATAGTCTCACACAGTCAACCCTTTACCTTCCTCATGAGAATACCAGTGTATGTATATATAGTCTCACACAGTCAACCCTTTACCTTCCTCATGAGAATACCAGTGTATATATACATAGTCTCACACAGTCAACCCTTTACCTTCCTCATGAGAATACCAGTGTATATATACATAGTCTCACACAGTCAACCCTTTACCTTCCTCATGAGAATACCAGTGTATATATACATAGTCTCACAGTCAACCCTTTACATAGTCTCACACAGTCAACCCTTTACCTTCCTCATGAGAATACCAGTGTATATATACATAGTCTCACACAGTCAACCCTTTACCTTCCTCATGAGAATACCAGTGTTTATATACATAGTCTCACACAGTCAACCCTTTACCTTCCCCATGAGAATACCAGTGTATATATACATAGTCTCACACAGTCAACCCTTTACCTTCCTCATGAGAATACCAGTGTATATATACATAGTCTCACACAGTCAACCCTTTACCTTCCCCATGAGAATACCAGTGTATATATACATAGTCTCACAGTCAACCCTTTACCTTCCTCATGAGAATACCAGTGTATATATACAGTCTCACACAGTCAACCCTTTACCTTCCTCATGAGAATACCAGTGTATGTATACATAGTCTCACAGTCAACCCTTTACCTTCCTCATGAGAATACCAGTGTATGTATACATAGTCTCACAGTCAACCCTTTACCTTCCTCATGAGAATACCAGTGTATATATACATAGTCTCACACAGTCAACCCTTTACCTTCCTCATGAGAATACCAGTGTATATATACATAGTCTCACACAGTCAACCCTTTACCTTCCTCATGAGAATACCAGTGTATATATACACATAGTCTCACCCAGTCAACCCTTTACCTTCCCCATGAGAATACCAGTGAGTCACACACAGTCAACCCTTTACCTTCCTCATGAGAATACCAGTGTATGTATACATAGTCTCACACAGTCAACCCTTTACCTTCCTCATGAGAATACCAGTGTATGTATATATAGTCTCACACAGTCAACCCTTTACCTTCCTCATGAGAATACCAGTGTATATATACATAGTCTCACACAGTCAACCCTTTACCTTCCTCATGAGAATACCAGTGTATATATACATAGTCTCACACAGTCAACCCTTTACCTTCCTCATGAGAATACAAGTGTATATATACATAGTCTCACACAGTCAACCCTTTACCTTCCTCATGAGAATACCAGTGTATATATACATAGTCTCACACAGTCAACCCTTTACCTTCCTCATGAGAATACCAGTGTATATATACATAGCCTCACAGTCAACCCTTTACCTTCCTCATGAGAATACCAGTGTATATGTATACAAAGTTTCACAGTCAACCCTTTACCTTCCTCATGAGAATACCAGTGTATGTATACATAGTCTCACAGTCAACCCTTTACCTTCCTCATGAGAATACCAGTGTATATATACATAGTCTCACACAGTCAACCCTTTACCTTCCTCATGAGAATACCAGTGTATATATACATAGTCTCACACAGTCAACCCTTTACCTTCCTCATGAGAATACCAGTGTATATATACATAGTCTCACAGTCAACCCTTTACCTTCCTCATGAGAATACCAGTGTATATATACATAGTCTCACACAGTCAACCCTTTACCTTCCTCATGAGAATACCAGTGTATATATACATAGTCTCACAGTCAACCCTTTACCTTCCTCATGAGAATACCAGTGTATATATACATAGTCTCACACAGTCAATCCTTTACCTTCCTCATGAGAATACCAGTGTATATATACATAGTCTCACACAGTCAATCCTTTACCTTCCTCATGAGAATACCAGTGTATATATACATAGTCTCACACAGTCAACCCTTTACGTTCCTCAGAGTTGGAGGATGAGAAGATGGAATAATTAGGGATGAGATTGTATCGTGTGTGATAGTGGAGCAGGGGAAGATGTGGAATGTTTGTTGGTATGTGCAGGGAATTTGAGGGATTGGCTGGCACTGGTGGATGAGGTGTGCTGAATTGTAGAGCTAATGAGAGAGATAAAATGATGGAAAGGTGGCATTGCTGTTGGGGAAAAGTGTGGAGGGAGTAAGTGATGGAAGAGGTGGGCAAGTGTGTGGAGGGGGAAAGGTTAGGGATTGAAGTGGAAGGGACATGGTGTGGTGGGTTGTTGTATGCAGATGATATTGTACTGTTAGCGAGAGATCAGGTAGAGATGTTGGATTTGGTGGGGGAGTATGGAGATTTAGTGAGAGAGTAAGTCAATAACAGTTGGCAGAAAGTGTAGTGGAGGAGAGAATGGAGAATGTGGAAGCCTTCAAATATCTTGGCGTGTGGTTTGACAGGGGGGTGAGAGGAAATGTTCATTTGGAGAAGATGAAGGATAAGGCAGAGAATTGGAAGGCAAGAATTGTTTATATGAGCAGGGTAAACGGATAAATGGAGAAGGACAGAGGTAAACTAATATGGGAGTTGCTAGCTAGGCCATGTCTGGAACATGCATCTGTAGTGTGGTGGACAGGAGGGAAGACAGCTTGGAAGAATTTGGAAAGAATTCAAGAAACTTTGTGAGGAAACAGGTTGGAGGGAGTAAAACAGTTGCAGGGGTGGCAGTAAGAGGGGACCTGGGCTGGAGGAGGCTGGAGCAGAGAAGGGAAGAAAAGAAACCGTTATTTGGATGAAGGTTGCAGAGAATGAGGGAAGATAGGCTAGTGGGAAAAGTTGTAGCACTGTTAAGTGATTGTCCAGGTTGGTGGGAAGAGTTTTGTGAGCTGAAAAGGAAGTTTGGGGGGGAAGGAGCGTTGGAGATAGTAGGCTCAAGTGCGACATGGAGGAATTGTGTAAATGATGTTCGTAAGGAAGAGTGGCGGGAAGAAGTAGGAGGGAAATCCAGCCTCAGGTGGTATAATTATATAAGTTAGCTAAAGAAGAGTTTGGACAAGAAAGATATATAAGAGGATCAGGCTGAGATTTAGGTTAAGACAGCATCCGCAGGACTCTTGGACAAGGTGAGGTGTGGTATGCGCCGGGATGGTAGATGTGAGCTACGTGATGAAGGTGTTGTGAAGATATTGTGCATTTCTTGTTGGACTGTGGGGAGTTTGAGGAAAATTATTGGATGCTTGATGAGTGGGTGGTGGAAGGGAGAAATGAAGATGAAGAAGGGAGAGTAGGCCTAATGTTGGGTAGATCAGTGGCAGGGGTAGAGGTGTTGGATAGGGTAGACAGAACTGTCATGGTAAATGTGCTCAAGTGGTGAGAGAAGAGGAAATACTTAATGTTTGGCACCTAGGGTCCCATGTCTTTGGCACCTCCCATCGTCATCCCCAAACAAACTCCTTGTAATTCACAGTACTCTTGTAATTCATTATTTTGCTGTAATAATCATTAAAAAGTCATAATTTCCTTTTCTGGTAGTCATTTTTTTTATCATAAATTATTCTTATTATTATTCTTATAAGACATAATACCACATATTTTTGTATATATATATATATATATTTTAATTGGAAAGTGTCAGATGCCTGTGCTGCCCAGTACAGACGTGCAGTTCCCCCGCTGGTAGTCATTGTCATTTATTGTTTGTAGTACTTAGTGATGGCCCATCTCAATGCTCAGCAGAACAATTAAATTATAATCAACTTAAAAATGTATTCTCTCGACGTTTTGTCATGAACGCCTGTATAGTCTAACCGTCTAGAGAATACAATTTCAAGTTGATTATTGAGAAGGTTATTGTAATGTTATTATGTCAAAACTGAGAGTTCATTGAGATTATAATTATAAAAGTGGTTGCACGATATTATCAACATTACTTCAAGATAATATCAATAATAACGGCCAAGAGTGTCTGCTGGGCAAGGAAGGCGGGGGAGGGGAGGAAGAAATATTCAACAGCTTGCCATCAACAGTTCCTTTCTTGGCCACCACTTCCCCAATCCTTGACTGAGTTCCTTCATACAAGTATTTACACATTGACAAATTCTTCCTGAACTCGGTACCCTCTCATCTTCATCCACAATCCTCTGTCTGTCGCCCCTGTGACCTCATGTCACACAACTCAACACTAGGAACTGGTCAGCACATCCTCTCCCTGGCCCCTGACCCTCTGTTGGTATATATATATATACTTCTCTGCAAACCTACTGAGCCTACCTGCCAACATTCTTGCCATCACACAACTCCCCATAGCTATCCCTCTGTAATTACTAGCCACCTCCTCATCTCCAGCTTAGAGTCAACCCTGTCTCCAATCATCTGGCGAAAAATTACACTCCACCAAATTAACTAGAGAACATAACACTTCCATCCCATCATACTTCAACATCTCGTTAATTATGCCATCAGGACCAGGAGCCTTGCCCCTTCTTTTCAACCCCTTCACAATATTGTTTATCTCCTGGAATCCAACCCGCTGCACCATCCAGTTAATTTCTTTAGCTTTAGACTCTAGGTCATCAATTGGAACATCCTTCCCTGACCTGAACACACTCCCTAATCCTCCCCAATGCTTGGCCAAATCTCCAGTATATCCTTCCTCTCCAACCCCATTTTCCTCTCCGAATTTGACATTGCTTCTTCTTTCCCTTCAAGTCCGTCTATTGTAGCCTTCCTCAGTCTCTTCTTTTCCAATCTAATCAACCTCTTCACACGTCTGCTTGCACTCTTATATTCCTCCCATTGCCGTAATAATCTTTCTTCACCTACATTGTCACTCCTAGACTCTCTAAGCTTCTACAGGACACTTGTCGTGCTTGGATGGCTACTTTAATGTCACGAGGCCACCAGCCCTTAGATCTGTTGGTTAGTTTTTTCCTCCCTATACCCAACTCAGCCATGCAAAGCACAATGCATCTCCACGTCCCAAATTTGTTGTCCACCTTCTCTGTCCTTTCCCATCCCTAGCACTGCCACACATTCCTCCCAACCTTTGAAACCCTCGCTCACCACGTTGATATTCTTCCCAATCCATCTCCATTTAAACCGTGGAGTACTTGCTCTTTCCTCCAGTCTATATACCTATTCTCAGGACATACCATATTAGATTATGATCTGACTCTAGATTCATTTCCCTCAATCACCATCTTATCTATAACTAACCCCTTTGACACAAAGATATAATCTATCATCCTTTCTCTCCTCTCCCACGTCCACCTTAAACAAAATGCAATCATCCCCTCGTGCAAAATTTTGAAGATAATTAGCACCCTTATGAGATGACATGTCGCCAGTTTCTATAGCAACTTCTTTCTAATCAGGTTTTGTGAAAGCAGAGAAAGTTTTTTCTTTTTTTTTCTCTGATGAAGATGGAAGTATTTCAGTTGAAAGCTGATTTAAAGATAAATCCCAAAGCATGTCTTTAACCACAGGGAGTACACTCTCTGACAATTGTTGAGTGTAGGCCTGAGGTCCATACAATGGTCTACACATGGAAAGTACACTTGCTGATGTTTGTTGAGTGTATGGCAAGGTAAGGGCTGGAGGGATGGGGGCCACAATGGTTTACAACCAGGTGAAATGAGCTGAAACAAATTTCTTTGTTCATGATCACAATATGAAAGATGAGGTGATTTTGGAGGGTGAAGGCACCTACTAGTAGCCCCAACAGATGTGTATATATATATAATGTAGTCTCTAGAGAGTGGATGGTGAAGGCACCTACTAGCCCCAACAGATGTGTATATATATATATATATATAATGTAGTCTCTAGAGAGTGGATGGTGAAGGCAAGTGTAGCCCCAACAGATGTGTATATATATATATATATAATGTAGTCTCTAGAGAGTGGATGGTGAAGGCAAGTGTAGCACCTACTAGCCCCAACAGATGTGTGTATATTATATATAATGTAGTCTCTAGAGAGCGAATGGCTCTAGCCAGACTCGGATTGTTTGTGCCAGCAGTGATCAGGTTTGTTGACAGGAACATGAGCAGGACAAGGAACCTGACCAGAGACCTCGCAGATGCACAGTCTCCCTTTTCTGCTATCTCCAAAGTTAGCCGGATTGTACGTGGCCTCTCTCAGAGCCCTCTGTATCTGTTCACTGGGAGGGGATAAAGGTCATAGTTATACAGCACTATGCCTCCAAATATTCTCTTAGAAAGACACCTCCAGAAGCATTAGCTCAAAGTAAAATCAGAGCTCACTAGCTCGTAGTAATCAGCTCTAACAATCTGGTCACTAGCTCATAGCAATCAGAGGACGCAGTAACTCATATATAGTAATCAGAGAAGCTCTAGTAATCAAATCACCAGGTCATAGAAGTATTTTAGACTTCATATCTACAAAGTTGCAGTGTCACAGGAAGAGAGTAACTTACTCAGTCTTGCTGGCAATGTCTGTTAGTTCCGACAAGATCCTGTCTGGATGCTTGCCATACACATCCAGCAACACACACTTGCCATCATCTACAAAGGAAAGAAGGAATGAGTCGTCAGGCATGGATACATAGCACCAGATATATTGCCAGGTCTCTACTAATCATGTGTGTGTGTGTGTGTATATGAGAGCAATGTTCTCCTAGGGTTTGCTTGGGCCAGCATTGGCTGCCTCACACAAGAAAGCAGTGACTCACTGAAGTAGATCTTCATTGCTGGGAACTTGAAGTGATATTCATTCTTGAAGAGAACTACTTGGAGACCTGGATTCTTGTACTGAACTGGAGGCAGCTTCTTTGAAATAAACTGCCTTAAAAATGAGTTAGAAATATATGAGCCAGGCACTCTACAGAGCGTACATCTTTTGTTGCTAAAGGCAGGCAGTCGCAACTCAAAATGAATGCATGGCAATGCAGCGACATAAACATTGGAGCAAAACACATTACCTAGCCACAAGGAGAGGGGCTGGGGATAACTGCTTTGCTAGCCCACAGAAACCCTACATCTAAACACAGAACGCTCGTCTCCACACAAACCCTTCATTAATTTGTGTCCAACAAAATGGCATTCAAATGATTATGCTACCTCAGTCCTCTACTTGCAGTCTCATTTGTCTTATAGGAAAAAGTTATGATCTTAACCGAGTCCTTGAGGTAAAGTTTGCCAGAGGATAGAAAATCTAGTCGCTGCTTGAAGGCATAAGTGGGCCTCAGTTTAGAAGCCATCAATGACGAAACCGCTTCCACGTGCGGACGCGAACTTTTATTTTGTATCATAGCTAGGGTAAGGGTCGAACATCTAAGGCAAGGATCGTTTTGTTTGTCGACTCGCTCCGCGATGTTAATTCTCCCCTCCTCCCCCTTTTCTCTATAAGCCGCTAAACGGCTTCCCAAGACTAATAGATGGTGGATATGCGTTCTTCTGCGTGGCTAATTATAGTGATCGGAGGTTGTTGCAGAGCAGCAGTGGATCTGGAAGATACTTGTGATGTTGGGGATGGACTGTGCAGCAATAGCAAGGACGGAAGGTTACGTAATGGTATGTAACTAGAAGCATGTGCATTGGCATGGTTACCTCGAGAGTTGACATAATGATTAGGTTAACCCCTTCTCCTCCTGTCTCACATTAACCAGGCAGTGAGAGTGCAAGATGGCAGCATTACTTAGAGCTCATTAAAACCTCCACAAGCAGGTATAGTGAATGCAAGCAGGAGGCGGCTGTGAGTGGGTGTGAGTGTCTGAAGTCCTGCCTAGTATCCGACCTGTCTCTGTGGCTGGAGCGAGGAGGCATACATCTGGAGGACTTCAAAGCAGCGCAAGCTCGTGCCTCTCCAGTTCATAATTAATCACACACTACTACGCCAACTACACTGCACCTTTCCCTCCAGGTAAGCATGAAGTTCTCCTATCTTCACCTGTGATGCTGTGGGTTGGTAAAGGGTCACCCACCCTAGTGTATACATACAGTGGTGTTGTGGGTAGGTAAAGGATCATCCACCCTAGTATTGCAAGGGGTTGTCTGTTTGTCGTGCTGTGTGTAGGTAAAGGGTCATTCACACACATCCAGTGGCATGTAGGTTGTTGGTCATCCACCCTATGCATGTCAAGTGGCACTAGGTAGGGTCCTAGACATGTATGTTTGTGGTGCCATGGGTAGGTAAAGGGTCATTTACCTTAGCATGTATATCCAGTGGGTGATGAGTAATTCCAGCATGCATTCTCCCTGCCTAGTTGGGCTAACTTTGGATGGCCATAGATATCTGGAAGCTGTCCATAGAACCACTGGGCCAGCCTACCTATTCATGGCACCACTGGGCCAGCCTTCCTATTCATGGGGCACCACTGGGCCAGCCTTCCTATTCATGGCAGCACTGGGCCAGCCTTCCTATTCATGGGGCACCACTGGGCCAGCCTTTCTATTCATGGGGCACCACTGGGCCAGCCTTCCTATTCATGGGGCACCACTGGGCCAGCCTTCCTATTCATGGGGCACCACTGGGCCAGCCTTCCTATTCATGGGGCACCACTGGGCCAGCCTTCCTATTCATGGGGTACCACTGGGCCAGCCTTCCTATTCATGGGGCACCACTGGGCCAGCCTTCCTATTCATGGCACCACTGGGCCAGCCTTCCTATTGATGGGGTACTTCTAGGCCAGCCTTCCTATTCATGGGGTACCACTGGGCCAGCCTTCCTATTCATGGGGCACCACTGGGCCAGCCTTCCTATTCATGGGGCACCACTGGGCCAGCCTTCCTATTCATGGGGTACCACTGGGCCAGCCTTCCTATTCATGGGGTACTTCTTGGCCAGCCTTCCTATTCATGGGGACCACTGGGCCAGCCTTCCTATTCATGGGGCACCACTGGGCCAGCCTTCCTATTCATGGGGCACCACTGGGCCAGCCTTCCTATTCATGGCACCACTGGGCCAGCCTTCCTATTCATGGCACCACTGGGCCAGCCTTCCTATTCATGGGGTACCATGGGCCAGCCTTCCTATTCATGGGGTACCACTGGGCCAGCCTTCCTATTCATGGCAGCACTGGGCCAGCCTTCCTATTCATGGCACCACTGGGCCAGCCTTCCTATTCATGGGGCATCATGGGCCAGCCTTCCTATTCATGGGGTACCACTGGGCCAGCCTTCCTATTCATGGCAGCACTGGGCAAGCCTTCCTATTCATGGGGCACCACTGGGCCAGCCTTCCTATTCATGGGGCACCACTGGGCCAGCCTTCCTATTCATGGGGTACCACTGGGCCAGCCTTCCTATTCATGGCAGCACTGGGCCAGCCTTCCTATTCATGGCAGCACTGGGCCAGCCTTCCTATTCATGGCACCACTGGGCCAGCCTTCCTATTCATGGGGTACCACTGGGCCAGCCTTCCTATTCATGGCAGCACTGGGCCAGCCTTCCTATTCATGGCAGCACTGGGCCAGCCTTCCTATTCATGGGGTACCACTGGGCCAGCCTTCCTATTCATTGGGCACCACTGGGCCAGCCTTCCTATTCATGGGGCACCACTGGGCCAGCCTTCCTATTCATGGGGTACCACTGGGCCAGCCTTCCTATTCATGGGGCACCACTGGGCCAGCCTTCCTATTCATGGGGCACCACTGGGCCAGCCTTCCTATTCATGGGGTACCACTGGGCCAGCCTTCCTATTCATGGCAGCACTGGGCCAGCCTTCCTATTCATGGGGTACCACTGGGCCAGCCTTCCTATTCATGGCAGCACTGGGCCAGCCTTCCTATTCATGGCAGCACTGGGCCAGCCATCCTATTCATGGCAGCACTGGGCCAGCCTTCCTATTCATGCGGCACCACTGGGCCAGCCTTCCTATTCATGGGGCACCACTGGGCCAGCCTTCCTATTCATGGGGCACCACTGGGCCAGCCTTCCTATTCATGGCATCACTGGGCCAGCCTTCCTATTCATGGGGTACCACTGGGCCAGCCTTCCTATTCATGGGGCACCACTGGGCCAGCCTTCCTATTCATGGGGCACCACTGGGCCAGCCTTCCTATTCATGGGGCACCACTGGGCCAGCCTTCCTATTCATGGGGCACCACTGGGCCAGCCTTCCTATTCATGGGGCACCACTGGGCCAGCCTTCCTATTCATGGGGCACCACTGGGCCAGCCTTCCTATTCATGGGGCACCACTGGGCCAGCCTTCCTATTCATGGCAGCACTGGGCCAGCCTTCCTATTCATGGGGCACCACTGGGCCAGCCTTCCTATTCATGGGGCACCACTGGGCCAGCCTTCCTATTCATGGGGCACCACTGGGCCAGCCTTCCTATTCATGGGGCACCACTGGGCCAGCCTTCCTATTCATGGGGCACCACTGGGCCAGCCTTCCTATTCATGGGGCACCACTGGGCCAGCCTTCCTATTCATGGCAGCACTGGGCCAGCCTTCCTATTCATGGGGTACCACTGGGCCAGTCTTCCTATTCATGGGGCACCACTGGGCCAGCCTTCCTATTCATGGGGCACCACTGGGCCAGCCTTCCTATTCATGGGGCACCACTGGGCCAGCCTTCCTATTCATGGGGCGCACCACTGGGCCATCCATCCTATTCATGGCACTAGTGTGCCAGCTAGCCTATTCCAAATTCTGTGTTCTCTGCATGTATGTTTGTATGCATGTGTGTGTGTGTGTGTGTAGGTGTGTAGGTGTGGAGCACTTCCTGTTGCAGCTGAGCCCTATTCTTCCTGACATGGAGTTGCTGGTGAACATGCTGGATTATCCCCTTTCACCTCGCCATGCTGGAGACCCTTTACCAATCCTCTCCTTTAGTAAGGTGGGATATGTAGAACCAGATATTCTTACCCCGCAGGAAGCATGCCAAAGTCATGGTGTCCAAGTCCATGTGTATGTATGTATGTATGATGTGTGTATGTGTATGTATGATGTATGTGTGTGTATGTATGATGTATGTATGTATGTATGATATATGTGTGATTTATGTATGATGTATGTATGTATGATATATGTGTGATTTATGTATGATGTATGTATGTATGATATATGTGTGATGTATGATGTATGTATGATATATGTATGATGTGTGTATGATGTATGATGTATGTATGATATATGTATGATGTGTGTATGATGTATGTATGTGTGATGTTTGTATGATGTATGTGTGATTTTCTATGGTGCTAGTCATATCTATATTTAACATGCTAGAGCATCTAGTCGAAATGTCGAGTGAATACAATTTGAAGTTGATTGAGAAGTTTATTATAATGTCAACTGAGAGTTCATTATTCCAATAACCCTAGACCATCTCCAGTAGGTGTGGACCAGGTCAGTGTAGATGACCCGGGTGTTAATGACACCTAAGTATTGTAATGCATGGAGTCTTGACTGTACCTGGCCCTTACCCCATACAGACCTCTTCCTACTATGACATCATGTACCCAGCGTGGAGCTTCTGGGCTGGTGGGCCAGCCATAGCCACTGAACCTCATGGGTTAGGACGCTGGGACCTCAAAAGAACCAGTCTAGCTCGGGCCAGCCACCAGTGGCCATGGAACAGCAAGAGAGACCTTGGGTTCTTCCGAGGCTCAAGGTTATAGGAACACACAATACTTGGTGGGGTCTTGCCTGGTCTGGCCCTCATGTCTATATGGTAGCTACAGTACTTGGTGGGGTCTTGCCTGGCCAGGCCCTCATGTCTATATGGTGGCTACAATACTTGGTGGGGTCTTGCCTGGCCAGGCCCTCATGTCTATATGGTGGCTACAGTACTTGGTGGGGTCTTGCCTGGCCTGGCCCTCATGTCTATATGGTGGCTACAGTACTTGGTGGGGTCTTGCCTGGCCAGGCCCTCATGTATTATGGTGGCTACAGTACTTGGTGGGGTCTTGCCTGGCCAGGCCCTCATGGGCACACACACGTAGAACACCAGGTCTGGGCACACACACACACGTAGAACACTAGGTCCTACTATTACTACTACTACTACTACTACTACTACTAATGTGTAGTGTTATTGATGTTAAGAGCAAGCAGCGCAGATAGTTATCAGTCTTTATCCTTGCCTTCCAGAACTAGCACCCAGAGGGATCCACTGATAATGCTCTCCAGGCAGCAGCCTCACTCTGTGGATGCACAATATACAAGAAACCAAGCCTGGCGCTCTGAAGAGGTTGGCACCTTACACAGCAGTTAGCAGCTGCTCTGCCCCTCCCACATCACAGTTTCTCCACCCTCCCCCCCCCCCCCCCCCACACACACACAGGACACGTTGGGTGCAGCTCCTGCTGGTGTTGTTACCATGGAGGATCACTGCCAGTACAAGTAATGATCAGCTGAAATGCTAGTAATCTCATGCCTGTTGTTATTGATCTAGCTGAGATGCTAGTAATCTCATGCCTGTAGTTATTGATCTAGCTGAGATGCTAGTAATCTCATGCCTGTAGTTATTGATCTAGCTGATATTGATCTAGCTGAGATCCTTGTAATCTCATGCCTGTAGTTATCGATCTAGCTGAGATGCTAGTAATCTCATGCCTGTAGTTATTGATCTAGCTGAGATGCTTGTAATCTCATGCCTGTAGTTATTGATCTAGCTGAGATATTGATCTAGCTGAGATGCTTGTAATCTCATGCCTGTAGTTATTGATTTAGCAGAGATGCTTGTAATCTCATGCCTGTAGTTATTGATCTAGCTGAGATGCTAGTAATCTTATGCCTGTAGTTATCGATCTAGCTGAGATGCTAGTAATCTCATGCCTGTAGTTATTGATCTAGCTGAGATGCTTGTAATCTCATGCCTGTAGTTATTGATCTAGCTGAGATGCTTGTAATCTCATTCCTGTAGTTATTGATCTAGCTGAGATGCTAGTAATCTCATGCCTGTAGTTATTGATCTAGCTGAGATGCTTGTAATCTCATTCCTGTAGTTATTGATCTAGCAGAGATGCTGCTAGTAATCTCATGCCTGTTGTTATTGATCTAGTTGAGATTCTTGTAATCTCATGCCTGTAGTTATTGATCTAGCTGAGATGCTAGTAATCTCATGCCTGTAGTTATTGATCTAGCTGAGATGCTTGTAATCTCATGCCTGTAGTTATTGATCTAGCTGAGATGCTAGTAATCTCATGCCTGTAGTTATTGATCTAGCTGAGATGCTAGTAATCTCATGCCTGTTGTTATTGATCTAGCTGAGATGCTAGTAATCTCATGTCTGTAGTGCTGAGATACTAGTAATCTCATGCCTATAGTTATTGATCTAGCTGAGATGCTAGTAATCTCATGCCTGTAGTTGTTGATCTAGCTGAGATGCTTGTAATCTCATGCCTGTTGTTATTGATCTAGCTGAGATGCTAGTAATCTCATGCCTGTAGTTATTGATCTAGCTGAGATGCTTGTAATCTCATGCCTGTAGTTATTGATCTAGTTGAGATGCTAGTAATCTCATGCCTGTAGTTATTGATCAGCTGAGATGCTAGTAATCTCATGCCTATAGTTATTGATCTAGCTGAGATGCTAGTAATCTCATGCCTGTAGTTATTGATCAGCTGAGATGCTAGTAATCTCATGCCTGTAGTTATTGATCTAGCTGAGATGCTTGTAATCTCATGCCTGTAGTTATTGATCAGCTGAGATGCTAGTAATCTCATGCCTGTAGTTATTGATCTAGCTGAGATGCTAGTAATCTCATGCCTGTAGTTATTGATCTACTGTAGCTGAGATGCTAGTAATCTCATGCCTGTAGTTATTGATCAGCTGAGATGCTAGTAATCTCATGCCTGTAGTTATTGATCTAGCTGAGATGCTTGTAATCTCATGCCTGTAGGCTGAGATGCTAGTAATCTCATGCCTGTAGTTATTGATCTAGCTGAGATGCTTGTAATCTCATGCCTGTAGTTATTGATCTAGTTGAGATGCTTGTAATCTCATGCCTGTAGTTATCGATCTAGTTGAGATGCTAGTAATCTCATGCCTGTTGTTATTGATCTAGCTGAGATGCTTGTAATCTCATGCCTGTAGTTATTGATCTAGCTGAGATGCGAGTAATCTCATGCCTGTTATTGATCTAGCTGAGATGCTAGTAATCTCATGCCTGTAGTTATTGATCTAGCTGAGATGCTAGTAATCTCATGCCTGTAGTTATTGATCTAGCTGAGATGCTAGTAATCTCATGCCTGTAGTTATTGATCTAGTTGAGATGCTTGTAATCTCATTGAGATGCTAGTAATCTCACGTGTTGTGGTTGTAAGCTGTTCACTATTATCAATAAACTTACACGCAATAAGAGGCAGCTCAAAGAGAAAGCTTTCCTTCCTAACAAGTGACTCTGAAGGCCTAGAACTAGAACTTGGCCAGCTTGCTAATTAGCTCAAGGTCATTGCTATAGCAACTGCACAGGCCAAGAAGCATAGGAAGTCTAAATGGGCAGTGGAAAAGCGTGTGGAGGAGTCACCAGCGGAGGAGGACAGGGCCAGTATGCTGCAGGCTCATTCTGAGTCGTAGGTCCAGAGGCGTGTATTGCTCCGTCCCCTCCCTAAGCATGCCCCCCCGTCCCTCCCTAAGCATGCCCCCCCCCCCCCGTCCCTCCCTAAGCAGCCCCCCCGTCCCTCCCTAAGCATGCCCCCCGTCCCTCCCTAAGCATGCCCCCCATCCCTCCCTAAGCATGCCCCCCCGTCCCTCCCTAAGCATGCCCCCCGTCCCTCCCTAAGCATGCCCCCCGTCCCTCCCTAAGCATGCCCCCCGTCCCTCCCTAAGCATGCCCCCCCGTCCCTCCCTAAGCATGCCCCCCCGTCCCTCCCTAAGCATGCCCCCCCGTCCCTCCCTAAGCATGCCCCCCCGTCCCTCCCTTCACAGGTAAAGTACAAGTACCCCCTAAAAGTCGTGTTATTTGCACTCTACAAACTTTGCCCTCTGCCACATGCTCTCATGAGATGATTTTTCTCCTTTTTGTACATTTTTGGGCAATTCGTTACAAATACGATCATTAGAAAACTATTCTTTCTATCATTAATTAATTAAGGAAATATATTGGTTCATATACACAATGCTCAGACTTAGAAACAATAGCATGTCACAAGACTCAACTAAGATGGGCTCTCCTTGTTAATAGGCGGAGTCCAGCCTTACAGGACTAAATGAGGACTGTTCTAGGGCTAAACTAGGGATATTGTAGTTGTAGGCATCACATGACCTCATATATAAAGTGAGTAGTTGCAGGGTGTGGCTAGCTCTAGCTGGAGGCATCACATGATCTCATATATAAAGCGAGTAGTTGCAGGGTGTGGCTAGCTCTAGCTGGAGGCATCACATGATCTCATATATAAAGTGAGTAGTTGCAGGGTGTGGCTAGCTCTAGCTGGAGGCATCACATGATCTCATATATAAAGTGAGTAGTTGCAGGGTGTGGCTAGCTCTAGCTGGAGGCATCACATGATCTCATATATAAAGTGAGTAGTTGCAGGGTGTGGCTAGCTCTAGCTGGAGGCATCACATGATCTCATATATAAAGTGAGTAGTTGCAGGGTGTGGCTAGCTCTAGCTGGAGGCATCACATGACCTCATATATAAAGTGAGTAGTTGCAGGGTGTGGCTAGCTCTAGCTGGAGGCATCACATGATCTCATATATAGAGTGAGTAGTTGCAGGGTGTGGCTAGCTCTAGCTGGAGGCATCACATGATCTCATATATAAAGCGAGTAGTTGCAGGGTGTGGCTAGCTCTAGCTGGTGGCAGCTGCAGGGTGTGGCTGCCAGGGTACCAGCTAGCTAAAGCGACTGCTCTAGTCCTTGGCCTAAATGCTAGCGTGCTAAACAAGAGTTTTGTTTGTTGCTAGGCAGCATAGCAACAGTGCTCACCTGATAGAGCACTCAAGAAGGCGCCCTCGTTGTCACATGGTTTCAAATAAAATCAGGTGCACGCATGCAGCCCAACTTTGATGTTGGGTCCTAAAAGAGTTAACCACATTGCTCAATTGATTTTCATTTGAGTTCATGCCATTTACCAGAACCAATTCTGACCACTCGTGTCAGCGAAGCTCATCAAGTACTACCTAGCACGCGCACTTCATTATAGCATTGACACATCCAGCCACACCCACGTCATTATATCAGATTTATGGCCCCACCCATTTCATTAAAAAATACCCTGTTTATAGAATTACCTGTACGCCACACCTGTTCATAGAAACTCTCTAAACCACACCAATCTCTTAAAATCTCATAACCTAGTTCATATAAAGAAGTGTCTGAGGAGTCTGTATAGAAGCTGATTGGTCCGTACATTGGCGGGTAATTGCCTCCCTCCCTCTCTGCCCGGTGTGTGTGCGTGCGTGTAGGTATCTGTTCAACTTCCGAGGAGCGACTGCCAGCTTCAGGTTGCGTCACTTGTTCCTGTGTGGCTCCCTCGTACTGCATGTGGGAGACGAGTGGCAAGAATTCTTTTACTCCAGCCTCAGACCGTGGGTCCATTATGTGCCTCTACACACCCACCTGGACGACCTACAGTATGTGGTGGGTGTGTCTGACGTTTCATGTGTCCATTATAACCCAGTCGGAGCCGAGACCTTGTATACAAGTGATCATGCTTGAACTTTGTACTCCCTCAATCCAAGACCTGTATTGGAGTAGCTGAGAAGCTCCTTATAAGTGATGTTTGTGGAGGTGTCGGCTTCAAATGTGATGGTTGTGGAGGTGTCGGCTTCACACGTGATGGTTGTGGAGGTGTCGACTTCACACGTGATGTTTGTGGAGTTGTCGACTTCAAACGTGATGGTTGTGGAGGTGTCGACTTCACACGTGATGGTTGTGGAGGTGTGGACTTCACGTGATGTTTGTGGAGGTGTCGACTTCACACGTGGTGGTTGTGGAGGTGTCGGCTTCACACAATGGTTGTGGAGGTGTCAGCTTCACACGTGATGGTTGTGGAGGTGTCGGCTCCACAAGTGATGGTTGTGGAGGTGTCAGCTTCACACGTGATGGTTGTGGGGTGTCGACTCCACAAGTGATTGTCGTGGAGGTGTCAGCTACACACGTGATTGTTGTGTAGATGTCAGCTCAACACGTGATTGTTGTGGAGGTGTCAGTTCCACACGTGATTGTTGTGGAGGTGTCAGTTCCACCCGTGATTGTTGTGGCGGTGTCAGTTCCACACGCGATTGTTGTGGAGGTGTCAGCTCAACATGTGATTGTTGTGGAGCTCGGCTTCACACGTGATGGTTGTGGAGGTGTCAGCTCCACACGTGATTGTTGTGGAGGTGTCAGCTCCACCCGTGATTGTTGTGGAGGTGTCAGCTCCACACGTGATTGTTGTGGAGGTGTCAGCTCCACACATGATTGTTGTGGAGGTGTCAGTGCCACCCATGATTGTTGTGGATGTGTCACCTCCACACGTGATTGTTGTCGAGGTGTCAGTTCCACCCGTGATTGTTGTGGAGGTGTCAGCTCCAAACG
Organism: Cladorhizidae sp. MBARI D1340-BT2; assembly: GCA_028752905.1. Lineage (NCBI taxonomy): Eukaryota > Metazoa > Porifera > Demospongiae > Poecilosclerida > Cladorhizidae > Cladorhizidae sp. MBARI D1340-BT2. The sequence goes on along the minus strand of JAQNBH010000001.1, from coordinate 35,069,806 downwards.
TGATTGTTGTGGAGGTGTCAGCTCCACACGTGATTGTTGTGGAGGTGTCAGCTCCACACGTGATGGTTGTGGAGGTGTCAGCTGCACACGTGATGGTTGTGGAGGTGTCAGCTCCACACATGATTGTTGTGGTGTCAGCCACCCGTGATTGTTGTTGAGGTGTCAGCTCCACCTGTGATTGTTGTGGAGGTGTCAGCTCCACACGCGATTGTTGTGGAGGTCGGCTTCACACATGATGGTTGTGGAGGTGTCAGCTCCACACGTGATGGTTGTGGAGGTCAGCTCCACACGTGATTGTTGTGGAGGTGTCAGCTCCACACATGATAGTTGTGGAGGTGTCAGCTCCACACGTGATAGTTGTGGAGGTGTCAGCTCCACACATGATTGTTGTGGAGTCAGCTCCACCCGTGATTGTTGTGGAGGTGTCAGCTCCACACGTGACTGTTGTGGAGGTGTCAGCTCCACACGCGATGGTTGTGGAGGTCAGCTCCACACGTGATAGTTGTGGAGGTGTCAGCTCCACACATGATTGTTATGGTGTCAGCTCCACACGCGATGGTTGTGGAGGTGTCAGCTCCACACGTGATTGTTGTGGAGGTGTTAATATATAATCGTTGTGTGTGTGTAGGGATGTGCTGCAGTTTCTAAGAGCCAATGACAGGCTTGCCCAGGCTATTGCCTCAAGGTAAAAACTAACCTACAAGCCCATCTGTGCACTGTGGAGGTTAATCGTGTGTCTAACCCCCTGTAGGGGTAAGGAGCACATTTGGAACCACTTGTCAATGGCCTCTGTCCTCTGTTATTGGAGAGCTCTGCTGATGGGCTATGCTGAACTCACCACATGGACCGTTATGAAGCAGGACTCTTATATCACTCTAGGTGTTGGAGGATGATGGTGCTGCACAGTGGGCTGGCCTTACTGTGGGATGACCTTACTGTGGGATGACCTTACTGTGGGCTGGCCTTACACTAGCAGAAACATTGTGTACAATTATAAAAAGGCCACTCCATTATTTTAAACCACACCCACTTCAATGACCCCTCATCCTTAGAACAAGCATCATCTCTGTATTGACATGTAATAGCATACAATCTTCAGACATCTGTGACCTGTTCAATGTCTAGGACCTGTTCAAGGTTTGTGTGACCTGCTCAAGAGGTCCAAGTTACCTGTTCACAAGTTCTCTGTAACCTGTTCAAGAGGCTTGTGACCTGTTCAAGTTGTCTCTGTGACCTGTTCAAGATGTCTCTGTGACCTGTTCAAGATGTCTCTGTGACCTGTTCAAGATGTCTCTGTGTGGCCTGTTCCAGCGGCTTTGTATGACCCGTTCAAGAGGTCTCTATGTGACCCATTCAAGGTCTGACCCGTTCAAGAGGTCTCTGTGACATCTCCATCTCCCTTCCCCGTCAAGGTGATCAGTGTGCATCAGACTTCTGTTGTGAATACAACTGACAGCAGGTGACATCACTATGGGCACATAGGGGTGTGGCTAACTCATTGTGATGCCAATATGCAAGACACATTTGTCCCCCCAAGAACGTGCCACTAATGAGGTGCCACTAATGAGCTGCTCTGGGAAAGATGAGCAGGAAAACATGGACACCTTGTACATGCAGCCCTAGCTAAGGAATTCTCGTGTTTAAGGGGGGGACAGCATTGACACACCCACAAACAAGTACGTGGGGGGCAGCATCGACACACCCACAAACACTAATGTTTAAGGGGGGACGTGGGGGACAGCATTGACACACCCACAAACAAGTGTGTGAGGGGCAGCATTAACACACCCACAAACTAATGTTTAAGGGGGGGACATGGTGACACACCCACAAACAAGTACGTGGGGGGCAGCATTGACACACCCACAAACACTAATGTTTAAGGGGACGTGGGGGACAGCATTGACACACCCACAAACAAGTGTGTGAGGGGCAGCATTAACACACCCACAAACTAATGTTTAAGGGGGGGACATGGTGACACACCCACAAACAAGTACGTGGGGGGCAGCATTGACACCCACAAACACTAATGTTTAAGGGGGGCAGCATTGACACACTCACAAACAAGTGCACATGCTGGACTACAGCAAGTTGACGGCATTATATGTGCAGAGTCCGTGCAAGATGACATCATCACTAGCACATGACCAGCACAGGCAGTACTCGTGCAAGATGACATCACTAGCACTGAGGCATGCCCAGCACTCGTGGAAGATGACATCACTGGTTGGTGACATCATCACTAGCACTGGTTAATGACATCACTAGCACTGAGGCATGACCAGCACTCGTGGAAGATGACATCACTGGTTGGTGATATCATCACTAGCACTGGTTGATGACATCACTAGCACTGAGGCATGACCAGCACTCGTAAGATGACGTCACTGGTTGGTGACATAACTAGCACTGGTTGATGACATCATCACTAGCACTGAGGCATGACCAGCACTCGTAAGATGACATCACTGGTTGATGACATCATCACTAGCACTGAGGCATGACCAGCACTCGTAAGATGACATCACTGGTTGATGACATCATCACTAGCACTGAGGCATGACCAGCACTCGTAAGATGACATCACTGGTTGGTGACACTGGTTGATGACATCATCACTAGCACTGAGGCATGACCAGCACTCGTAAGATGACATCACTGGTTGGTGACATAACTAGCACTGGTTGATGACATCATCACTAGCACTGAGGCATGACCAGCACTCGTAAGATGACATCACTGGTTGATGACATCATCACTAGCACTGAGGCATGACCAGCACTCGTAAGATGATGGTTGGTGACACTGGTTGATGACATCATCACTAGCACAGGCATGACCAGCACTCGTAAGATGACATCACTGGTTGGTGACATCATCACTAGCACTGGTTGGTATTGTTCAGAACAGAAATTACAATTCGTGTGAATTTTCCCATACATACACACACACATACATACAGAGCTAGCTAGGAGCTGGGCGTATTGTTGCGCAATATTAAGAAGAGGGCAGCTGTGAGTCCTCCCAGATTGAACCATCTCGTCTGTGCTCGCCGCCATAACACACTGGCTTGCAATGCCTGCAGGACACAACAGGTTGATTAATAGGACACCACACAATATACTCATACTGGCCTGCAATGCCTGCAGGGCACAACAGGTGATTAATAGGTCACCACTTAACATACTGACCTGCAGGACACAATAGGAGATGACTGTGTACAGATAGACATGAGCCAGCAACACTATTACTACATACGTGGGTACTGTCATAGATACCCTCAAGCATGTGCACCCCTATGGGGAATATCACCCCTATGGGTAACATACATACCCTAATCTAGTTGTACCCAAAGTTAACACCCACACCCTAAAAGTGGTGCACCCTATGGGTAACACCAACACCCTAATGGAGTGCACCCTATGGGTAACACCACACCTAATAGAGGTGCACCCTATGGGTAACACCAACACCCTAATAGAGGTGCACCCTATGGGTAACACCCACACCCTAATAGAGGTGCACCTTTGACAAGGTCTTGTTGTCGTGTGTGAGTAACACAGCTCGCGCAGATCCTTGGCGACAGACACGCCCCAACTCCTTGAGAGCCCCCGGATACAAGATGAGGTTGTCACACTTTCTACCACTCCTGCAGTGATGAGGGAGGAGGGCAGTGGAGAGGAGATAATTATGTGGGGGGCAGTGGAGAGGTGATAATTATGTGGGAGGGTAGTGGAGAGGTGATAATTATGTGGGAGGGTAGTGGAGAGGAGATAATTATGTGGGAGGGCAGTGGAGAGGTGATAATTATGTGGGAGGGCAGTGGAGAGGTGATAATTATGTGGGAGGGCAGTGGAGAGGAGATAATTATGTGGGAGGGTAGTGGAGAGGAGATAATTATGTGGAGGGCAGTGGAGAGGAGATAATTATGTGGGAGGGCAGTGGAGAGGAGATAATTATGTGGGAGGGTAGTGGGAGATAATTATGTGGGAGGGTAGTGGAGAGGAGATAATTATGTGGGAGGGTAGTGGAGAGGAGATAATTATGTGGGAGGGCAGTGGAGAGGAGATAATTATGTGGAGGGCAGTGGAGAGGAGATAATTATGTGGAGGGCAGTGGAGAGGAGATAATTATGTGGGAGGGCAGTGGAGAGGAGATGATTATGTGGGAGGGCAGTGGAGAGGAGATGATTATGTGGGAGGGCAGTGGAGAGGAGATAATTATGTGGGAGGGCAGTGGAGAGGAGATAATTATGTGGGAGGGCAGTGGAGAGGAGATAATTATGTGGGAGGGCAGTGGAGAGGAGATAATTATGTGGGAGGGTAGTGGGAGATAATTATGTGGGAGGGCAGTGGAGAGGAGATAATTATGTGGAGGGCAGTGGAGAGGTGATAATTATGTGGGAGGGCAGTGGAGAGGAGATAATTATGTGGGAGGGTAGTGGAGAGGAGATAATTATGTGGGAGGGCAGTGGAGAGGAGATAATTATGTGGAGGGCAGTGGAGAGGAGATAATTATGTGGGAGGGCAGTGGAGAGGAGATGATTATGTGGAGGGCAGTGGAGAGGAGATAATTATGTGGGAGGGCAGTGGAGAGGAGATAATTATGTGGGAGGGTAGTGGAGAGGAGATAATTATGTGGGAGGGCAGTGGAGAGGAGATAATTATGTGGAGGGCAGTGGAGAGGAGATAATTATGTGGGAGGGCAGTGGAGAGGTGATAATTATGTGGGAGGGCAGTGGAGAGGAGATAATTATGTGGGAGGGTAGTGGAGAGGAGATAATTATGTGGGAGGGCAGTGGAGAGGAATTATGTGGAGGGCAGTGGAGAGGAGATAATTATGTGGGAGGGCAGTGGAGAGGAGATAATTATGTGGGAGGGTAGTGGAGAGGTGGAAGGAGAAGGGGATGGATTGGCGTAGAGAGAAGTCCGCACAAGCTTAATTGGCTGACTTACTTTTTCCCAAAGGGCTGCAAGGAAGGAAGAGAAGATGCAATGGCGGCCACTGTGCGTGTGTGTGCTCACCAGGTCAGTGACAACCACATCTAGACTGTTGTCTCTGAGAGGAAGATTACAGACATCCCACTGTAGTACATCCACCAGTGGACACACTCCCTTCTCCCTCAGTGCATGTAGGTTAGCTTGGATGCGGTTACGAGCAAGTTGATGAATGTCTCCGGCCAGATGGAAGGTGTCCCGCCATGCGATGCTACCCTGCAACATACGTTCATATGTGTGTGTGCATGACAGAATCTCCATCATCAATATCACACACTGGCATATAGTGTATAGTGAAGTGAATCAGGTCACCATGGACATAAACACACCAGCACTGAACTCTACTTCTCCCCAGCACTGAACTCTACTTCTCCCCAGCACTGAACTCTACTTCTCCCCAGCACTGAACTCTACTTCTCCCCAGCACTGAACTCTACTTCTCTCCCAGCACTGAACTCTACTTCTCTCCCAGCACTGAACTCTACTTCTCCCCAGCACTGAACTCTACTTCTCCCCAGCACTGAACTCTACTTCTCCCTACCTCAATAGGAATAGTCCCCCCACCACAGAGAGGGTCTGCCACCAGATCTCCAGGCTTCATTCCAGCCATTCTGCACATGTGTGTGTGTGTGTGTGTGTGTGATAATGTCAAGAATGTTTGATGGACCTGTGATAACTATTGGTGGTGCCTTACACTACATGTATCTATGGATACCCTAACCCTCTCCTGACAGGTCCTAATCCACCTACTCCTTGCTGTATTCCAAATACTTGCCCTAAGCCTAGCCCTGGTCCATATTCTGGCCTTACTCCTAGGACTAGACCAGGGGTAGAACCAGGGGTAGGGCTAGACCAGGGGTAGAGCCAGGGGTAGAGCCAGGGGTAGGCAGGGGTAGAGCCAGGGGTAGGACTAGACCAGGGGTAGAGCCAGGGGTAGGACTAGACCAGGGGTAGAGCCAGGGGTAGGACTAGACCAGGGGTAGAGCCAGGGGTAGGAGGACTAGACCAGGGGTAGAGCCAGGGGTAGGGCTAGACCAGGGGTAGAGCCAGGGGCAGGACTAAGGGGTAGAGCCAGGGGTAGGACTAGACCAGGGGTAGAGCCAGGGGTAGGACAAGCCAGGGGTATTGCCCTATCTCTAGCCCTGCATTGCCCTAGCCCTGCATTGCCCTAGCCCTGCATTGCCCTGGCCCTAGCATTGCTGTAGCCCCTGACCCCAGCCTAGCTGCAGTCAGTCCTAATACAGTAGTCTGATCTGTACATTATTGATGCCATCAGGTAATGTGATAACGAAAAGCTAAGATATTTACAGATCCAAACTTGTCCAAGATTGAGATGAGGTCACTCCAGATTTGCCACATGTGACAATTATTTCCTGATAATTGATTATTTAAACCTCTCACTACCTGTGCAGCCTATGGTGGGCACTACCTGGGGAGGGCATGGCTATGGTGGGCATTACCTGAGGGCATAGGCTATGGTGGGCACTACCTGAGGAGGGCATAGCCTATGGTGGGCACTACCTGAGGAGGGCATAGCTATGGTGGGCACTACCTGAGGAGGGCATAGCTATGGTGGGCACTACCGGTATAGGCTATGGTGGGCACTACCTGAGGAGGGCATAGCTATGGTGGGCACTACCTGAGGAGGGTATAGGCTATGGTGGGCACTACCTGAGGAGGGCATGGCTATGGTGGGCACTACCTGAGGAGGGTATAGGCTATGGTGGGCACTACCTGAGGAGGGTATAGGCTATGGTGGGCACTACCTGAGGAGGGCATAGCTATGGTGGGCACTACCTGAGGAGGGTATAGGCTATGGTGGGCACTACCAGAGGAGGGCATGGCTATGGTGGGCACTACCTGAGGAGGGTATAGGCTATGGTGGGCACTACCTGAGGAGGGCATAGCTATGGTGGGCACTACCTGAGGAGGGTATAGGCTATGGTGGGCACTACCTGAGGAGGGCATGGCCACTACTTGAGGAGGGCATGGCTATGGTGGGCACTACCTGAGGAGGGCATAGGCTATGGTGGGCACTACCTGAGGAGGGCATGGCTATGGTGGGCACTACCTGAGGAGGGTATAGGGCACTGCCTGATGAGGGCATGGCTACGGTGGGCACTACCTGAGGAGGGCATGGCTATGGTGGGCACTACCTGAGGGGGGCATGGCTATGGTGGGCACTACCTGAGGAGGGCATAGGCTATGGTGGGCACTACCTGAGGAGGGCATGGCTATGGTGGGCACTACCTGAGGAGGGCATAGGCTATGGTGGGCACTACCTGAGGAGGCCATAGGCTATGGTGGGCACTGACCTGAGGAGTGCATATGCTATGGTGGGCCGCAGTGATGTGGGTCCAAAGTGACTTATGTTCCTCTTGAACCTACTCTCCTTGTTTAGGGCTAGGCCCAGTTCCAATTGGTCCCCAGAGATACTTAGTAAAACCTCCAGATCAGCACATTTCATCTGCACCTTCCAGCCGAACTTGGCTGCTAGCCCAGCCCCCAGACAGCCAGCAGCCTGCATGGAGGTGAAGGTGTGCTGGCGACCTCCGCGTGTGCATGTCACTCTGAAGCTGACAGGCCTCTCCCGTGTCTCCTCCCCCTCCTCCTCCTTCACCTTGTACCCATCTTTAAGGTTGAGCGAGAGCATGGTTTTCTGGTAGTAGGCCCAGGCTTGGAGGGGCATCTCCCACTGCACCAACTGCTCAGCAAATGGCAGCCGCTCCAACCTCTCCAGGACTGTGGCCTGAAATAATTACATCTAATCACCAGGGATGCCCCCATATTGTTTTAACCCCTACATCACAATGGACACAAACAAACAACATTGCACGCAAGGCATCCACAAAGTTATGTCTCACCCAAAATCCACTAAAACAGGTTCTTGGTATTAAGGAAGGGGGAACAAGGTCTGGAAACCATGGTTACCATTTAAGTACCATATCTTTGCACACATTCATGCTATGGGCCTGATTTATACACCAAAATGTAGTCTCAGTGCAGTTGCTTTCTGGTGTTTTGCCAAACATGTTTATCTTTAGGAACTGCAAGTTGGAGTGTGAAGTGAAGTCACATTCAAAATTCATTCAAGTATTAACCACTACCAGCATCAAGTCCTGAATGACTGTTATTGACACTACAACTTGCCACAGAGATATTTTTTAAATTAAAGCCGACTTATGAACAGGGTCTAACAAAGCAAGCGTATTCATTAGGTGCAACCACAACTAATTAGGCAAGCGTGGTGCTGGAAAAAACACTTTTTCAATGGAATTTTTCCCTTACAGCACCCCACCCCATGCTACCTAATTCCTAATTCAATGAGTTGTCGAGTAGAGCCTCCTTGCCACAGATGACAGGCTACATGTAGTTGTAGAGTAAGGCCTCCTCTAGCCACAGATGACAGGCTAGTTGTAGAGTAAGGCCTCCTCTAGCCACAGATGACAGGCTAGTTGTAGAGTGGAGCCTCCTCTAGCCACAGATGACAGGCTAGTTGTAGAGTAAGGCCTCCTCTAGCCACAGATGACAGGCTAGTTGTAGAGTCGAGCCTCCTCTAGCCACAGATGACAGGCTAGTTGTAGAGTAAGGCCTCCTCCCTCCTCCAGCCACAGATGACAGGCTAGTTGTAGAGTAGAGCCTCCTCCAGCCACAGATGACAGGCTAGTTGTAGAGTAAGGCCTCCTCTAGTCACAGATGACAGGCTAGTTGTAGAGTAAGGCCTCCTCTAGCCACAGATGACAGGCTAGTTGTAGAGTAGAGCCTCCTCTAGCCACAGATGACAGGCTAGTTGTAGAGTAAGGCCTACTCTAGCCACAGATGACAGGCTAGTTGTAGAGTAGAGCCTCCTCTAGCCACAGATGACAGGCTAGTTGTAGAGTAAGGCCTCCTCTAGCCACAGATGACAGGCTAGTTGTAGAGTAGAGCCTACTCCAGCCACAGATGACAGGCTAGTTGTAGAGTAGAGCCTCCTCTAGCCACAGATGACAGGCTAGTTGTAGAGTAAGGCCTCCTCTAGCCACAGATGACAGGCTAGTTGTAGAGTAGAGCCTCCTCTAGCCACAGATGACAGGCTAGTTGTAGAGTAAGGCCTCCTCTAGCCACAGATGACAGGCTAGTTGTAGAGTAGAGCCTCCTCTAGCCACAGATGACAGGCTAGTTGTAGAGTAAGGCCTCCTCTAGCCACAGATGACAGGCTAGCACTTTCCAATATGGAACCACAACTACTGCCAGTCCAGGCACCACTTTGGCTGGCATAGTTGCACTACACAACTTTGTTTAATACCAAAAGAGAGCACACAGAGAGATCTATCATTCGAGCTCATTTCCAAGTTCATACAGTGAGTGCAGAATTCAAGCATGTTTTGAATTAAAGCATGTTTTCCATCCTTTATCCCCCTAAGTGGTACGTTTCGGCCAATTTTAACTCCTAAAACACTTCCTGTGCACTTGCAGCTCAACAGAAGTGAAAACTATGAAACTGCAAGGCTCCTGATGTCATTCCTTCTCCCCCCTACCCACCAACTTCTTCTCCCCCAGCCCAGAAGGCCATTCCTAACTATTTCTTACCAGAAGACACAAATTTCCAACGACTCGCAATAACGACTCGCAATAACTAATTTATTTCTCAATACAAAAATGGTGGTCAACACAATAAGCACAATAAGCATGCTGGTATACACCACAGAGGTAAGGATCATCAGCACATTAAGCATGCTGGTGTACATACAACCCCACAACATACAACCCCACAACAGGTAAGGATCAGCACAATAAGCATGCTCGTGCCTTCTCTCTGGCGAGGTAAGGGGACAGATATAAAACATCTGGTGAGGTAAGGAGACAGATATAAAACATCTGATGAGGTAAGGGGACATATATAAAACATCTGGTGAGGTAAGGAGACAGATATAAAACATCTGGTGGGGCAAGGGGACAGATATAAAACATCTGGTGGGGCAAGGGGACAGATATAAAACATCTGGTGAGGTAAGGGGACAGATATAAAACATCTGGTGAGGTAAGGGGACAGATATAAAACATCTGGTGAGGTAAGGGGACAGATATAAAACATCTGGTGGGGCAAGGGGACAGATATAAAACATCTGGTGAGGTAAGGGGACAGATATAAAACATCTGGTGAGGCAAGGGGACAGATATAAAACATCTGGTGAGGCAAGGGGACAGATATAAAACATCTGGTGGGGTAAGGGGACAGATATAAAACATCTGGTGGGTTAAGGGGACAGATATAAAACATCTGGTGAGGTAAGGGGACAGATATAAAACATCTGGTGGACAGATATAAAACATCTGGTGGGTTAAGGGGACAGATATAAAACATCTGGTGGGTTAAGGGGACAGATATAAAACATCTGGTGAGGTAAGGGGACAGATATAAAACATCTGGTGCGGTAAGGGGACAGATATAAAACATCTGGTGAGGTAAGGGGACAGATATAAAACATCTGGTGAGGTAAGGGGACAGATATAAAACATCTGGTGAGGTAAGGGGACAGATATAAAACATCTGGCAACTCCTAGCTGCTAAGACTGTTTTGTTCGACACATGAAAATCATCAGGTGCCCCCAAAATATGATTTTAGCTAGGCACCTACAATCTGGGCTCCTTGTAATGGAGGCCAAGTAGTGCCAGCCTTGTTCCTTAGGTAGGTACCGGACAGAGTGTGAAAGAGATAAAATCTGCTATTATTTTTGGACATGGTGTCTTTCGTGGTTTATAACAAACAAGAAATGCACTACAACAATCACCTCCTCCTTGCAGAAGTCGGGCAGACTCCCTACCACCACCCAATAGTTGTCCACGGCCCTCAACCTCGGCACCTGACAATTACACAATCAAATGAGGCAAAGGTAGGCGAATGTGGCTAGTTGGTCACCTTAAGCAAGTCCTCAAAGTTCTGTATCGTGAAGGCTATCCTGCCTCTAGAGGCCTGCACAAGGCCGCCCACCACCTCCTGACACTCTTCACTAGCCCCCACCTCCAGCCCAGTAGGCACTGAAGCCTTTAACTCCAAGCATTCACTCTTGGCCGCTTTATCCATGGGATTGCTGTTAGGTATACAGATAGCCTAGCGTACGGAGATCCTTTACCATGAAGCGCGTAGGAAGATCCTTTACCATGCCTCGCGTAGGGAGACCCTTTACCTGAAGCAGATGCCTCGCGTAGGGAGATCCTTTACCATGAAGTTTCCCCCCCCTCTTCATAATCATTTGTACGAAGTATAACAGCAACAACAGAACCAACAACAACAGAAATAGTCCATATTCAGGCCTGTCCGTCCACCCTAGGAGATGGGGTTAGAAGACGACGCAACCACATTACTGCGTTACCTCTCCAAAGGCAGATGGCCTAACGTTGGAAGAGGTGGCGCGTAGACTCCGCTGGAGGTATCCCTCGGCGCTGCCCTTGGAGTCGTCCAATTGTCTGGATGGTGTCCAGCCCCTCCTCACTCTAACCTCCCGTTGCCTCTACTGCTACTGGGATGAAGTTGACCCCCACTGAGTGACAGGGCACAGAATGAACAGCCATCTTTCTGGCTCTGGAAACATATAGTGCATGACCTCGAGTGGTGGAGGCTGCAGCAACTGTCACCTGTTGAAGGGGCGAGATGACTGTGACGTCAATGGCAGCTGGTTGGCCCCTTTTCCATATTGGTAGGAAAACATCAGCTGGGCAGCTAGTGGATCCTGGAATGAGAGCCGGCACTTCTCTCTTGAGTGCCAAAGCAGCAGACTGAGCTGCAGAATATAGTGCGTCCCTAAGAGAGTCATGCCAAAAGATCTTATCACCGTTGCCACCACAGCCAACCTGGTGATCACCAAAAGGGTCAGTGATAACCTGGCATATGGAGCACTGAGTTCCGTCCTCAGCCATCCGAATTCCCAACCAATACTGCATGCACAGACGAAACTCAGCATCGAAGAGATGGAGACAGATGCCTCGCGTAGTGAGTCCCTTTACCATGAAGCAGATGCCTCGTGTATTATTATTATTATTATTATTATTATTATTAATAAGACTTTACAGAACAGTAGTACAAATAATTATGTGGTGATCATGGTTGTGAGACTATGATTGTATCTTGACAGGGCTGGTCTGATGGTCTGATGGCATTGAGCCAGCAGCCATAAAAGTAATCTTACAAGTAAACATTTGGCCAAACAATTATAATTAGCTAGACAAAGTCTGAGAGAGGTGTAGAGGTATTTGGAGGAGATGGGATGCTGGTGCATTTGTAACAGGGACAAGCGAAGTGGAATGAGCAAGGATTGTTGGGCTCAAAGTGACTTTCGAAATGAGACCACAAGAATTTCTTGAGTTGATGGACGATGGTTTGTGTAGATAGATCCAAGTTGATGGGAGGAAGTGCATTCCACAAACGAGGAAATCTTCTGAAATAGAAATTACTTGATAGTTTAGTTCTAGAAATACAGTGTTTCAATTTGTTAGAGCTGGCTGCTCTGGTAGAGCCTGTGACAAGAGATATATATAGTCACAAATTTTGAAGGCACCAGAATTACAATGAAAGGATTTAATAAAAAATGTGATTTCTATCAGTTCAAATTGCATCATTAGAGGCAGGAGATGGAGAGTTGTTAACCTAGATTTATAGTCCGAGGTATAATCTGAAAGGATGAATTTTGTTGCTCGTCTCTGTATTTTCTCAAGATGGAGAATGTCCTTTATGAGATGGGGGTGCCAAACAGGAGAACAATAAGTTATTTGAGACCGCACTAGAGAGATAGGACCGAGAGATATATAAAAGCTTTCTCGCCTTGACCGAACCACAGCTGATGATCCGACGTAGTAGACCAAGAGTTCTATATGATTTTTTGCTCAAGTTGTTATAATGTTCTTTCCAGGACAGATGAGAGGATATGATAACTTCTAGGTCACGGTGAAACTCCTTTGCAATAATCTTCTTGTTATTTATTATAGTTTGATTGTAGAGCATTGTAGGGAGACCCTTTACCATGAAGCAGATGCCTCGCATAGGGAGATCCTTTACTATGAAGTTCCCCCCCCCCCCCTTTTTCCCCCTTCATAATCATTAGTACGAAGTATAACAGCAACAACGGAACCAACAACAACAGAAATAGTCCATATTCAGGCCTGCCCGTCCACCCTAGGAGATAGGCGTCGCAACCACATTACTGCGTTACCTCGCAGATGGCCAAACGTTGGAAGAGGTGGCACGTAGACTCCAGATGTTTCATTTCATTAAACGAGCTATCAAATCAGATTCGTCTGATGACGTCTCTCATCAGACACATGTATGATTATTGCCACAATAAAGTCTACACACTTGGTTTTAACATTTTGAATTATTCTCGATATTACAAACATTATTATATACATCCAAGATGTCAACTGTGCTGATACTGTTCGTTATTTGTGCACGTTTCGTTCTCGATCTCTCTCCATTAAGTCCATGATACACTCCATTCGTTGTTATTGATAATCTTATATCTCGCATATTGTAATGTAATCATTGCACCTTCACTGGTTTGTTATCCAATTATATTTAAAAAAATAAAAATAAAAAATATATATATATACAGTTTACTTTTTTTAAGGGATTTGGGGCAGCGTCTCTTTCAAGCAACTGGAGAGAAGAATTCCCCTCACCACCTCCTGCAGAGGCTTTCTGTTGTGGTGCAGAGAGGTAATGCAGTTCGGTTGCAGGGACCACAGATCACCTGAATTTGGACTCTGATGACATTTTCTTTTAATTATAATAATATATGTATAATAATAAATGTATAATAATAATAATAATAATAATAATAATAATAATAATAATAATAATATAAATTTTTATAATAATAAAAAATATATATATCTGTGCCTTGGCCTCGCCGTAGGGGGACTCTTTACCATGAAGCAGATCCTTCATGAGGTTTCTGTTGGGTATAGCTGAACCTCACGTAGCATAGGCGTATCCCCAGACACAGTAAATCCATTGTTGGATTTTGGTGGTGGAAGTGTTGGAAAAAGGTTGTGGATCGTGGATACTATAAAAGGTAAGAGGTCTTCCAGTTGTACAACAAATTAGATACACACGTGGCACGATGTCATCTCTAAAGTCTAAGTTGAAGAAAATATCTTCTCTGGTGCAGTCGGTTAATGCCAATGAGGAAGAAAAGAGCGTGAATGGATTAGTAGAGTTGGTTGACTTTCTTCAGGTAAGCTATTATAGATGGCTGTGGGGCCAGATAAAGTTTAGCATTGTCTTGCACTCCATGTCAAGAGTGAAGAAAAGGAGGTGCTGAAGGCAGCCATTGAAGGAGTCTGCCATGTCTACAGTCATGTAATGGAGAAGGATAGTATGTGGCTGCTCCCATTATCCAAGACCCAAGATTGTTGCCATGGCGACATCCTCGATCAATATCGGTGCTGGATGAGGGAAGTGTATGGGCAATGTCAGCAACAGCTCCTCTGCCTAGTGTTGCACCCTCACCACCCAGTGGCTGTAGGTACCTAGTGTTGCACCCTCACCACCCAGTGGCTGTAGGTACCTAGTGTTGCACCCTCACCACCCAGTGGCTGTAGGTACCTAGTGTTGCACCCTCACCACCCAGTGGCTGTAGGTGCCTAGTGTTGCACCCTCACCACCCAGTGGCTGTAGGTGTCTAGTGTTGCATCCTCACCACCCAGTGGCTGTAGGTACCTAGTGTTGCATCCTCACCACCCAGTGGCTGTAGGTACCTAGTGTTGCACCCTCACCACCCAGTGGCTGTAGGTACCTAGTGTTGCACCCTCACCACCCAGTGGCTGTAGGTACCTAGTGTTGCACCCTCACCACCCAGTGGCTGTAGGTACCTAGTGTTGCACCCTCACCACCCAGTGGCTGTAGGTGTCTAGTGTTGCACCCTCACCACCCAGTGGCTGTAGGTACCTAGTGTTGCACCCTCACCACCCAGTGGCTGTAGGTACCTAGTGTTGCACCCTCACCACCCAGTGGCTGTAGGTGCCTAGTGTTGCACCCTCACCACCCAGTGGCTGTAGGTGCCTAGTGTTGCACCCTCACCACCCAGTGGCTGTAGGTGCCTAGTGTTGCACCCTCACCACCCAGTGGCTGTAGGTGTCTAGTGTTGCACCCTCACCACCCAGTGGCTGTAGGTACCTAGTGTTGCACCCTCACCACCCAGTGGCTGTAGGTGCCTAGTGTTGCACCCTCACCACCCAGTGGCTGTAGGTGCCTAGTGTTGCACCCTCACCACCCAGTGGCTGTAGGTGCCTAGTGTTGCACCCTCACCACCCAGTGGCTGTAGGTGCCTAGTGTTGCACCCTCACCACCCAGTGGCTGTAGGTGCCTAGTGTTGCACCCTCACCACCCAGTGGCTGTAGGTGCCTAGTGTTGCACCCTCAACACCCAGTGGCTGTAGGTGCACTAGTGTTGCACCCTCACCACCCAGTGGCTGTAGGTGCCTAGTGTTGCACCCTCACCACCCAGTGGCTGTAGGTGCCTAGTGTTGCACCCTCACCACCCAGTGGCTGTAGGTGCACTAGTGTTGCACCCTCACCACCCAGTGGCTGTAGGTACCTAGTGTTGCACCCTCACCACCCAGTGGCTGTAGGTGTCTAGTGTTGCACCCTCACCACCCAGTGGCTCTAGGTGTCTAGTGTTGCACCCTCACCACCCAGTGGCTGTAGGTGCCTAGTGTTGCACCCTCACCACCCAGTGGCTGTAGGTGTCTAGTGTTGCACCCTCACCACCCAGTGGCTGTAGGTGCCTAGTGTTGCACCCTCACCACCCAGTGGCTGTAGGTGCCTAGTGTTGCACCCTCACCACCCAGTGGCTGTAGGTGCCTAGTGTTGCACCCTCACCACCCAGTGTCTGTAGGTGTCTAGTGTTGCACCCTCACCACCCAGTGGCTGTAGGTACCTAGTGTTGCACCCTCACCACCCAGTGGCTGTAGGTGTCTAGTGTTGCACCCTCACCACCCAGTGGCTGTAGGTGTCTAGTGTTGCACCCTCACCACCCAGTGGCTGTAGGTGTCTAGTGTTGCACCCTCACCACCCAGTGGCTGTAGGTACCTAGTGTTGCACCCTCACCACCCAGTGGCTGTAGGTGCCTAGTGTTGCACCCTCACCACCCAGTGGCTGTAGGTGTCTAGTGTTGCACCCTCACCACCCACCCAGTGGCTGTAGGTGCCTAGTGTTGCACCCTCACCACCCAGTGGCTGTAGGTGTCTAGTGTTGCACCCTCACCACCCAGTGGCTGTAGGTGCCTAGTGTTGCACCCTCACCACCCAGTGGCTGTAAGTGCCTAGTGTTGCACCCTCACCACCCAGTGGCTGTAGGTGCCTAGTGTTGCACCCTCACCACCCAGTGGCTGTAGGTGTCTAGTGTTGCACCCTCACCACTCAGTGGCTGTAGGTGCCTAGTGTTGCACCCTCACCACCCAGTGGCTGTAGGTGCCTAGTGTTGCACCCTCACCACCCAGTGGCTGTAGGTGCCTAGTGTTGCACCCTCACCACCCAGTGGCTGTAGGTGTCTAGTGTTGCACCCTCACCACCCAGTGGCTGTAGGTACCTAGTGTTGCACCCTCACCACCCAGTGGCTGTAGGTACCTAGTGTTGCACCCTCACCACCCAGTGGCTGTAGGTACCTAGTGTTGCACCCTCACCACCCAGTGGCTGTAGGTGTCTAGTGTTGCACCCTCACCACCCAGTGGCTGTAGGTGTCTAGTGTTGCACCCTCACCACCCAGTGGCTGTAGGTGTCTAGTGTTGCACCCTCACCACCCAGTGGCTGTAGGTGCCTAGTGTTGCACCCTCACCACCCAGTGGCTGTAGGTGTCTAGTGTTGCACGCTCACCACCCAGTGGCTGTAGGTGTCTAGTGTTGCACCCTCACCACCCAGTGGCTGTAGGTGCCTAGTGTTGCACCCTCACCACCCAGTGGCTGTAGGTGCCTAGTGTTGCACCCTCACCACCCAGTGGCTGTAGGTGCCTAGTGTTGCACCCTCACCACCCAGTGGCTGTAGGTGCACTAGTGTTGCACCCTCACCACCCAGTGGCTGTAGGTACCTAGTGTTGCACCCTCACCACCCAGTGGCTGTAGGTGTCTAGTGTTGCACCCTCACCACCCAGTGGCTGTAGGTGTCTAGTGTTGCACCCTCACCACCCAGTGGCTCTAGGTGTCTAGTGTTGCACCCTCACCACCCAGTGGCTGTAGGTGCCTAGTGTTGCACCCTCACCACCCAGTGGCTGTAGGTGTCTAGTGTTGCACCCTCACCACCCAGTGGCTGTAGGTGCCTAGTGTTGCACCCTCACCACCCAGTGGCTGTAGGTGCCTAGTGTTGCACCCTCACCACCCAGTGGCTGTAGGTGCCTAGTGTTGCACCCTCACCACCCAGTGTCTGTAGGTGTCTAGTGTTGCACCCTCACCACCCAGTGGCTGTAGGTACCTAGTGTTGCACCCTCACCACCCAGTGGCTGTAGGTACCTAGTGTTGCACCCTCACCACCCAGTGGCTGTAGGTGTCTAGTGTTGCACCCTCACCACCCAGTGGCTGTAGGTGTCTAGTGTTGCACCCTCACCACCCAGTGGCTGTAGGTACCTAGTGTTGCACCCTCACCACCCAGTGGCTGTAGGTGCCTAGTGTTGCACCCTCACCACCCAGTGGCTGTAGGTGTCTAGTGTTGCACCCTCACCACCCACCCAGTGGCTGTAGGTGCCTAGTGTTGCACCCTCACCACCCAGTGGCTGTAGGTGTCTAGTGTTGCACCCTCACCACCCAGTGGCTGTAGGTGCCTAGTGTTGCACCCTCACCACCCAGTGGCTGTAAGTGCCTAGTGTTGCACCCTCACCACCCAGTGGCTGTAGGTGCCTAGTGTTGCACCCTCACCACCCAGTGGCTGTAGGTGCCTAGTGTTGCACCCTCACCACCCAGTGGCTGTAGGTGCCTAGTGTTGCACCCTCACCACCCAGTGGCTGTAGGTGCCTAGTGTTGCACCCTCACCACCCAGTCGCTGTAGGTGTCTAGTGTTGCACCCTCACCACCCAGTGGCTGTAGGTACCTAGTGTTGCACCCTCACCACCCAGTGGCTGTAGGTACCTAGTGTTGCACCCTCACCACCCAGTGGCTGTAGGTACCTAGTGTTGCACCCTCACCACCCAGTGGCTGTAGGTGTCTAGTGTTGCACCCTCACCACCCAGTGGCTGTAGGTGTCTAGTGTTGCACCCTCACCACCCAGTGGCTGTAGGTGCCTAGTGTTGCACCCTCACCACCCAGTGGCTGTAGGTGTCTAGTGTTGCACGCTCACCACCCAGTGGCTGTAGGTGTCTAGTGTTGCACCCTCACCACCCAGTGGCTGTAGGTGTCTAGTGTTGCACCCTCACCACCCAGTGGCTGTAGGTGCCTAGTGTTGCACCCTCACCACCCAGTGGCTGTAGGTGCCTAGTATTGCACCCTCACCACCCAGTGGCTGTAGGTGTCTAGTGTTGCACCCTCACCACCCAGTGGCTGTAGGTGCCTAGTGTTGCACCCTCACCACCCAGTGGCTGTAGGTGTCTAGTGTTGCACCCTCACCACCCAGTGGCTGTAGGTGCCTAGTGTTGCACCCTCACCACCCAGTGGCTGTAGGTGTCTAGTGTTGCACCCTCACCACCCAGTGGCTGTAGGTGTCTAGTGTTGCACCCTCACCACCCAGTGGCTGTAGGTGCCTAGTGTTGCACCCTCACCACCCAGTGGCTGTAGGTGTCTAGTGTTGCACCCTCACCACCTGTAGGTGCCTAGTGTTGCACCCTCACCACCCAGTGGCTGTAGGTGTCTAGTGTTGCACCCTCACCACCCAGTGGCTGTAGGTGCCTAGTGTTGCACCCTCACCACCCAGTGGCTGTAGGTGCCTAGTGTTGCACCCTCACCACCCAGTGGCTGTAGGTGCCTAGTGTTGCACCCTCACCACCCAGTGGCTGTAGGTGCCTAGTGTTGCACCCTCACCACCCAGTGGCTGTAGGTACCTAGTGTTGCACCCTCACCACCCAGTGGCTGTAGGTACCTAGTGTTGCACCCTCACCACCCAGTGGCTGTAGGTGCCTAGTGTTGCACCCTCACCACCCAGTGGCTGTAGGTGCCTAGTGTTGCACCCTCACCACCCAGTGGCTGTAGGTGCCTAGTGTTGCACCCTCACCACCCAGTGGCTGTAGGTACCTAGTGTTGCACCCTCACCACCCAGTGGCTGTAGGTGCCTAGTGTTGCACCCTCACCACCCAGTGGCTGTAGGTGCCTAGTGTTGCACCCTCACCACCCAGTGGCTGTAGGTACCTAGTGTTGCACCCTCACCACCCAGTGGCTGTAGGTACCTAGTGTTGCACCCTCACCACCCAGTGGCTGTAGGTACCTAGTGTTGCACCCTCACCACCCAGTGGCTGTAGGTACCTAGTGTTGCACCCTCACCACCCAGTGGCTGTAGGTACCTAGTGTTGCACCCTCACCACCCAGTGGCTGTAGGTGCATAGTGTTGCACCCTCACCACCCAGTGGCTGTAGGTGCCTAGTGTTGCACCCTCACCACCCAGTGGCTGTAGGTGCCTAGTGTTGCACCCTCACCACCCAGTGGCTGTAGGTGCCTAGTGTAGCACCCTCACCACCCAGTGGCTGTAGGTGTCTAGTGTTGCACCCTCACCACCCAGTGGCTGTAGGTACCTAGTGTTGCACCCTCACCACCCAGTGGCTGTAGGTACCTAGTGTTGCACCCTCGCCACCCAGTGGCTGTAGGTACCTAGTGTTGCACCCTCACCACCCAGTGGCTGTAGGTACCTAGTGTTACACCCTCACCACCCAGTGGCTGTAGGTACCTAGTGTTGCACCCTCACCACCCAGTGGCTGTAGGTACCTAGTGTTGCATCCTCACCACCCAGTGGCTGTAGGTACCTAGTGTTGCATCCTCACCACCCAGTGGCTGTAGGTACCTAGTGTTGCACCCTCACCACCCAGTGGCTGTAGGTACCTAGTGTTGCACCCTCACCACCCAGTGGCTGTAGGTACCTAGTGTTGCACCCTCACCACCCAGTGGCTGTAGGTGCCTAGTGTTGCACCCTCACCACCCAGTGGCTGTAGGTACCTAGTGTTGCACCCTCACCACCCAGTGGCTGTAGGTGTTTAGTGTTGCACCCTCACCACCCAGTGGCTGTAGGTGCCTAGTGTTGCACCCTCACCACCCAGTGGCTGTAGGTGCCTAGTGTTGCACCCTCACCACCCAGTGGCTGTAGGTGTCTAGTGTTGCACCCTCACCACCCAGTGGCTGTAGGTGCCTAGTGTTGCACCCTCACCACCCAGTGGCTGTAGGTGTCTAGTGTTGCACCCTCACCACCCAGTGGCTGTAGGTGTCTAGTGTTGCACCCTCACCACCCAGTGGCTGTAGGTGCCTAGTGTTGCACCCTCACCACCCAGTGGCTGTAGGTGTCTAGTGTTGCACCCTCACCACCTGTAGGTGCCTAGTGTTGCACCCTCACCACCCAGTGGCTGTAGGTGTCTAGTGTTGCACCCTCACCACCCAGTGGCTGTAGGTGCCTAGTGTTGCACCCTCACCACCCAGTGGCTGTAGGTGCCTAGTGTTGCACCCTCACCACCCAGTGGCTGTAGGTGCCTAGTGTTGCACCCTCACCACCCAGTGGCTGTAGGTGCCTAGTGTTGCACCCTCACCACCCAGTGGCTGTAGGTACCTAGTGTTGCACCCTCACCACCCAGTGGCTGTAGGTACCTAGTGTTGCACCCTCACCACCCAGTGGCTGTAGGTGCCTAGTGTTGCACCCTCACCACCCAGTGGCTGTAGGTGCCTAGTGTTGCACCCTCACCACCCAGTGGCTGTAGGTGCCTAGTGTTGCACCCTCACCACCCAGTGGCTGTAGGTACCTAGTGTTGCACCCTCACCACCCAGTGGCTGTAGGTGCCTAGTGTTGCACCCTCACCACCCAGTGGCTGTAGGTGCCTAGTGTTGCACCCTCACCACCCAGTGGCTGTAGGTACCTAGTGTTGCACCCTCACCACCCAGTGGCTGTAGGTACCTAGTGTTGCACCCTCACCACCCAGTGGCTGTAGGTACCTAGTGTTGCACCCTCACCACCCAGTGGCTGTAGGTACCTAGTGTTGCACCCTCACCACCCAGTGGCTGTAGGTGCATAGTGTTGCACCCTCACCACCCAGTGGCTGTAGGTGCCTAGTGTTGCACCCTCACCACCCAGTGGCTGTAGGTGCCTAGTGTTGCACCCTCACCACCCAGTGGCTGTAGGTGCCTAGTGTAGCACCCTCACCACCCAGTGGCTGTAGGTGTCTAGTGTTGCACCCTCACCACCCAGTGGCTGTAGGTACCTAGTGTTGCACCCTCACCACCCAGTGGCTGTAGGTACCTAGTGTTGCACCCTCGCCACCCAGTGGCTGTAGGTACCTAGTGTTACACCCTCACCACCCAGTGGCTGTAGGTACCTAGTGTTGCACCCTCACCACCCAGTGGCTGTAGGTACCTAGTGTTGCATCCTCACCACCCAGTGGCTGTAGGTACCTAGTGTTGCATCCTCACCACCCAGTGGCTGTAGGTACCTAGTGTTGCACCCTCACCACCCAGTGGCTGTAGGTACCTAGTGTTGCACCCTCACCACCCAGTGGCTGTAGGTACCTAGTGTTGCACCCTCACCACCCAGTGGCTGTAGGTGCCTAGTGTTGCACACTCACCACCCAGTGGCTGTAGGTACCTAGTGTTGCACCCTCACCACCCAGTGGCTGTAGGTGTTTAGTGTTGCACCCTCACCACCCAGTGGCTGTAGGTGCCTAGTGTTGCACCCTCACCACCCAGTGGCTGTAGGTGCCTAGTGTTGCACCCTCACCACCCAGTGGCTGTAGGTGCCTAGTGTTGCACCCTCACCACCCAGTGGCTGTAGGTGCCTAGTGTTGCACCCTCACCACCCAGTGGCTGTAGGTGTCTACTGTTGCACCCTCACCACCCACTCCTCTTACCTGAGCCCCTCCTCCAATCTGAGTGCCTCCTACCCGACCTCCTACCTCAGCCCCTTCTACCTGACCCCTACCCGAGACCCCTATTACCTGACTCCTACCTGAGACCCTTATTACCTGACTCCTACCTGAGACCCTTATTACCTGACCCCTACCTGAGACCCCCTATTACCTGACCCCTACCTGAGACCCCCTATTACCTGACCCCTACCTGAGACCCCTATTACCGGATCCCTACCTGAGACCCCTATTACCTGACCCCTACCTGAGACCCCTATTACCGGATCCCTACCTGAGACCCCTATTACCTGACCCCTACCTGAGACCCCTATTACCTGACCCCAACCTGATACCCATTTGAGCTTCTTCTAGATGAACTTATCCCCTCTAAACCCTTCCTCGGAGCCCCTCCCCTCGGAGTCCCTCCTTAGAATGCCCTCCTTGTTAATTGCAGGAACTAGCCATTGATGCTGTCTTCCAACTGCTGAAGAGTGCTGGGCGTGGCCACCAGATGGTGTCCTCGTCTTACTCCTTCCCAAATGCTTTCCTGCATGCGCTGGTCTCTCTGCTCCTGGACAAGGCAGAGGATGGGGAGTTACTGGTGCAGGTCTGCAGGAAATGGCTGAGCTATCATGATGTGCTGTATCACTGGCTCAAGAATGTGTCGTAAGTGTGTGTCCATCACCTCACTAGCACACCAGCAAGTGTGTGGCCACCTCACTAGCACACCAGCAAGTGTGTGGCCACCTCACTAGCACACCAGCAAGTGTGTGGCCACCTCACTAGCACACCAGCAAGTGTGTGGCCACCTCACTAGCACACCAGCAAGGGTGTGGCCACCTCACTAGCACACCAGCAAGGGTGTGGTCACCTCACTAGCAGACCAGCAAGGGTGTGGCTACCACCTCACTAGCACACCAGCAAGGGTGTGGTCACCTCACTAGCAGACCAGCAAGGGTGTGGCCACCACCTCACTAGCACACCAGCAAGGGTGTGGCCACCACCTCACTAGCACACCAGCAAGGGTGTGGCCACCTCTGGGGCCAACCCCTAGGGGATGTCCCGAGTTATTGCTTACCTAATACCTAGCCCTATAGTTCTCATACTCTAACTCTTTATACTCTAACTGTTCATACTCTATTTATACTCTAACTGTTCATACTCTAACTGTTCATATTCTATCTGTTCATACTCTAACTGTTCATACTCCTATCTGTTCATATTCTAACTCTCTATCATGTCTCTCTGTTTTGGTCTATACTCTATATAGGAGTGTAGTGAGTGCAAAGGTCGATGCTAAGGTATGCCATGAATGATTTTCTCTGGCTCTGTGTTGATTGCTGCTCTGTGTTGATTGCTCTGTGTTGATTGCTGCTCTGTGTTGTTGATTGCTGCTCTGTGTTGTTGATTGCTGCTCTGTGTTGTTGATTGCTGCTCTGTGTTGATTGCTGCTCTGTGTTGATTGCTGCTCTGTGTTGATTGCTGCTCTGTGTTGATTGCTGCTGTTGATTGTTGCTGTTGTCATTATCTTGTAGACGAGCTCACCTCTCCCCAACTGTTTTGTTGCTAACGTGTACTCCGCACTCCTTCTGGTTTCTATGCCAACTTCTCAACAACAACTGGACACCTTCCTTGCTGGAGTACCACCTCAGCCACAGCAACATCTGGACACATCACCGACAACACCTCAGCAACACAGGAAGTCCAAATCTGTTGCTAAGGGTGAGGCTATGCTGGTTTTGCAGGTGAGCTGAACTAGTTTGGAACCAGTGCCACCATTCCACACCCTTTCACTCGCACACACACCTCACATGCGTGGATGTGCTTGTCTACAGAAGTACAGAAAGCAGTTTAGTGATGCCTGGCTCTCCTTCCTCAGATTACCAGTGAGTGACAAATATACCATCACTATTGTTTACAAGGCACAAAATTATTTATATAGTCAAAAATAATCACCAATGTGCGAGATGTGAACTTTGTTGTTTTTGCCGCCATTTTGTATCAAACCAATAATTATAGGGTTTATTTGATGCATTCCCTGATTATAGAACCCAGACTGTGCTGCTCTCCCCCCAGACTATGCTTCTCTCCCTCCCCCCAGACTCTGCTTCTCTCTCCCCCAGACTCTGCTTCTCTCCCCCCCAGACTCTGCTTCTCTCCCCCCCAGACTCTGCTTCTCTCCCCCCCAGACTCTGCTTCTCTCTCCCCCCCAGACTCTGCTTCTCTTCCCCCCAGACTATGCTTCTCTCTCCCCCAGACTCTGCTTCTCTCCCCCCCAGACTCTGCCCCCCAGACTCTGCTTCTCTCCCCCCCAGACTCTGCTTCTCTCCCCCCCAGACTCTGCTTCTCTCCCCCCCAGACTCTGCTTCTCTCTCCCCCCCAGACTCTGCCCCCCAGACTCTGCTTCTCTCCCCCCCCAGACTCTGCTTCTCTCCCCCCCAGACTCTGCTTCTCTCCCTCCCCCCAGACTCTGCTTCTCTCCCCCCCAGACTCTGCTTCTCTCCCCCCCAGACTCTGCCCCCCAGACTCTGCTTATCTCCCCCCCCAGACTCTGCTTCTCTCCCCCCCAGACTCTGCTTCTCTCCCCCCCAGACTCTGCTTCTCTCCCTCCCCCCAGACTCTGCTTCTCTCTCCCCCAGACTCTGCTTCTCTCTCCCCCCCAGACTCTGCTTCTCTCTCCCCCAGACTATGCTTCTCTCCCCCCCAGACTCTGCCCCCCAGACTCTGCTTCTCTCCCCCCCAGACTCTGCTTCTCTCCCTCCCCCCCAGACTCTGCTTCTCTCCCCCCCAGACTCTGCTTCTCTCCCCCCCAGACTCTGCTTCTCTCCCTCCCCCCAGACTCTGCTTCTCTCTCCCCCAGACTCTGCTTCTCTCTCCCCCCCAGACTCTGCTTCTCTCCCCCCCAGACTCTGCTTCTCTACCCCCCAGACTCTGCTTCTCTCCCCCCCAGACTCTGCTTCTCTCCCCCCCAGACTCTGCTTCTCTCCCCCCCAGACTCTGCTTCTCTCTCCCCCAGACTCTGCTTCTCTACCCCCCAGACTCTGCTTCTCTCCCCCCCAGACTCTGCCCCCCAGACTCTGCTTCTCTCCCCCCCAGACTCTGCTTCTCTCCCCCCCAGACTATGCTTCTCTCTCCCCCCCAGACTCTGCTTCTCTCCCCCCCCAGACTCTGCTTCTCTACCCCCCAGACTCTGCTTCTCTCTCCCCCAGACTCTGCTTCTCTCCCCCCCCCAGACTCTGCTTCTCTCCCCCCCAGACTCTGCTTCTCTACCCCCCAGACTCTGCTTCTCTACCCCCCAGACTCTGCTTCTCTCCCCCCCAGACTCTGCCCCCCAGACTCTGCTTCTCTCCCCCCCCCAGACTATGCTTCTCTCTCCCCCCCAGACTATGCTTCTCTCTCCCCCCCAGACTCTGCTTCTCTCTCCCCCCCAGACTCTGCTTCTCTCCCCCCCAGACTCTGCTTCTCTCCCCCCCCAGACTCTGCTTCTCTCCCCCCAGACTCTGCTTCTCTCCCTCCCCCAGACTCTGCTTCTCTCCCCCCCCCAGACTCTGCTTCTCTCTCCCCCCCAGACTCTGCTTCTCTCCCCCCCAGACTCTGCTTCTCTTCCCCCCAGACTATGCTTCTCTCCCCCCCAGACTCTGCTTCTCTCCCCCCCAGACTCTGCCCCCCAGACTCTGCTTCTCTCCCCCCCAGACTCTGCTTCTCTCCCCCCCAGACTCTGCTTCTCTCCCTCCCCCCAGACTCTGCTTCTCTCCCCCCCAGACTCTGCTTCTCTCCCCCCCAGACTCTGCCCCCCAGACTCTGCTTCTCTCCCCCCCCCAGACCCTGCTTCTCTCCCCCCCAGACTCTGCTTCTCTCCCTCCCCCCCAGACTCTGCTTCTCTCCCCCCCAGACTCTGCTTCTCTCCCCCCCAGACTCTGCTTCTCTCCCCCAGACTCTGCTTCTCTCCCCCCCCCAGACTCTGCTTCTCTCCCCCCCAGACTCTGCTTCTCTCCCCCCCAGACTCTGCTTCTCTCCCCCCCAGACTCTGCTTCTCTCCCCCCCAGACTCTGCTTCTCTCCCCCCCAGACTCTGCCCCCCAGACTCTGCTTCTCTCCCCCCCAGACTCTGCTTCTCTCCCCCCCAGACTCTGCTTCTCTCCCCCCCAGACTCTGCTTCTCTCCCCCCAGACTCTGCTTCTCTCCCCCCCAGACTCTGCTTCTCTCCCCCCAGACTCTGCTTCTCTCCCCCCCCAGACTCTGCTTCTCTCCCCCCCAGACTCTGCTTCTCTCCCCCCCAGACTCTGCTTCTCTCCCCCCAGACTCTGCTTCTCTCCCCCCCAGACTCTGCTTCTCTCCCCCCCCCCCAGACTATGCTTCTCTCCCCCAGACTCTGCTTCTCTCCCCCCCAGACTCTGCTTCTCTCCCCCCCCCAGACTATGCTTCTCTCCCCCCACTCTGCTTCTCTCCCCCCCAGACTCTGCTTCTCTCCCCCCCAGACTCTGCTTCTCTCCCCCCCAGACTCTGCTTCTCTCCCCCCCAGACTCTGCTTCTCTCCCCCCCAGACTCTGCTTCTCTCCCCCCCAGACTCTGCTTCTCTCCCCCCCAGACTGTGCTGCTCTCCCCCCACTCTGCTTCTCTCCCCCCCAGACTCTGCTTCTCCCCCCCCAGACTCTGCTTCTCTCCCCCCCAGACTCTGCTTCTCTCCCCCCAGACTATGCTTCTCTCCCCCCAGACTGTGCTGCTCTCCCCCAGACTCTGCTTCTCTCTCCCCCAGACTCTGCTTCTCTCCCCCCCCAGACTGCTCCCCCCCAGACTCTGCTTCTCTCCCCCCCCAGACTGTGCTGCTCTCCCCCCCAGACTGTGCTGCTCTCCCCCAGACTCTGCTTCTCTCCCCCCCCAGACTGCTCCCCCCCAGACTCTGCTTCTCTCCCCCCCCAGACTATGCTGCTCTCCCCCCCCAGACTGTGCTGCTCTCCCCCCAGACTCTGCTTCTCCCCCCCCAGACTATGCTTCTCTCCCCCCCAGACTGTGCTTCTCCCCCCCCCAGACTGTACTTTTCTCCCCCCCAGACTCTGCTTCTCTCCCCCCCCAGACTATGCTGCTCTCCCCCAGACTCTGCTTCTCCCCCCCCCCAGACTATGCTTCTCTCCCCCCAGACTCTGCTTCTCTCACCCCCAGACTCTGCTTCTCTCCCCCTAGACTGTACTTTTCTCCCCCCCCCCTCATCTCCATCTATATCCCTTTGTACAAACAGTCTTCTCACACCAATAGCTTCACCCCTTGAAGACACAGCTATCCTTCCCTCTCCATGCCTCTCACCATCCCCACCCCCTCCTCCACTTCCTTACCATCCACACCTCTCCATGTCCCCTCACTCTTTACTTGCCTCCATATACTTTACACTCTCCACATCCTCACCTTCTCCACACTCTCCATGTCCCCCCACTCTTTACTTGCCTCCATATACCTTACACTCTCCACATCCTCACCTTCTCCATGCCCCCTCACCTCTCCACACACCCTCCCCTCTCTCCCTGCAGCTATCCTCATGCATCCTACGCGAGGTGTTGGTTAATCTGCACAGTTCCGTGATGCCACACCTCCTTGACCCTCGACTACTCTTGGACTTCCTCACCTCGGCTTATGATCAAAAGGGTGTGGTCAGCCTTCTGGCTCTCAATGGACTCTTCATCCTCATGAATGATTTCCATTTGTGAGGGACTAACTAACTAAAACTGAGTCCCTGACTATAATAACCTGGACTATCCTCCTTACTAATGACAGGAGCTACCCTCCTTACTAATAACCTGGGCTATCCTCCTTACTAATGACAGGGACTACCCCTCCTTATGACAGGAGCTACCCTCCTTACTAATAACCTGGGCTATCCTCCTTACTAATGATAGGGACTACCCTCCTTAAGTAATAACCTGGGCTATCCTCCTTACTAATGACAGGAGCTACCCTCCTTACTAATAACCTGGGCTATCCTCCTTACTAATGACAGGAGCTACCCTCCTTATAACCTAGACTATCCCCTCCTTACTAATGACAAGAGATATCCTTACCTAGACTATCCTCCTTACTAATGACAGGGACTACCCCTCCTTCTATCTCAAGCTGTACCAGCTTCTGACTGTGTCTGCATTCCATGTCAAGTATACAGCACGCTTCATACGACTTCTCAACGTCTTCCTCTCTTCTACGTAAGTCACACTCATGCACATGTGTCAGTCACATGACCTTCAGTCACATGGCCCGGTCTACTTGTCTCTGTCTCTGTACATGCAGACACCTGCCACTTTACCTGGTGGCAGCATTTGTGAAGAAGTTGTCCCGTCTGGCCCTCTCCAGCCCACCTGAAGGTGAGCCAGCCTCATGCCACACGTGCCCACCTGAAGGTGAGCCAGCCTCATGCCACACGTGCCCACCTGAAGGTGGGCCAGCTTCATGCTGGGAGGCCACACATGTGCCCACCTGAAGGTGAGCCAGCCTCATGCTGGGAGGCCACATGTGTGCCCACCTGAAGGCGAGCCAGCCTCATGCTGGGAGGCCACACATGTGCCCACCTGAAGGTGAGCCAGCCTCATGCTGGGAGGCCACACATGTGCCCACCTGAAGGTGAGCCAGCCTCATGCTGGGAGGCCACACACGTGCCCACCTAAAGGTGAGGCAACTGCATGTGTATGTGAGGGTGTGGGAACATTCAGCTCACTACATATCATTATTCAATGTCTATGATGGTTCTAATTGCAGCTGTCGTTCCTGTGGTTGTCCTGGTAACCAACCTGATCAAAAGGCATCCTAATCTCAGGGTTCTTCTCCACAGGGTTGACCAGGATGAATACACTTTCACCTCTGACCCCTTTGATATCCACGAACCAGAGCCAGCCAACAGTCACGCACTAGAGAGCTGTCTCTGGGAGCTGCAAGTGCGAGAATAGTAACTCTCCCATGGAGAATATCACCTTTCCCCGTCCAGTGGAGAGAGTGATTATTATGTGACACACACACCAGGCACATGCATGCACATGGATTGGACGTAAGAAAGTGATTTGACTGGCAAGCTGTTGCCTGCAGGCCTCGCCACATGTTGCTGTAGTATGTAGTTCTCGTTGTTGGTAAGGGTCATCATCAATGCGCTATCATAGCTAATGATTATAACAGATATGGTTAATGTCTTCCTTTCCCAAAACATGACCATATCAAGCTCTGCTGTGCTGCTATATAGTCATGACCATATCAAGCTCTGCTGTGCTGCTATATAGTCATGACCATATCAAGCTCTGCTGTGTAGCTAGTCATGAACCAGATCAAGCTCTGCTGTGCTACTAGACATGACCATATCAAGCTCTGCTGTGCTGCTAGTCATGAACCAGATCAAGCTCTGCTGTGCTGCTAGACATGACCATATCAAGCTCTGCTGTGTAGCTAGTCATGACCATATCAAGCTCTGCTGTGTAGCTAGACATGACCATATCAAGCTCTGCTGTGTAGCTAGTCATGACCATATCAAGCTCTGCTGTGCTGCTAGACATGACCATATCAAGCTCTGCTGTGTAGCTAGACATGACCATATCAAGCTCTGCTGTACTGCTAGTCATGACCATATCAAGCTCTGCTGTGCAGCTAGACATGACCATATCAAGCTCTGCTGTGCTGCTAGACATGACCATATCAAGCTCTGCTGTGTAGCTAGTCATGACCATATCAAGCTCTGCTGTGTAGCTAGTCATGACCATATCAAGCTCTGCTGTGCAGCTAGACATGACCATATCAAGCTCTGCTGTGCAGCTAGACATGATGTGGTGTGCCAATGATGTTGTGTGTGACCTTGGTGTGTTGTGTGACCTTGGTGTGTTGTGTGACCTTGGTGTGTTGTGTGACCTTGGTGTGTTGTGTGACCTTGGTGTGTTGTGTGACCTTGGTGTGTTGTGTGACCTTGGTGTGTTGTGTGACTTTGGTGTGGTGTGTGACCTTGGTGTGTTGTGTGACCTTGGTGTGTTGTGTGACCTTGGTGTGTTGTGTGACCTTGGTGTGTTGTGTGACCTTGGTGTGGTGTGTGACCTTGATGTGTGTTGGACAGAGTCTGTGCAGCCATTACAGTCCCAGTGTGTCTGGTGAGCTGGAGACCTTGTTGCAAGCATCAGCTCTGACCAGCAGACAAGAAGTGCCTCTGGACAGTCGCCTGGCAACACTAAGAGGGGCCGAGACAACGCAGGTAGGGGATAGTTCCAACTATATCCATCCATTCACAAGGACCCGTCTCATTGGAACACCCAATAGAGCCTGGCTCAACCCAGTGTGGTGTTCGTCCAGTGTGTGTCCTCATAGAGCTATTGTCAACCTACTTCAGCCTGCCTCCACCCAGTGTGGTGTTGGTCCAGTGTGTGTCCTCATAGAGCTATTGTCAACCTACTTCAGCCTGCCTCAACCCAGTGTGATGTTGGTCCAGTGTGTGTCCCCATAGAGCTATTGTCAACCTGCCTCCACCCAGTGTGGTGTTGGTCCAGTGTGTGTCCTCATAGAGCTATTGTCAACCTACTTCAACCTACCTCCACCCAGTGTGGTGTTGGTCCAGTGTGTGTCCTCATAGAGCTATTGTCGACCTACTTCATCCTGCCTCCACCCAGTGTGGTGTTGGTCCAGTGTGTGTCCTCATAGAGCTATTGTCAACCTACTTCAGCCTGCCTCAACCCAATGTGGTGTTGGTCCAGTGTGTGTCCTCCTAGAGCTATTGTCAACCTACTTCAGCCTGCCTCAACCCAGTGTGATGTTGGTCCAGTGTGTGTCCTCATAGAGCTATTGTCAACCTACTTCAGCCTGCCTCAACCCAATGTGGTGTTGGTCCAGTGTGTGTGTGTCCTCATAGAGCTATTGTCAACCTACTTCAGTCCATGAAATGTTCTTTGTAGTGTAATCATGCCTCTCATCTGCATACCTCTCATCTGCAGGTCAGTTTCTCTGATTCCAGCAAGGCTGCCCTCAACTACAGGCAACAAGTATTGCTATGGCAATAGAACCATAGCAACAATAGAACCATGGCAACCATCAGCTCAATTTTGAGTAGATAATAACCGCATACATTTTTCATGTGTATTGTTCTGAATATACAGTAGTAGTTATAACAATACACTGCGTCTTACAGCATCAGGTGTGTGTGTGCATGTGTGTTGGTAGGGGACAGCCATGTATAGAATATATGCCATCAGCTCTTGCTCTTCTCCTTGTCAGAGATCTGCAAATGTCACAATATATGTGAAAACCCAATTGTGGTACATACAACCTGTACATATATAGCGTGGAAATGAATGTCCACATCTCTCACGGTGTATTTGTCCCACTTCTTCTCCGGGTCATAGGGCTCCCACCGACTGGCAGGGAAGATGTGCTTGTTACGCTCATACCAGCTGCGCAAGACCACTTTGCCTGCGTGTGACTGCACATGTGCACACACACAGAGGAGGGAGGGAGGATGGTGGGAAATATTTCACTACATGTATGTGCTTGCACACACGCACAGGATGGTGGGAAATATTTCACGTTCTAGGTGTCCCAACTACTTGCCTCGTCCTTCTCCACATTGGCATCGGTGACAAGCCGCACATCTTCATGCACGTCAAAGCTGAAGAGAGGTCCAGATTTGCCTCTGTCCTTGTTGATGATGAAGTCGTAGAAGGAGTGATGCTGCATGCAATGCATAATACATGTATGTACACGACTACAGATGTTGCTTCATGCAGTGTGTGTGTGTGTAAGTTTATAACAAGTGGTTTGTTTTCAATGCCATGCCAACGTACCTGAGGAATGATGAGGTCTTCCTTGATGTACATCAAATTGTCCACAGAACACACCCTGCAGAGGTCAGGAGGGCTTCAACAAGAAGCAAGCAAATATGCTCTCCCTTTCATCACACACATGCATGTCATGTGACATGCTTGCCATTGTGTCTATCTGTCCTTACAAGAGGAACATTATAGCAGAGCAATGGCAGGCCATGTGTAATGGGTGTAGCTGGAGTAAAGACTACAGGTCATGTGTAGTGAGTGTAGCTAGAGTAAAGACTACAGGTCATGTGTAGTGAGTGTAGCTAGAGTAAAGACTACAGGTCATGTGTAGTGAGTGTAGCTGGAGTTAAGACTACAGGTCATGTGTAATGGGTGTAGCTGGAGTAAAGACTACAGGTCATGTGTAGTAGTGAGAGTGCTGGAGTAAAGACTACAGGTCATGTGTAGTGGGTGTAGTAGAGTAAAGACTACAGGTCATGTTAGACCAGTGGCTAGATACTGAAAAGGTCCCCCCCCAGTCTATATAACATGCACTCTGATTTTCTGTTAGTTCAAACATAGTTATTTACAGAATGACTTGATATACATGCATTATCCGGTTGCATGTATGGTATATCAGCAATTCAAAATGGCCGCTGTGCGCCATTGGGGCAAAATGTTTTCTTTTGATCAAATTGATTAAAAACCATGTGCAATATCAATTTTAACTAATTTTGGGTCAAGGAATTCAATTTATCCATTTTAAGGTCATCTTCATTGTAAAATTATATGATGTGGTCATGGATGCATTCAAACTTAGTCTGATTCGTAGTAAGTATCCTCATAGCTACATATTGGTGACTCTTCATCTTCATCTTGGTTTGACTGCTGGCAGCTAACCAGGATTTCTTCTAGGTCAGTTGGCATCATCTCATTGTGAGTTCACTGGAAACGCAGTGAGCCTTGCTCTAAGACCCAACCATGTTTCAATGGAGATGGAATTTGTGGAGATATGATCAGTGCTCTCCACCAAATGTATGATTAGAAGTTTGCTCTTTGAATGTGTATTTTGAGACAAGGTGGGAGTAGGCTGATACCTATGCCAATGTCAGTGCTCAGTAGTCCTTTAGATTTCCTTGAAAAGCGTTGGAAGAAAACATCAAACCGGCAGCAGATGTGGTCTTCGAGCCATATATATAACATGTAAATTTCTCTAACACCTCTTCAGTGACAATTTCATCATGTCCAGCTGGCCAAAAGTGCTAATGAATGCAGGATCACTCAGCATTTTCTTGTAAGGCTTGACCTTCCCCTTTCTCATAAATGCACTGGCAGTGTCACACCCGGTGAAAGCATGAAAGCCTAGGACTGCTTCACTAACACTGGCACCAATGTGATGTTGCACTGCACTGATATCGATCCTCCTCCTTTTGTTTACCTGATTGCTGATAAGATCATCGTAGGTCAGTGAGTACAACTCAACACCATCACTCGTCAATTCCCAGCACTCTTTACCTAGAGTGAACATGATCTGGTGACCCTCTAGCCTAGAGGCATATTTTGGAGACTGCCATTCCTTCAAGATAAACTTTGAGAGCTGGCTCTTGGTTTGATTGTTCGACAAGAAGCCTTTGAAATCTCAACGGACTTAATTGTTGCCTGAATGTAGGTGTCATTTACAAAATCGACACGGTGAGTTTTAGGCAAGGTATTCCACAATTGCTCTGCTAGTTCCCGAATGGTTCTTGTGATTGATTGAGCCTGGATGTGTGCTGCAGCATCAACGATGGTAGCAGCATTATGTGGCCACTAACTTATCTGAAAGTCCCCTTCAAGATGATGCAGGAGTGTTGATTTGTCTGTTTTCAGTGGGCATCCATCTGCAGTTGCCATACTCCAAGGAGAATCACTCCAAGGAATCACTCCAAGTTCAAATGACAATGCTTTCTCCAAACTGATGTTATGTTGAGCAGATAAAAGGATGAGCTGCCCAAACAAATTGTGCTGAGCTTGTATAGAAATACATTTGTTCCTGGCCTTGATAGTCTTACTCTCCGCTTGCTTTTGGAATGTCAGATGGTTCCTCTTCTTGATTGGCTCATGAAATTTTACAAAGCCTCCAGATACTCGCAGTTCCAGGAAGTCTTTCAATGCTCTTTCTCCAGGTGGTATCATCAAGGAGGTCAACGACTAGTTCTTGAGAAGCAGGAATTCCAGAGGAAAGGCATACAATAACGTTTTGTCTCTCTGAGTCAAATGGATTGATATAGCTCTTTTCATATATAGTCCTTATCACTGCCTCTTCAGACTTCCTAATTTGTGCTGCCCTAACATCTTTGTGGAGATGCTTAGACTCTTCTTTTCCATGCATTCCAGCAATCTCCAACAATGTCAAGAATCCTTGAATGGGAGCAGCTTCAAATGTAACTTCAATTGCAGCACCTTGTGGAACATGACTGGAATATATTAATTCACTGCGGTAGTTTGGTTGCCAGAATTTGATGGTATGGCCGAAGTGTTTCATTAGTTTAGCCTTGAGTTTGTATGTTTTGTAGTCCTGATTATAGAATCAAATAGCAAGCAAATATTCAAGGTATCTCTCCCTCAACATTGTGATACGTTCTACGTTAGCTCCCTTGATGATTTGATTATCCACATGTTCACATACATGGTGAAATGCAGCTTCATGTGCAGCCAAGGATTCTTTGGAATTGACTGATTCACTGGTTGTGGCAGATAATCCTTTTTAGGGGGGATATATGACTCAAAGCATGATTTGTGATATTTTGCATCCTTGGCTATCAGATCCAAATGAAGTAAAGACATCAGTTTAGGGTCTTGATTTAAGATAATTTTCTCTTTAATTTCAGACTCACGTGACTTAGAAGCTAACTTGATCAGTTTATCAAACTTTTGGTTATGCTTTTTCACCCTCTCAACACAAGAAGCAATGATCCTGAGGAAGTAGAGTTGATGTGTTGGATTTGCTTTTTTTGCGAGGATTTTTAACCTCATCACATTGATCTTTAATCTCACTATGTTTTCGTTTAGTAATTCTTGAAGTTGATATGAAACGCTGACAACACTTATGATGGTAGCCATTTACAATGCAATGCTATCAGGGATGCCTTCACATATACTGCCACACTGCTCAGAGTCTGTTTTGCCAATTAACTGATTGGTTCCTTGCAGCTTTTTGTATTGATTCAAAGATTGCTTTGCTAACTGAATATATTTTATCCTTGCATCCTGGTGTATAACAGACTATACAATCCTTTTCTTGACATCCTTCTTCAATTGCAGTTGTTTCTCATCAGCCATTATTACCCACTTGGAAAAAATAAGAGCAATTAAAAATTACACAAACTCTAGTAGCTAGTCTACAACAGCTAACGAATGGCTGCCTCACCTTGCTTTCAAGTTGCAATGAATTCTGAAGGTTATAAGTGCAACAATGATTATACAAATTATCTGTATATTTGAACCTTTATATACAACTAGTCCACAGAGAAGGGCCCTGGTAAACAATGAACAGGTTACTAGCCTAACAAAGGCTAATAAAAAGAAAAGTACACGAAAAAAATATAAATCAGAAGATGCAAGTTGATACTATCCAATTGACACTGCCTAATTAATTACGAATCTATGCAAACTTAATCAACTGCTATTTTTAACCTCGCCAGTGGCCATATTTTTTTTACAATGAAGACCTCAAAATGGACAAATTATGTCTCCAATTAATTTCTCCAATCCCAAATTATATTACACATATTTACACATATTTTACATCAATTCGATTAAAAAATAGTATTTTATATCAAATTTAGCCAGCAGTGCACAGCGGCCATCTTCGATTGCTCATTTAACATACTTGCAACCAAAATTGCATGTATATCAAGCATTTTTGTAAACACCTGTGTTTAAACTAACATAAAATCACAGTGGTAATTATATAGACGTGGGGGAGGGGGGGTTTCGGCAGCCCTTGGACTATGTGTAGTGGGTGTAGCTGGAGTAAAGACTACAGGTCATGTGTAGTGAGTGTAGCTGGAGTAAAGACTACAGGTCATGTGTAGTGAGTGTAGCTGGAGTAAAGACTACAGGTCATGTGTAGAGGATGTAGCTGGAGTAAAGACTACAGGTCATGTGTAGTGAGTGTAGCTGGAGTAAAGACTACAGGTCATGTGTAGTGAGTGTAGCTGGAGTAAAGACTACAGGTCATGTGTAGTGGGTGTAGCTAGAGTAAAGACTACAGGTCATGTGTAGAGGGTGTAGCTGGAGTAAAGACTACAGGTCATGTGTAGTGAGTGTAGCTAGAGTAAAGACTACAGGTCATGTGTAGTAAGTGTAGTTGGAGTAAAGACTACAGGTCATGTGTAGTGGGTGTAGCTGGAGTAAAGACTACAGGTCATGTGTAGTGGAGTAAAGACTACAGGTCATGTGTAGTGAGTGTAGCTAGAGTAAAGACTACAGGTCATGTGTAGTGAGTGTAGCTGGAGTAAAGACTACAGGTCATGTGTAGTGGAGTAAAGACTACAGGTCATGTGTAGTGAGTGTAGCTGGAGTAAAGACTACAGGTCATGTGTAGTGAGTGTAGCTAGAGTAAAGACTACAGGTCATGTGTAGTGAGTGTAGCTGGAGTAAAGACTACAGGTCATGTGTAGTAAGTGTAGTTGGAGTAATGACTACAGGTCATGTGTAGTGGGTGTAGCTAGAGTAAAGACTACAGGTCATGTGTAGTGGAGTAAAGACTACAGGTCATGTGTAGTGAGTGTAGCTAGAGTAAAGACTACAGGTCATGTGTAGTGGGTGTAGCTAGAGTAAAGACTACAGGTCATGTGTAGTGGAGTAAAGACTACAGGTCATGTGAGTGTAGCTGGAGTAAAGACTACAGGTCATGTGTAGTGAGTGTAGCTAGAGTAAAGACTACAGGTCATGTGTAGTGGGTGTAGCTAGAGTAAAGACTACAGGTCATGTGTAGTGGAGTAAAGACTACAGGTCATGTGTAGTGTGTGCTGGAGTAAAGACTACAGGTCATGTGTAGTGTGTAGCTAGAGTAAAGACTACAGGTCATGTATAGTGAGTGTAGTGGAGTAAAGACTACAGGTCATGTGTAGAGGGTGTAGCTGGAGTAAAGACTACAGGTCATGTGTAGTGAGTGTAGCTGGAGTAAAGACTACAGGTCATGTGTAGAGGGTGTAGCTGGAGTAAAGACTACAGGTCATGTGTAGTGAGTGTAGCTGGAGTAAAGACTACAGGTCATGTGTAGTGAGTGTAGCTAGAGTAAAGACTACAGGTCATGTGTAGTGAGTGTAGCTGGAGTAAAGACTACAGGTCATGTGTAGTGAGTGTAGCTAGAGTAAAGACTACAGGTCATGTGTAGAGGGTGTAGCTAGAGTAAAGACTACAGGTCATGTGTAGTGGGTCTAGCTAGAGTAAAGACTACAGGTCATGTGTAGTGGGTGTAGCTGGACTAAAGACTACAGGTCATGTGTGATGAGTGTAGCTAGAGTAAAGACTACAGGTCATGTGTAGTGAGTGTAGCTGGAGTAAAGACTACAGGTCATGTGTAGAGGGTGTAGCTAGAGTAAAGACTACAGGTCATGTGTAGAGGGTGTAGCTAGAGTAAAGACTACAGGTCATGTGTAGAGGGTGTAGCTGGAGTAAAGACTACAGGTCATGTGTAGTGAGTGTAGCTAGAGTAAAGACTACAGGTCATGTGTAGTGAGTGTAGCTGGAGTAAAGACTACAAGTCATGTGTAGAGGGTGTAGCTGGAGTAAAGACTACAGGTCATGTGTAGCTGGAGTAAAGACTACAGGTCATGTGTAGTGGGTGTAGCTAGAGTAAAGACTACAGGTCATGTGTAGTGAGTGTAGCTGGAGTAAAGACTACAGGTCATGTGTAGCTGGAGTAAAGACTACAGGTCATGTGTAGTGTGTGCTGGAGTAAAGACTACAGGTCATGTGTAGAGGGTGTAGCTGGAGTAAAGACTACAGGTCATGTGTAGTGGGTGTAGCTAGAGTAAAGACTACAGGTCATGTGTAGTGAGTGTAGCTGGAGTAAAGACTACAGGTCATGTGTAGTGAGTGTAGCTGGAGTAAAGACTACAGGTCATGTGTAGTGAGTGTAGCTGGAGTAAAGACTACAGGTCATGTGTAGAGGGTGTAGCTGGAGTAAAGACTACAGGTCATGTGTAGTGAGTGTAGCTGGAGGAAAGACTACAGGTCATGTGTAGAGGGTGTAGCTGGAGTAAAGACTACAGGTCATGTGTGATGAGTGTAGCTGAAGTAAAGACTACAGGTCATGTGTAGTGGGTGTAGCTGGAGTAAAGACTACAGGTCATGTGTAGTGAGTGTAGCTGGAGTAAAGACTACAGGTCATGTGTAGAGGGTGTAGCTGGAGTAAAGACTACAGGTCATGTGTAGCTGGAGTAAAGACTACAGGTCATGTGTAGTGGGTGTAGCTGGAGTAAAGACTACAGGTCATGTGTAGTGAGTGTAGCTGGAGTAAAGACTACAGGTCATGTGTAGAGGGTGTAGCTGGAGTAAAGACTACAGGTCATGTGTAGTGGGTGTAGCTAGAGTAAAGACTACAGGTCATGTGTAGAGGGTGTAGCTGGAGTAAAGACTACAGGTCATGTGTAGTGGGTGTAGCTAGAGTAAAGACTACAGGTCATGTGTAGTGAGTGTAGCTGGAGTAAAGACTACAGGTCATGTGTAGTGAGTGTAGCTGGAGTAAAGACTACAGGTCATGTGTAGTGAGTGTAGCTGGAGTAAAGACTACAGGTCATGTGTAGAGGGTGTAGCTGGAGTAAAGACTACAGGTCATGTGTAGTGTTGACCACACCTTACACATCGCTCGTCACATGACCGTATTAATGTCAGCGAACCAGCAGGATAGGGGACCAGTATATATGCAGTTATCTCGAGGGAGTCATCTCCCAAATTGCTGTTGCTCACCTGAGCTCAGAGAATTCTTTCCTAAGAGCCTCCAGACATTTCAGCAGGAACTGGTGGATGCTGTTCCCCTTCTGCATCTGCAGGGGGAGGGGCAGCGGGGGGAGGAAGGATGAGTTTGGAAGGTAGGGCAGGTGGGAGGAGCTTACTGTGACTGATCTGCGATGACCAGAGCCATCCCAATAGCTGTATGTGATCTGAATATCCTCGCCTACGTAGGAATGTGTGTATGCAGGGGAGACAAGCACATTAGAGCCACCTCACACTGTCCGAGGAGACAGACAACCACCACACACTGTCTGAGGAGACACACACACACAGCCACCCCACACTGTCTGAGGACTTATCCCGGAGAGTGGTGGCTAAAACTCAAGTGATCTACGTCAGGTTACTTGCAGCTGCTCATTAATTATCATCACCCTCATCTCTACACTCTTACCAGGTCCAGTGGACCCCCACGCACCACGCATGTGCGTGCACTCCGACCTACTGTAGTTTCGGATAAAAATTTGGATGTGTAAAAGCACAAATGCCGTAATAAACTCATGAATAAATGCTGACTCTGCAGTGTGATTAATTGCTAATCTCATGAATGGTTTATATGTGCAGGCAGGGCCTCGGGATGTGAGCTGCTTACTTGCTGGTCCTAGGAGGAGAAGCACGTTCTCACTGGCTGCCATGCTGTCTTATACACATGCACATTTATTTACAGTAGTGTTGCATGTATTGTGTATAAGCAAGTGTTGATCACAACTAAGGTCCTGCACATACAGCAGTGTTGCATGTAGTGTATAAGCAAGTGTTGATCACAACTAAGGTCCTGCACATACAGTAGTGTTGCATGTATTGTGTATAAGCAAGTGTTGATCACAACTATGGTCCTGCGCATACAGTAGTGTTGCATGTATTGTGTATAAGCAAGTGTTGATCACAACTAAGGTCCTGCACATACAGTAGTGGTGTATGTATTGTGTATAAGCAAGTGTTGATCACAACTAAGATCCTGCACATACAGTAGTGTTGCATGTATTGTGTATAAGCAAGTGTTGATCACAACTAAGGTCCTGCACATACAGTAGTGTTGCATGTATTGTGTATAAGCAAGTGTTGATCACAACTAAGGTCCTGCACATACAGTAGTGTTGCATGTATTGTGTATAAGCAAGTGTTGATCACAACTAAGGTTCTGTATATACAGTTAAAAAGATCCAAGAATGGCTAGCTTCAGGTTGTCATGCTCTCTGCATGCATGCCAGAGTCTCACTCGTTTAGGACCATCAGTGATGTCTGAGAGGATTTGGAACCCAGTGCCATGCTCTGCCCGGGCCCAGGAGATGCAACAACATGAAGCCAGTGCCATGCTCTGCCCGGGCCCAGGAGATGCAACAACCTGAAGCCAGTGCCATGCTCTGCCCGGGCCCAGG
This sequence comes from Cladorhizidae sp. MBARI D1340-BT2, assembly GCA_028752905.1. NCBI lineage: Eukaryota > Metazoa > Porifera > Demospongiae > Poecilosclerida > Cladorhizidae > Cladorhizidae sp. MBARI D1340-BT2. The sequence continues at coordinate 35,029,696 of JAQNBH010000001.1, read as the reverse complement.
AGATGCAACAACCTGAAGCCACTGCCATGCTCTGCCCGGGCCCAGGAGATGCAACAACATGAAGCCAGTGCCATGCTCTGCCCGGGCCCAGGAGATGCAACAACCTGAAGCCAGTGCCATGCTCTGACCGAGCCCAGGATGGCTCTGGCCGTTCAGGTCTTCTTCTACTTTCTGAGGAAAAGATGTGGTCCATATTCGTATGTGCAGTGCAAAGGTCGGCTCAATTGACCAGGTGTCTTTCTTTTAGTGTGGCGCTGCCGACCTCTACCTTCCATATCTCTAGGGCAGAGTGGGACAAGGTAAAGGCTCAGTCATGCCAGACTCTTGGTTTGTCATGGCTATTAGTTCAGGAAGACGTCGTCCTTCAGTTCCTGAGGTTCCTGAACATCTCTCCCAACCTGTGGATGCTGTAAAGACTGCATCACTCTTTCCAGCACGCGTGCTACAAGCAGTGGGAGTGGCTCCATTACATTGTTGCAAGTTGCAATTAGAATTGTGTCTAGGCGAGTTTGTCGCAGGAAGAGATAGTATCACTAACTTAAATCTCAACTAGAAAATAATTTTAAACAAGCTGGTTTCAACTGATGATTTTAGTAGGTATGGGTGTCAAGATTTACCAAAAAAAAGTAAGGTGGGGTAGGGGGTGGGGAAAACTTTTTCTGGGGTTAAAGGTCATTTATCCCCGGCCTAAATCACTTAAACTTGTATCTCGGTAACAAAACAAGGTCATGTGGTTGATCCTGGTGTCAAAATGCACAGAATTATGCAAGAAGGGCCCCCCAATTTTTTTTGGACCCTTAGTTACCAAACCTTGACCTCCAAATGTGAGGTCAAAGGTCAAAAAGTGTCATTGACATGGCATAATATTATTATGTATCATATAATTTTGAAGCTGCATGGTGTCAAACAATTCATCAAAGAATCAAGTGCAAAGAATCAAGTAGTAAACAAATAATTGAAATACTGATTACAGCATAGCTATAACATATTTAGTCATTTTCCTCTTCATCGCTACCCAAGTTCCTCTACATCTGCTCCATTAGAACAGTGTCCACAGCACACACCACATGCAGAAACACATGACATGCCAGCTCTCATGCTGTGCATTTCATGGTTTGGCACTGCCTCTCCCCTTCCTTGCAGTTGCAGCAAATTCCTTTCAGAAGGTTGTCTGGGGCAATAGGAATGGACAGCATCTTCGGTCTGAGTTTTCCATTGCTATCTAACTCCCATCCTCTTCCAATTGGCTTAAGAACAGTGGTGTTTAGATGCTTCCATACCACAACTTGAAGATGTACACGAAGGGAATGCTGTGCTGTTGCATTTTCCGTTGGAGGTAAGCGATCGGGGTCGATTTTACCCTTTGATGCTTGCTTCTGGAACTTCAGATAGCGAGCCTTTTCAAATGAGTATCCCCACAGCCGTATGTGATCTGCATTGCTTTTAATCCAGCTGTTCGAATAGTGGATTCAGTTGAAGTCATACTTGTAAATGCAGTGATGACACTGGCAGGGAATTTGCATTTGTAGAGAGCACATTTGGTATGTCCATGAATGCATGAAACAGTGTCGTTTCCAGACCAGCCGTACTTGAAGAGGAACTCTTCCTGGTCAACAACGTCTATAGTCAACAACGTCTATAGTAGAGATGTCATAAAGACCATCAACATCTGATTGCAAGTACAAATTAGAACAGTTGCTTGGCCGGTGATAACAGAGCAAAACCAATATATCAGTGTATTGTGCGACAACGACAACTGGGGTATTCACACTTGTGACCAAGTCCAATGCAGTCTTTACAATGAGCGTGTCACCATCATCTTTTGCTTGACGTACAACAATATTGTGGTTTGCCATCTCTGTAGACAGTATCATGATTAGAGCTCCTTTGTTCTTCTCATTTGCCAGGAAAACTTCTCTGTCACATGATATAGTCAATTCTGGTGTAACCCTTAAGTCCCGAGAAACCTTCTTCCCAGCCATCCGCCGCATATGTTCATGATCTTTCGATGATGCTTCTTCTCCATAGCCATCAAAGACTACAGTAGAATCCTTGAATTTGGCTGTAACATACCTGGCATAGGTAGTAACTATGGTCTTGATGGTTGCACCGCTGGCCCACTTTACCTGATGAAGTAGCCATCCTCCATCAACAACATGCATTTTGTTGTTCATGTCCAAGTCAAGTTTTGTTGTTGTTTCCTTGAGCATCCTTCCAAACTCATGCTTTGGGGGTTTCCTCATCATACGATCCATAGTGAAGAGAGACGCCGAGACAGGTGTCAGTTCAAAGCGGAATATCTCTTCAATCCCTTCATCTCTCTCTGCCATGATGATCAACCTATTAAAGAGTAGGGTCTTTTCGATGTACACCTTCTTGTAGCTTTCCTGCTTCTGATGAGTCCTCAGTACAAATCTCACACCTCCTTTCCATTTTGCTCGAATGGAGTAAGATACCAACCTTATGCCAATGTCTAGTCCTTTTATAGACAAACGCAGCACACATAATGTTCTTGGAGAATCCTGCACAAACCACCAACTCCCATCAAAGGGTGCAAGCTGGGCAGGATCATGCAGGTTTTGTGCAAGATCCTGCAGGTTTCTAAGCAAACCTGACCACAAGCCACAACTACTCCCATCAAAGGGTACAAGCTGGGCAGGATCATGCAGGTTTTGTGCAAGATCTTGCAGGTTTCTAAGCAAACCTGACCACAAGCCACAACTACTCTCAATACAGATAACACCCACAAACATCTCTCAAGAGTTGGTCCTAAAGGATCCCAGATTTTTTGTGCATCATCATGGTACAATTCTGAGCATTTTGACACCAAGATAAAAAATGTTGGGTATTTAGTTGTCGAGATACAATGTTTTACAATTTTGGGGCGATCGATGACCTTTTGACCCCCCAAAAGTTTTCCCCACCCCCTACCCCATCTTACTTTTTTTGGTAAGTCTTGACACCCATACTTACCAAAATCAGTTGAAACCAGCTTGTTTAAAATTATTTCTTAGATTGGATCTAAATATGGCTAATTTTAGGATACTATGAGGGGGAAAACGAGCATGTGTGGACAACTTCAGAAAATACTCCGTCTATTAATATTTATACCTGCTTAGTTGGTATGGGAGCTTTCTCTCCATATTAGGACGTGCTCTGATGAAGTACTGAAGAATCTTGGGTCAGTGCAGCCTGAGGCAGCCATCTTCCAGCCCTGCGGCCTGAGGCAGCCTTCTTCCAGCCCTGTGGCCTGAGGCAGCCTTCTTCCAGCCCTGTGGCCTGAGGCAGCCATCTTCCAGCCCTGTGGCCTGAGGCAGCCTTCTTCCAGCCCTGCGGCCTGAGGCAGCCTTCTTCCAGCCTTGTGGCCTGAGGCAGCCATCTTCCAGCCCTGTGGCCTGAGGCAGCCTTCTTCCAGCCCTGCATTGTGCCATAATTATGGCATCATTAGAATTGAAGTGGACATGATAACAGGTGCAACAGATGGTCGGGAAGGAGGGGGGATAGTGGGCGTGGTTTTTCTGGCCGTTCTTGTCCAGATGAGTTTCCCACGGGCCTTTCTTCTACGAGTCCAGCTCGAGTGGCCCCTTTAGATACCTTGCCAAGAATAGCGAACTAGCGAACTGATGAGCCTTTACAGCAAATCGCTAGCCAGTCCCAAGCATTTAATTACTTCCTGACAATGATCATTCGTCAGGTTTTATTACTTGACCAAGTCCAGACTAGCGAAGGTCAGACTAGCGAGGGTCGCCTCAGACATATGAGAGTTCAGACTAGTGAGGGTTCAGACTAGCGAGGGTTCAGACTAGGGGTTCAGACTAGCAAAGGTTCAGAGGGTTCAGACTAGCGAGGGTTCAGACTAGCGAGGGTTCAGACTAGCGAGGGTTCAGACTAGCGAGCCCAAGAGGGAACTTTTTTTCAAGTAAAAAGTTCCAGGCGGAACGTAATTTTCAAGTAAAAAGTTCCAGGCGGAACGTATTTTTCAAAGAAAAAGTTCCAGGGGAACCAAATATGGGGGGAATAAATTTGTCGTGACAGGCCTCTCTAGTAGCATCCTATGGGAAACCTCTCTCTCTCACTATTACAATGGCCTCTCTAGTAGCATCCCGTGGGAAACCTCTCTCTCTCACTATTACAATGGCCTCTCTAGTAGCATCCCGTGGGAAACCTCTCTCTCACTATTACAATGGCCTCTCTAGCATCCCGTGGGAAACCTCTCTCTCTCACTATTACAATGGCCTCTCTAGTAGCATCCCGTGGGAAACCTCTCTCTCTCTCACTATTACAATGGCCTCTCTAGTAGCATCCCATGGGAAACCTCTCTCTCACTATTACAATGGCCTCACTAGTAGCATCCCGTGGGAAACCTCTCTCTCTAACTATTACAATGGCCTCTCTAGTAGCATCCCGTGGGAAACCTCTCTCTCTCTCACTATTACAATGGCCTCTCTAGTAGCATCCCGTGGGAAACCTCTCTCTCTCACTATTACAATGGCCTCTCTAGTAGCATCCCGTGGGAAACGTCTCTCTCTCTCACTATTACAATGGCCTCTCTAGTCTCTCTCTCACTATTACAATGGCCTCTCTAGTAGCATCCCGTGGGAAACGTCTCTCTCTCTCACTATTACAATGGCCTCTCTAGTAGCATCCCGTCTCCCTCTCTCACTATTACAATGGCCTCTCTAGTAGCATCCCGTGGGAAACCTCTCTCTCTAACTATTACAATGGCCTCTCTAGTAGCATCCCGTGAGAAACCTCTCTCTCTCACTATTACAATGGCCTCTCTAGTAGCATCCCGTGGGAAACCTCTCTCTCTCACTATTACAATGGCCTCTCTAGTAGCATCCCGTGGGAAACCTCTCTCTCACTATTACAATGGCCTCTCTAGCATCCCGTGGGAAACCTCTCTCTCTCACTATTACAATGGCCTCTCTAGTAGCATCCCGTGGGAAACCTCTCTCTCTCTCACTATTACAATGGCCTCTCTAGTAGCATCCCATGGGAAACCTCTCTCTCACTATTACAATGGCCTCACTAGTAGCATCCCGTGGGAAACCTCTCTCTCTAACTATTACAATGGCCTCTCTAGTAGCATCCCGTGGGAAACCTCTCTCTCTCTCACTATTACAATGGCCTCTCTAGTAGCATCCCGTGGGAAACCTCTCTCTCTCACTATTACAATGGCCTCTCTAGTAGCATCCCGTGGGAAACGTCTCTCTCTCTCACTATTACAATGGCCTCTCTAGTCTCTCTCTCACTATTACAATGGCCTCTCTAGTAGCATCCCGTGGGAAACGTCTCTCTCTCTCACTATTACAATGGCCTCTCTAGTAGCATCCCGTCTCCCTCTCTCACTATTACAATGGCCTCTCTAGTAGCATCCCGTGGGAAACCTCTCTCTCTAACTATTACAATGGCCTCTCTAGTAGCATCCCGTGAGAAACCTCTCTCTCTAACTATTACAATGGCCTCTCTAGTAGCATCCCGTGGGAAACCTCTCTCTCTCACTATTACTCTCCAGAGAGTAAATTTTAAGTTGATTATTGCGGGGGTGTAATTTAGTTACGTTAACTTCGAGTTTGTTGAGATAATGATCATGTACAAATAGAGTGCATCAAATATGCCAATATACAAAAGTGCGTACATTACAGGAGTTGTGAGATGAAGAATGGGCATGTGTGAGGTGAGGAAGATGGGCAGTGCAAGTTTTATGAGAGTGCTTCAGTTTGTAGAGCAGAGATCTCGACTGATGATGTGTGTGCGAATATCAGTAGATGCAGTCAAGGTAGGGAATACGATGCATGAGATCAGCTAGAGCACGTCTACCATAAGCACCAATCATGTTCGCTGAGAGGTCCAGTGTGTGTAGAGTAGTGGTAGAGTTTAGGCCCTCAGCTAGAGCACGTGCTCCATCATCACCAATCTCATTGTATGAGAGGTTCAGTGTGTGTAGAGTAGTGGTAGAGTTTAGGCCCTCAGCTAGAGCACGTGCTCCATCAGCACCAATGCTGTTGTATGAGAGGTTCAGTGTGTGTAGAGTAGTGGTAGAGTTTAGGCCCTCAGCTAGAGCACGTGCTCCATCATCACCAATCCTGTTGAATGAGAGGTGCAGTGTGTGTAGAGTAGTGGTAGAGTTTAGGCCCTCAGCTAGAGCACGTGCTCCATCATCACCAATCATGTTCTCTGTGAGGTTCAGTGTGTGTAGAGTAGTGGTAGAGTTTAGGCCCTCAGCTAGAGCACGTGCTCCATCATCACCAATCCTGTTCATTGCGAGGTTCAGTGTGTGTAGAGTAGTGGTAGAGTTTAGTAGGCCCTCAGCTAGAGCACGTGCTCCATCAGCACCAATCATGTTCCCTGCGAGGTGCAGTGTGTGTATGCACTTTAGCTTGTTGTTGCTAGTTTCCCTCAGAAGCACTACCACATCATCATCATGTAGGTGACAACTCCTCATAACTAGCTCTGTAACAGGGTGTGAAGTAGTGGAGATAGCATAGCCCACCGCTGTCAGGTCAGCAGGTGTGAGTGTGTGGTCACTATAGCTAAGAGTACCAGTGTCTCCCTGTATAGCATGATCACAGACAATAGCTTGTTGAGACTCCAATGCACACTGAGCTCTATGCAGAGCATCTCTGGAGCTCATGATGAGTTGTAGTTGAGCTAGTCGACCTTCAAACTCCACCATGCCGCTGTAGAATTTCCAAACCACCTTCATGTGTTCCTTGCTTGCATGTGAGCTGATTATCTCATCTTGTTCTTCAACATTAAGTGTGGCTATGTATGAAGCAGTAAGATACTCCTGGTGTGTGAGGTGAAGGAAACTGCATGTGTTGTCATATCCGTAGTCTTGAGCTGTGTTGTTGATGGTAACCAAGCCAAGGGAAGGTGTGTCTTTGGGATGGGAAGGTGTGTCATCGGGATCAGTGTCATGAGAGAGGAGCACTTCAGTCTCATCCTGCTGAATGACTTGCTTGCGCTGAATGGTCATGTCATATGCAAGGCGGCAGACATTTGTGAAGTAGTCCTTGTTCTCTCCACAAAGATCTTCCAGTGAGCGAAGTTTAGTTTTTTCGTTGGTGCGTCTTAGCTGGCGTATGACAATATATCTGGTGAAGTGCTCGTATACTTTAGTCTCTGTCGGTGGAATATTCCCATGCTCTTTATAGAGACAGCAAATCATTGCCGCGTGCAGTGGCAGGTAACACATGTGCATGATGTTGAGGTGGGATTGCAAGTACTTTACCAGACTTGATGCATCGGTCTTGAATGGGAACTTGTTGATGTACTCGAATATTTGCTCTCCCGTGAAGCCGAGTACTTCAATCCGTTTGGTTACAGGATATTTCTCGCGAAGTGTGGCAGTGGCCACAGGGCGCGAGGCGACGATGACCATAGAGTTTAGCAGATATTCCTTGTGTATCAAGTCGTAGATAATGGAGTTCCTTGCATCTTGAGGCTGGTACTCATCGAGGCCGTCAATGATGAAGCACACTCCCTTGCCACCAGAGCTCTCTATGTCCTTGCACACCTTATCACGGTCTGCTGCTTTGCGCCGATAGAAGGTGGCAAGGATTCCGGGCAAGCTTTCCTCGTGCTGTTTAGGTAGACCCCGAAGGGTGATATGGAAGACCATATTTGCTTGGCTCAGCACCTGGTCTGTCGTGGCCCAGTCCCTGGTCACCTTGTGCATGAGTGTGCTCTTGCCACTCCCAGGCCGACCCTCCACCAGCACAAGAGCTTGGCTTTGGTACTCGCCAAACACGACTTCATACGTGATCTCTTCCTTGCTTGCCACAATGTCATCCTCATCTCTTCGAAGGGAGTTTTTGTTATCAGCAGATCCTTGGTTCTCGTTGCTGATGAGGACGAGGTTAATGAAGGTGGCAGCACGTGATGGAGGCCAGGTGTCGGCAGGAATCTCCTTCTTCTTATGTATAGAGTACCAATCAACAAGGTGTTGACTCTTTGACAATGCCTTATTGTCTAGGCGTGGCCTTTTTGATGCCGGTGGGCTGCTGGCTGCTGTTAAGCTCCTAACCATGGCTTGTGCAACGCCAGGTCTTGCAACTGTCTTCCCCTCGAGTGCAAGCTTGAGTGTTGTCATAGTGACTGGTGAGTAGCTGCCTTGGATCCACTCGGTGAGGATGTGGCAGAGTCTGTTGACATTGCTTGTGCTGTTGCAGCCCTTGCGAACGTGTTCAGGAAGATTTAGGGCCATGCCAAGCTCCTGCCACAAATGACTCACTTCAGTAAGGCTCTCCATTAATTGGCTGACATGACCTTGTGTTAAATGAAGGCACTCACTTGGAGCAGTCTTATCTTGGGAAGACATGTTTAGTGGCTGCCACACTTGCAGTGTACTAGTGAAGCAGAGAGATGCTTGCTAACTAGGCTAGAGAGCTAATAGAGAGCTAACTAGGCTAGAGACAGAGGTTCTTGTTTGACCTAGTTTGAGATATAGTTATTATATAGTAGTGGTCCACTTCCTGGCCGGGCTGCTACTTCCTGGGAGCCGGTATGTGTGTGGACACCCCCCCCCCCCCCCATATTTGGTTGCTAAACAACTGAAACCATTTAGTGAAGTGTGTGGGCACTAATCAGTGCGGGTCCTCCGGTGGGGGTCTAATAAACAATGTGGTGCAGGGTCTTGCTGGGGCCTGCTTGAGGGGAGGGGGGGGGGGGGGGGGGGGGGGATTTTGGCTGACCCTGAAATTATAACTAAGTGTGGTGAGATGCTGGTATGTGGTGGCCCAGCTCGGCCTAATGAGGTATGTTATGCGAGTGAAAAATACTAGCCCTAGTTCCTTGGCCACTGGGAGGCATCAAAGCACGTGCCACTGGGAGGCATCAAAGCACGTGCCACTGGGAGGCATCAAAGCACGTGTCACTGGGATGCTTCAAAGTACGTGCCACTGGGAGGCATCAAAGCACGTGCCACTGGGAGGCATCAAAGCTAGGAGACTTCAAAGCACGTGTCACTGGGAGGCATCAAAGCACGTGCCACTGGGAGGCATCAAAGCACGTGCAACCGGGAGGCATCAAAGCACGTGCCAACGGGAGGCATCAAAGTACGTGCCAACGGGAGGCATCAAAGCATGTGCCACTGGGAGAGATCAAAGCACGCGCCACTGGGAGAGGTCAAAGTATGTTCCACTGGGAGGTGGGAACCTGCCTTGGTGGGGAGTCGCCTGGGGCACCTCATAATTACCATGTGTGGGCGTGTGTGCAGGAGGACTAAGTTCTTGTCTGACATTGCACCCTCCACATCGGCTGCTGGGGGCAAGACCATGGCCCGTCTCCGACTGGGGGTGCTCGTTGGTTTTGGGGGGCCTGGGGGCGATACCTTTTTACGTGTTACAAACTCCCGTGGGCCTTTGAGCTTCGTAGATAATTGCCCCCACAAACCCAAATCATTAGTGTGTGTGGGAGGGTACTATGTGAAGCATCTTGGCCAAGCTCATGCTAGAGTGAGCTGACTCCATGATGCCAGCTCCAGTGTGTGGGACATGTCTTGAGTGAGCTGACTCCATGATGCCAGCTCCAGTGTGTGGGACATGTCTTGAGTGAGCTGACTCCATGATGCCAGCTCCAGTGTGTGGTGTGTGGGACATGTCTTGAGTGAGCTGACTCCATGATGCCAGCTCCAGTGTGTGGTGTGTGGGACATTTCTTGACTCCATGATGCCAGCTCCAGTGTGTGGTGTGTGGGACATGTCTTGAGTGAGCTGGCTCCATGATGCCAGCTCCAGTGTGTGGTGTGTGGGACATGTCTCGAGTGAGCTGACTCCATGATGCCAGCCCCAGTGTGTGGTGTGTGGGACATGTCTTGAGTGAGCTGGCTCCATGATGCCAGCTCCAGTGTGTGGTGTGTGGGACATGTCTTGAGTGAGCTGGCTCCATGATGCCAGCTCCAGTGTGTGGTGTGTGGGACATGTCTTGAGTGAGCTGACTCCATGATGCCAACCCAGTGTGTGGTGTGTGGGACATGTCTTGAGTGAGCTGACTCCATGATGCCAGCTCCAGTGTGTGGTGTGTGGGACATGTCTTGAGTGAGCTGACTCCATGATGCCAGCTCCAGTGTGTGGTGTGTGGGACATGTCTTGAATGAGATGACTCCATGAGGCCAGCTCCAGTGTGTGGTGTGTGGGACATGTCTTGAGTGAGCTGACTCCATGATGCCAGCTCCAGTGTGTGGTGTGTGGGACATGTCTTGAGTGAGCTGACTCCATGATGCCAGCTCCAGTGTGTGGTGTGTAGGACATGTCTTGAGTGAGCTGGCTCCATGATGCCAGCTCCAGTGTGTGGTGTGTAGGACATGTCTTGAGTGAGCTGACTCCATGATGCCAGCTCAAGTGTGTGGGACATGTCTTGAGTGAGCTGGCTCCATGATGCCAGCTCCAGTGTGTGGTGTGTGGGACATGTCTCGAGTGAGCTGACTCCATGATGCCAGCCCCAGTGTGTGGTGTGTGGGACATGTCTTGAGTGAGCTGGCTCCATGATGCCAGCTCCAGTGTGTGGTGTGTGGGACATGTCTTGAGTGAGCTGGCTCCATGATGCCAGCTCCAGTGTGTGGTGTGTGGGACATGTCTTGAGTGAGCTGACTCCATGATGCCAACCCAGTGTGTGGTGTGTGGGACATGTCTTGAGTGAGCTGACTCCATGATGCCAGCTCCAGTGTGTGGTGTGTGGGACATGTCTTGAGTGAGCTGACTCCATGATGCCAGCTCCAGTGTGTGGTGTGTGGGACATGTCTTGAGTGAGCTGACTCCATGATGCCAGCTCCAGTGTGTGGTGTGTGGGACATGTCTTGAATGAGCTGGCTCCATGATGCCAGCTCCAGTGTGTGGGACATGTCTTGAGTGAGCTGACTCCATGATGCCAGCTCCAGTGTGTGGTGTGTGGGACATGTCTTGAGTGAGCTGACTCCATGATGCCAGCTCCAGTGTGTGGTGTGTGGGACATGTCTTGAGTGAGCTGACTCCATGATGCCAGCTCCAGTGTGTGGTGTGTGGGACATGTCTTGAGTGAGCTGACTCCATGATGCCAGCTCCAGTGTGTGGTGTGTGGGACATGTCTTGAGTGAGCTGGCTCCATGATGCCAGCTCCAGTGTGTGGTGTGTGGGACATGTCTTGAGTGAGCTGACTCCATGATGCCAGCTCCAGTGTGTGGTGTGTGGGACATGTCTTGAGTGAGCTGACTCCATGAGGCCAGCTCCAGTGTGTGGTGTGTGGGACATGTCTTGAGTGAGCTGACTCCATGAGGCCAGCTCCAGTGTGTGGTGTGTGGGACATGTCTTGAATGAGCTGACTCCATGATGCCAGCTCAAGTGTGTGGGACATGTCTTGAGTGAGCTGACTCCATGATGCCAGCTCCAGTGTGTGGTGTGTGGGGCATGTCTAATAGTCTTGAGTGAGCTGACTCCATGAGGCCAGCTCCAAGTGTGTGGTGTGTGGGACATGTCTTGAATGAGCTGACTCTATGATGCCAGCTTATTTACTTCACCCACAAATATTTACAAGGTCAGTAAAACTTCCTGTGGTGGTTGCCATGACATCATGTTGCCAGTAATTAACTGACTAGACACTCCTACTTGTAATAACACCTATGAGGACACACTGGACCACACCCACACTGGGTGGAGGCAGGTTTGATAATAGCTCTATGGGGACACACACTGGACCAACACCTCACTGGGTGGAGGCAGGTTGAAGTAGGTTGATCTATGGGGACACACACTGGACCAACACCTCACTGGGTTGAAGTAGGTGACAATAGCTCTATGGGGACACACACTGGACCAACACCACACTGGGTGGAGCCAGGTTGGAATGGGCTCTATAATGTGATGTGTACCTCTGTGGTTGTATAGTAATGAATGATGTGATCACATCCTTCCGAACTCCAGGACTCCCTTTTCCCCGAGTTGGCTGAAGCACTTGTCTGTGTTGACAGAGAGACAGGTGAAGATCTAAAGTCCCTGAAGAGTTTAGAATGACTGCCCAGAGATAACTCTAGCCACTGGCTAGGACTCCTCTTCTAAATACTGACGACTTGTTCAGTATTGTAGCATTGCCAGAGTTGTTTCAGGAGGTGGAGTTTAAGTAACATGCTATGTGGATATGTCATGTGACCTGGTTTATCATTGCATAAAACTTGCTATTCCTGCACTGGTGCTCAGGGCCTTCATGATGTTAGTAGAACACATGATGACAGTGCATGCTGGCTAATTAACCCTGGGGTAAGCTTAGGCACTGATTGGCAGAGTATAGGAACCACATGATTAGTGAAGAGATTCACACAGTTCATCTAGCTGCTGACTGGGGCCTGGCAGCACTGAGGTGCCTGGCTGATGACTGGGGCCTGGCAGCACTGAGGTGCCTAGCTGCTGACTGGGGCCTGGCAGCACTGAGGTGCCTAGCTGCTGACTGAGGCCTGACAGCACTGAGGTGCCTGGCTGCTGACTGGGGCCTGGCAGCACTGAGGTGCCTGGCTGCTGACTGGGGCCTGAGGTGCCTAGCTGCTGACTGGGGCCTGGCAGCACTGAGTTGCCTGGCTGCTGACTGGGGCCTGGCAGCACTGAGGTGCCTAGCTGCTGACTGGGGCCTGGCAGCACTGAGGTGCCTAGCTGCTGACTGGGGCCTGGCAGCACTGAGGTGCCTGGCTGCTGACTGGGGCCTGGCAGCACTGAGGTGTCTAGCTGCTGACTGGGGCCTGGCAGCACTGAGGTGTGTAAATGCTGACTGGCTGGAGGTGACTAATGATTCTCTGATGATAATTATTGCAGCAACCACAGCACTATTAATTAACATTATTCTGTGGGGGTCAGAGTCCAGCGTTCTTTTTTTGCAAGTTTGTCATCTTGTGTTGAGGATGGTGCCCCTCAGGAGGTAGAGAGTGGGTGTGTCCTCATGTCTTGATGATCCGCGGCTGCTCTGGTGCAGAGTTCACCCTAGAGAAGGCAAGAGCATAGGACGACTAATAAACATCGACCAACTCTCAGTGGACAAGGACATTTCAATGGCCACCTCAATAATCAACTCTCTCCATGTTCACTAGACACTCTAGCCTTCGTCAGGAATAATGAGATGCTAAGACTCACGTGAGCTGGTTACTAGCTATCCACCACCCGATACAAACCACACCCTGACACACACGTCCAGCGGAGAGGGAATAAACCAACTTAATTAGAAATAAAATAATCAGATAAAAATAGTTACAAATAAAAATAATACTTAATACGAAATAAAATAATTATAATAATACGAAATAAAATAATTATTAGAAATAAAATAATTATAAATAAAAATAATCCCTTCACCACCTCCTGCAGAGGCTTTCTGTTGTGGTGCAGAGAGGTAATGCAGTTTCGGTTCAGATTTGGACTCTGATGACATTTTCTTAATAATAATAGTATTTATAAAAATAAAAATAAATATAGAAATAAAATTAAAATAATAATTTGCAATGTCCTTCCCATGCATGCTCAGCAATTGCAGATTTTAAGTTCAATTTAAAGTTGATTATTGAGAGGGTCATTGTAATTATTGACCTATGATGTCATTCAGTGATGTAATGCCATGGCCAGAGTCATTGTAATTATTAACCTATGATGTCATATTCAATGATGTAGTGCCATGGCCAGAATGAACCACATACACACACACACACACACACATAGTGCACCTCTTCCATAGCCATTGGCCATGTCAATGCTTTAACTCCGACTCTAGCCCTAAGCTTGTTGCTAGCTATTGACCTAGTCCTACCTATGGGGACACACACTGGACCAACACCACACTGGGTGGAGTTTCATTTAGAGTAATTGCTCATAATGTGAATTACTTACTAGTTATGAAGGCTCCACTGAGTGGCCTTCATACAAGACCTCGTGCTACTCTCCACTTAGCACACACACACAGCAAAATGGCCTCCTTGGCTACAAGAGAGCTGGCTCAATGTTGCCATAAGACTTGCCAGTGTAGAGGTGAGGTCATCATCTGAGGGTTAATGTCTCCACTAGCAGCTGGTGTTGATGTCTACTCATGCATACATGGTGACCTTGGCAACATAATATGTAACACTATCTAGTTGTGTTCACATACCATTCCATGTCCACACATTCTCTATTGACGTAGTCCTAACCCTAGCTATTGACCTAGTCCTGACCCTAGCTATTGACCTAGTCCTAACCCTAGCTATTGACCTAGTCCTAACCCTAGCTATTGACCTAGTCCTAACCCTAGCTATTGACCTAGTCCTAACCCTAGCTATTGTCCTAGCCCTAACCCTAGCTATTGACTTCGTCCTAACCGTAGTCCTAACCATAGCTATTGACCTAGTCTTAATCTTAGCTATTGACCTAGTCCTAACCCTAACTATTGACCTAGTCCTAACCCTAGCTATTGAAGGTCCTAACTCTAGCTATTGACCTAGTCCGAGCCCTAGCTATTGGCCTAGTCCTAACCCTAGCTGTTGACCTAGTCCTAACCCTAGCTATTGACCTAGTCCTAACCCTAGCTGTTGACCTAGTCCTAACCCTAGCTATTGACCTAGTCCTAACACTAGCTATTGACCTAGTCCTAACCCTAGCTATTGACCTAGTCCTAACACTAGCTGTTGACCTAGTCCTAACCCTAGCTATTGACCTAGTCCTAATCCTAGTTATTGACCTATCCTAACCCTAGCTATTGACCTAGTCCTAACCCTAGCTATTGACCTAGTCTTAACCCTAGCTATTGACCTAGTCCTAACCCTAGCTATTGACCTAGTCTTACCCTAGCTATTGACCTATTCTTACCCTAGCTATTAATCTAGTCCTAACCCTAGCTATTGATCTAGACCTAACACTAGCTATTGACCTAGTCCTAACACTAGCTATTGACCTAGTCCTAACCCTATCTGTGGACCTAGTCCTAACCCTAGCTATTGAACTAGTCCTAACTTAGCAACTGACTTAGCCCTAACTCTAGGTATTGACCTAGAACTAACCTTAGCTCTAATTGACCTAGTCCCAAGCCAAGCCTAGCTATTGACCAGGTCCTTACTAGCTATTCACCTAATCCTGGCCAACAGGGCAATGGCTAGGACTAACAACACACGCACACTGAGGGGGTTCACACATAAAGGATGTGCTAATTGTGTAAATGCCAGTAGAGCACACCACAAACAGATGCAGTATTCACTGTTGTTATTCCTATAATCACTAGAGAGTATATACTAGCATTTACACAATTAGCACATCCTTTATGTGTGAACTGTTGACCATATCAGGTAGACCACTCACTTGTATGTCTACCTGACAGATGTGTGTGTGTGTGTGTGTGTGTCCACGCATGCGTGCATGTGTGTGAGGAGGCGTAGAGATAGATATGGAGAATGTGTGGGCATGGAATGGTATGTGAACACAACTAGATAGTGAGCTAGTCCTAACCCTAGCTATTGTCCTAGCCCTAACCCTAGCCATTGACTTCGTCCTAACCGTAGTCCTAGCCCTAGCTATTGACGTAGTCCTAACCCTAGCTATTGACCTAGTCCTAATCTTAGCTATTGATTGTCCTAACTCGAGCTATTGACCTAGTCCGAGCCCTAGCTATTGACCTAGTCCTAACACTAGCTATTGACCTAGTCCTAACCCTAGCTATTGACCTAGTCCTAACCCTAGCTATTGACCTAGTCCTAACACTAGCTATTGACCTAGTCCTAACCCTAGCTAGTCCTAACCCTAGCTATTGACCTAGTCCTAACCCTAGTTATTGACCTATCCTAACCCTAGCTATTGACCTAGTCCTAACCCTAGCTATTGACCTAGTCTTAACCCTAGCTATTGACCTAGTCCTAACCCTAGCAGTCCTAACCCTAGCTATTGACCTAGTCCAAACCCTAGCTATTGACCTAGTCTTACCCTAGCTATTGACCTATTCTTACCCTAGCTATTGACCTAGTCCTAACCCTAGCTATTGACCTAGTCTTAACCCTAGCTATTGACCTAGTCCTAACCCTAGCTATTAATCTAGTCCTAACCCTAGCTATTGACCTAGTCCTAACCCTAGCTATTGACCTATTCTTACCCTAGCTATTAATCTAGTCCTAACCCCAGCTATTGACCTAGTCCTAACACTAGCTATTGACCTAGTCCTAACCCTAGCTATTGACCTAGTCCTAACCCTAGCTGTTGGCCTAGTCCTAACCCTAGTCCTAACCCTAGCTATTGACCTATCCTAACCTAGCTATTGACCTAGTCCTAACCCTAGGTCTTAACCCTAGCTATTGACCTAGTCCTAACCCTAGCTATTAATCTAGTCCTAACCCTAGCTATTGACCTAGTCTTACCCTAGCTATTGACCTATTCTTACCCTAGCTATTGACCTAGTCCTAACCCTAGCTATTGACCTAGTCTTAACCCTAGCTATTGACCTAGTCCTAACCCTAGCTATTGACCTAGTCTTAACTCTAGCTATTGACCTAGTCCTAACCCTAGCTATTAATCTAGTCCTAACCCTAGCTATTGACCTAGTCCTAACCCTAGCTATTGACCTATTCTTACCCTAGCTATTAATCTAGTCCTAACCCTAGCTATTGACCTAGTCCTAACACTAGCTATTGACCTAGTCCTAACCTAGCTATTGACCTAGTCCTAACCCTAGCTATTGACCTAGTCCTAACCCTAGCTATTGACCTAGTCCTAACCCTAGCTATTGACCTAGTCCTAACACTAGCTAATGACCTAGTCCTAGCTATTGAACTAGTCCTAACCCTATCTGTGGACCTAGTCCTAACTTAGCAACTGACTTAGCCCTAACTCTAGGTATTGACCTAGAACTAACCTTAGCTCTAATTGACCTAGTCCCAAGCCAAGCCTAGCTATTGACCAGGTCCTTACTAGCTATTCACCTAATCCTGGCCAACATTAGGGCAATGGCTAAGACTAACAACACACACACACTGAGGGGGTTCACACATA
Organism: Cladorhizidae sp. MBARI D1340-BT2; assembly: GCA_028752905.1. Lineage (NCBI taxonomy): Eukaryota > Metazoa > Porifera > Demospongiae > Poecilosclerida > Cladorhizidae > Cladorhizidae sp. MBARI D1340-BT2. Next base: position 35,012,742 of record JAQNBH010000001.1, on the reverse strand, counting down.
AATGATGTGCTAATTGTGTAAATGTCAGTAGAGCACACCACAAACAGATGCAGTATTCACTGTTGTTAGTCCTAGCCAATCACTAGCGAGTATATTGGTAGCTCTACTGGCATTTACACAATTAGCACATCCTTTATGTGTGAACTGTTGACCATATCAGGTAGACTACTCACTTGTATGTCTACCTGACAGATGTGTGTGTGTGTGTGTTTGTGTGTGTGTGTGTTTGTGTGTGTGTGTGTGTGTGTGTGTCCACGCATGCGTGCATGGGTGTGTGAGGCGTAGAGATAGATATGGAGAATGTGTGGGCATGGAATGGTATGTGAACACAACTAGATAGTGTTACATATTAGCTAGTCCTAACCCTAACTATTACAGACCTAACACTGGCTATTGACCTAGTCCTAATCCTAGCTATTGACCTAGTCCTAACCCTAACTATTGACCTATCCTAACCCTAGCTTTGACCTAGTCCTAACCCTAGCTATTGACCTAGTCCTAACCATAGCTATTGACCTAGTCCTAACCCTAGCTATTGACCTAGTCCTAACCCTAGCTATTGTAGGGGTGAGGTCATCTGAGGGTTAATGTCTCCACTAGCAGCTGGTGTTGATGTCTACTCATGCATACATGGTGACCTTGGCAACATAATATCTTGTTGTGTTCACATACCATTCCATGCCTACACATTCTCCATATCTCTACGCCTCACACACCCATGCACGGATCCGGGATGGGTGTACACACACACATACACACACACATCTGTGTGGTGGACATAAAGTGAGTGAATGGTCTACCTGATATGGTCAACAGTTCACACATAAAGATTGTGTAAATGCCAATAGAGCACACCACAAACAGAGGACTATAGCTCATTGTTACAAAAAATGCCAGTGTGCAGCTAAAGAGAGGACCTTCAAATCTTGAAGGTCTGAGTCGCACACATCTGCAGCTAAAGAGAGGACCTTCAAATCTTGAAGGTCTGAGTCAGCCCGCACACATCTGCAGCTAAAGAGAGGCGCACCTTCAAATCTTTAAGGTCTGAGTTAGCCCACACACATCTGCAGCTAAAGAGAGGACCTTCAAATCTTGAAGGTCTGAGTCGCACACATCTGCAGCTAAAGAGAGGCACCTTCAAATCTTGAGGGTCTGAGTCATGGGAGGATATTGTTACATTACACATGTTGAACCCCAAGTTATGTACTAGAGTAGAGCCTAACATACCCAGTCCTCTAAGTTATGTACTAGAGTAGAGCCTAACATACCCAGTCCTCTAAGTTATGTACTAGAGTAGGGCCTAACATACCCAGTCCTCTAAGTTATGTACTAGAGTAGAGCCTAACATACCCAGTCCTCTAAGTTATGTATTAGAGTAGAGCATAACATACCCAGTCCTCTAAGTTATGTACTAGAGTAGAGCCTAACATACCCAGTCCTCTAAGTTATGTAAGAGTAGAGCCTAACATACCCAGTCCTCTAAGTTATGTACTAGAGTAGAGCCTAACATACCCAGTCCTCTAAGTTATGTACTAGAGTAGGGCCTAACATACATAGTCCTCTAAGTTATGTACTAGAGTAGAGCCTAACATACCCAGTCCTCTAAGTTATGTACTAGAGTAGAGCCTAACATACCCAGTCCTCTAAGTTATGTACTAGAGTAGAGCCTAACATACCCAGTCCTCTAAGTTATGTACTAGAGTAGAGCCTAACATACCCAGTCCTCTAAGTTATGTACTAGAGTAGGGCCTAACATACCCAGTCCTCTAAGTTATGTACTAGAGTAGAGCCTAACATACCCAGTCCTCTAAGTTATGTAAGAGTAGAGCCTAACATACCCAGTCCTCTAAGTTATGTACTAGAGTAGAGCCTAACATACCCAGTCCTCTAAGTTATGTACTAGAGTAGGGCCTAACATACCCAGTCCTCTAAGTTATGTACTAGAGTAGAGCCTAACATACCCAGTCCTCTAAGTTATGTACTAGAGTAGAACCTAACATACCCAGCACTCACTCACCCAGCACTCTGGCTGATCTTGGTTCATCACTATGCATCTACAACAGTGTCATTAATTCAAGCCCACACTACTACAGAATCTGTACATTGTACTCTACATAAGTAGATGACCTTGCAGCTGCAGGCTAATACACACTCATTAGCACTGGAACACTGCAGCTGCCAGCTAGTACACACTCATTTGCACTGGAACACTGCAGCTGTCAGCTAGTACACACTCAGGCACTGGAACAACACTGCAGCTGCAGGCTAATACACACTCATTAGCACTGGAACACTGCAGCTGCCAGCTAGTACACACTCATTTGCACTGGAACACTGCAGCTGTCAGCTAGTACACACTCAGGCACTGGAACAACACTGCAGCTGCCAGCTAATACACACTCATTAGCACTGGAACACTGCAGCTGCCAGCTAATATACATGTCATTAGCACTGGAATACTGCAGCTGCCAGCTAATACACATGTCATTAGCACTGGAACACTGCAGCTGCCAGCTAATACACACTCATTAACACTGGAACACTGCAGCTGTCAGCTAATACACACTCATTAGCACTGGAACACTGCAGCTGTCAGCTAGTACACACTCAGACACTGGAACAACACTGCAGCTGCCAGCTAATACACACTCATTAGCACTGGAACACTGCAGCTGCCAGCTAATACACATGTCATTAGCACTGGAACACTGCAGCTGTCAGCTAATACACATGTCATTAGCACTGGAACACTGCAGCTGCCAGCTAATACACACTCATTAGCACTGTAACACTGCAGCTGCCAGCTAATATACATGTCATTAGCACTGGAACACTGCAGCTGCCAGCTAATACACATGTCATTAGCACTGGAACACTGCACTGCAGCTGTCAGCTAATACACACTCATTAGCACTGGAACACTGCAGCTGCCAGCTAATACACACTCGTTAGCACTGGAACACTGCAGCTGCCAGCATGTCATTAGCACTGGAACACTGCAGCTGGCAGCTAATACACATGTCATTAGCACTGGAACACTGCAGCTGCCAGCTAATACACACTCATTAGCACCGGAACACTGCATCTGTTAGCTAATACACACTCATTAGCACTGGAACACTGCAGCTGCCAGCTAATACACACTCATTAGCACTGGAACACTGCAGCTGTCAGCTAATACACACTCATTAGCACTGGAACACTGCAGCTGCCAGCTAATATACATGTCATTAGCACTGGAACACTGCAGCTGCCAGCTAATACACATGTCATTAGCACTGGAACACTGCAGCTGTCAGCTAGTACACACTCAGACACTGGAACAACACTGCAGCTGCCAGCTAATACACACTCATTAGCACTGGAACACTGCAGCTGCCAGCTAATACACATGTCATTAGCACTGGAACACTGCAGCTGTCAGCTAATACACATGTCATTAGCACTGGAACACTGCAGCTGCCAGCTAATACACACTCATTAGCACTGTAACACTGCAGCTGCCAGCTAATATACATGTCATTAGCACTGGAACACTGCAGCTGCCAGCTAATACACATGTCATTAGCACTGGAACACTGCACTGCAGCTGTCAGCTAATACACACTCATTAGCACTGGAACACTGCAGCTGCCAGCTAATACACACTCGTTAGCACTGGAACACTGCAGCTGCCAGCATGTCATTAGCACTGGAACACTGCAGCTGGCAGCTAATACACATGTCATTAGCACTGGAACACTGCAGCTGCCAGCTAATACACACTCATTAGCACCGGAACACTGCATCTGTTAGCTAATACACACTCATTAGCACTGGAACACTGCAGCTGCCAGCTAATACACACTCATTAGCACTGGAACACTGCAGCTGTCAGCTAATACACACTCATTAGCACTGGAACACTGCAGCTGCCAGCTAATATACATGTCATTAGCACTGGAACACTGCAGCTGCCAGCTAATATACATGTCATTAGCACTGGAACACTGCAGCTGCCAGCTAATACACATGTCATTAGCACTGGAACACTGCAGCTGCCAGCTAATACACATGTCATTAGCACTGGAACACTGCACTGCAGCTGTCAGCTAATACACACTCATTAGCACTGGAACACTGCAGCTGCCAGCTAATACACACTCGTTAGCACTGGAACACTGCAGCTGCCAGCATGTCATTAGCACTGGAACACTGCAGCTGGCAGCTAATACACATGTCATTAGCACTGGAACACTGCAGCTGCCAGCTAATACACACTCATTAGCACCGGAACACTGCATCTGTTAGCTAATACACACTCATTAGCACTGGAACACTGCAGCTGCCAGCTAATACACACTCATTAGCACTGGAACACTGCAGCTGTCAGCTAATACACACTCATTAGCACTGGAACACTGCAGCTGCCAGCTAATATACATGTCATTAGCACTGGAACACTGCAGCTGCCAGCTAATATACATGTCATTAGCACTGGAACACTGCAGCTGCCAGCTAATACACATGTCATTAGCACTGGAACACTGCAGCTGCCAGCTAATACACACTCATTAGCACTGGAACACTGCAGCTGTCAGCTACATACACACTCACAGCTGTAGGTCTTCTCAAGACTAGGCTAGTCATTGCGTGTGCTATTACTGAAACTGTCGTTAAAGGGAGACAGTTGCATTTGGGGGGGGGGGGATGACCCACATGCTTTTTTGTGTGTGTGTGGTTACCACTTTATAACTCCATAGATACCGTAAACTTCATGTTATGGACTTGATATATTCAAAAGAAGATAGGTCTCTCTTTGTGCTCTCTGTTGATACTAAAATATTTTCATAAGTATAACTATAGCTAAGTTAACGGAAGCTACAAGTGGAGGGACCCTAAAAAACCTGAATGCCTGAAACCTCCGCATAAATAACTCAAAACCTCCGCATAAATAACTCCAGATTGCAAAGTGCTAAAGATTTGAAATTAGTACCAGTGGCTAGAGGAAGCCCTACTCTACGCAATGAATGTATTCATTAAAATGTAAGTATGTGGTCAAGTGCCGGGGTTTACATGGTCAGTAAAACTTCCTGTGGTGGTTGCCATGACATCATGTTGCACTGACCTACTTGTAATAACAATACTAATGCCTATGAGCACACACTGGACCACACCCACACTGGGTGGAGGCAGGTTTGATAATAGGACACACACTGGACCAACACCACACTGGGTGTATTGACAATAGCTCTATGGGGAAACAGACTGGACCAACACCACACTGGGTGGAGGCAGGTTGAAGTAGGTTGACAATAGCTCTATGGGGAAACACACTGGGTGGAGGCAGGCTGAAGTAGGTTGACAATAGCTCTATGGGGACACACACTGGACCAACACCACACTGGATGGAGGCAGGCTGAAGTAGATTACCAACACACACTGAACCAACACCTCACTGGGTGGAGGCAGGTTGAAGTAGGTTGACAATAGCTCTATGGGGACACACACTAGGTGGAGGCAGGCTGAAGTAGGTTGACAATAGCTCTATGGGGACACACTGGACCAACACCACACTGGGTGGAGGCAGGCTGAAGTAGATTACCAATAGCTCTATGGGGACACACACTGGACCAGTGGAGGCAGGTTGAAGTAGGTTGACAATAGCTCTATGGGGACACATACTGGACCAACACCACACTGGGTGGAGGCAGGTTGGAATGGGCTCTATAATGTGATGTGTACCTCTGTGGCTGTATAGCAATGAATGATGTGAGCACATCCTTCCCTTCTTCTTGAACACCAGGACTCCCTCTTCCCCGAGTTGGGCTGAAGCACTTGTCTGTGTTGACAGAGAGACAGATGAAGATCTGAAGTCCCTGAAGAGTTTAGAATGACTGCCCAGAGATAACTCTAGCCACTGGCTAGGACTGCTCTTCTAAATACTGACGACTTGTTCAGTATTGTAGCATTGCCCGAGTTGTTTCAGGAGGTGGAGTTTAAGTAACATGCTATGTGGATATGTCATGTGACCTGGTTTATCATTGCATAAAACTTGCTGTATTCCTGCACTGGTGTTCAGGGACATCCTACATGGTGTTAGCAGAACACAAGATGACCAGTGCATGCTGGCTAATTAACCCTGGGGTGCATAAATCAAGCTTGGGCACTAATGGAGGGAGAGTATAGGAACCACATGATTAGTGAAGAGGTTCACACAGTTCATCTAGCTGCTGACTGGGCTGGCTGCACTGAGGTGCCTGGCTGCTGACTGGGACCTGGCAGCACTGAGGTGCCTAGCTGCTGACTGGGGCCTGGCAGCACTGAGGTGCCTGGCTGCTGACTGGGACCTGGCAGCACTGAGGTGCCTAGCTGCTGACTGGGGCCTGGCAGCACTGAGGTGCCTAGCTGCTGACTGGAGCCTGGCAGCACTGAGGTGCCTGGCTGCTGACTGTGGCATGGCAGCACTGAGGTGCCTAGCTGCTGACTGGAGCCTGGCAGCACTGAGGTGCCTGGCTGCTGACTGTGGCATGGCAGCACTGAGGTGCCTAGCTGCTGACTGGAGCCTGGCAGCACTGAGGTGCCTGGCTGCTGACTGGGGCCTGGCAGCACTGAGGTGCCTGGCTGCTGACTGGGGCCTGGCAGCACTGAGGTGCCTGGCTGCTGACTGTGGCCTGGCAGCACTGAGGTGCCTGGCTGCTGACTGGGGCCTGACAGCACTGAGGTGCCTAGCTGCTGACTAGTGCCTGGCAGCACTGAGGTGCCTAGCTGCTGACTGGGGCCTGGCAGCACTGAGGTGCCTAGCTGCTGACTGGGGCCTGGCAGCACTGAGGTGCCTAGCTGCTGACTGGGGCCTGGCAGCACTGAGGTGCCTTGCTGCTGACTGGGGCCTGGCAGCGCTGAGGTGCCTAGCTGCTGACTGGGGCCTGGCAGCACTGAGGTGCCTGGCTGCTGACTGGGGCCTGGCAGCACTGAGGTGCCTAGCTGCTGACTGGGGCCTGGCAGCACTGAGGTGCCTGGCTGCTGACTGGGGCCTGGCAGCACTGAGGTGTCTAGCTGCTGACTGGGGCCTGGCAGCACTGAGGTGCCTAGCTGCTGACTGGGGCCTGGCAGCACTGAGGTGCCTAGCTGCTGACTAGTGCCTGGCAGCACTGAGGTGCCTAGCTGCTGACTGGGGCCTGGCAGCACTGAGCTGCCTGGCTGCTGACTGGGGCCTGGCAGCACTGAGGTGCCTGGCTGCTGACTTGGGCCTGGCAGCACTGAGGTTCCTAGCTGCTGACTGGGGGCTGGCAGCACTGAGGTGCCTAGCTACTGACTCGGGCCTGGCAGCACTGAGGTGCCTAGCTGCTGACTGGGGCCTGGCAGCACTGAGGTGCCTAGCTACTGACTGGCTTGGAGGTGACTAATGTTCTCTGATGATAATTATTGCAGTAACCACAGCACTATTAATTAACATTATTCTGTGCGGGTCAGAGTCCAGCGTTCTTTTTTGCAAGTTTGTCATCTTGTGTTGAGGATGTGCCCCTCAGGAGGTAGAGAGTGGGCGTGGCCTCATGTCTTGATGATCCGCGGCTACTCTGGTGCAGAGTTCAACCTAGAGAAGGCAAGAGCATAGGACGACTAATAAACACTCGACCAACTCTCAGTGGACAAGACATTTCAATGGCCACCTCAATAATCAACTCTCTCCATGTCCACTCGTCAGGAATAATGAGATGCCAAGACTCACGTGAGCTGGTTATGTACTGGCAGCTATCCACCACCCGATACAAACCACACCCTGACACACACGTCCAGCGGAGATGGAATAAACCTACTTATTTAGAAATAAAATAATCATAGATAAAAAATAATTACAAATAAAAATAATAATACTTAATTATAAATAAAATAATTATAATAATACGAAATAAAATAATTATAAGAATTAAAATAATTATAAATAAAAATAATCCCTTCACCACCTCCTGCAGAGGCTTTCTGTTGTGGTGCAGAGAGGTAATGCAGTTTCGGTTCAGATTTGGACTCTGATGACATTTTCTTAATAATAATAGTATTTATAAAAATATAGAAATAAAATTAAAATAATAACGTGCAATGTCCTCCACTAGCAGTTCATCCCGTCTTTCCTGCTCCAAAATGGTGGCTTCCTCCCACAGAATAGGACATCCATTATCCCATGCATGCTTAGCAATTGCAGATTTTAAGTTCAATTTCAAGTTGATTATTGAGAGGGTCATTGTAATATTGACCTATGATGTCATATTCAATGATGTAATGCCATGGCCAGTCATTGTAATTATTAACCTATGATGTCATATTCAATGATGTAATGCCATGGCCAGAGTTATTAACCTATGATGTCATATTCAATGATGTAATGCCATGAACCACATACACACACACACACACAGTGCACCTCTTCCATAGCCATTGGCCATGTCAATGCTTTAACTCGAACTCTAGCCCTAAGCTTATTGCTAGCTATTGACCTAGTCCTACCTATGGGGACACACACTGGACCAACACCACACTGGGTGGAGTTTCATTTAGAGTAATTGCTCATAATGTGAATTACTTACTAGTTATGAAGACTCCACTGAGTGGCCTTCATGAAGACTCATGCTACTCTCCACTTAGCACACACACACACAGCAAAATGGCCTCCTTGGCTACAAGAGAGCTGGCTCAATGTTGCCATAAGACTTGCCAGTGTAGAGGCGAGGTCATCATCTGAGGGTTAATGTCTCCACTAGCAGCTGGTGTTGATGTCTACTCATGCATACATGGTGACCTTGGCAACATAATATGTAACACTATCTAGTTGTGTTCACATACCATTCCATGCCCACACATTCTCCAATCTATCTCTACGCCTCCTCACACACATGCACGCATGCGTGGACCCATACATGCACACACGCACACATGCGTGGACACACACACACTCACACAATTAGCACATCCTTTATGTGTGAACTGTTGACCATATCAGGTAGATCACTCACTTGTATGACTACCTGACAGGTGTGTGTGTGTGTGTGTGTGTGTGTGTGTGTGTGTGTGTGTGTGTGTGTCCACACCTGCATGGAGCGTAACTTGTAAGCACATGGTAGGTGATTGTCGTAGGAGGCTAGGACGTTTCCAGAGGGGCGCGTTGACGTCTCTGAGCAGCCAGTGGCAACCCAGACAGGAGATGTGAGGAGAAGGAGCGAAGAAAATATGTGGCCCACTCTTTACGCTGATTGGAAAAGATCGCCTCGTATTATGGTAGTCACTTGAGACGACCATTACCTACTATCATTCAAACCTAGGCAACCCCTTTACCAATGACCACGGATTCCGGCTGAAACACTGCAGGGGAGGCTCCATAGGGGGGGGGCAATCGCCCCCCCCCCCCCCCCCCCCAAGCAGAACATTGGCTAGTAATCTCATGCCTGTAGTTATTGATCAGCTGAGATGCTAGTAATCTCATGCCTGTAGTTATTGCTGAGATGCTTGTAATCTCATGCCTGTAGTTATTGATCAGCTGAAATACTAGTAATCTCATGCCTGTAGTTATTGATCAAGCTGAGATGCTAGTAATCTCATGCCTGTAGTTATTGATCTAGCTGAGAAGCTAGTAATCTCATGCCTGTAGTTATTGATCAGCTGAGATGCTAGTAATCTCATGCCTGTAGTTATTGATCTAGTTGAGATGCTAGTAATATCATGCCTGTAGTTATTGATCTAGCTGAGATGCTAGTAATCTCATGCCTGTTGTTATTGATCTAGCTGAGATGCTTGTAATCTCATGCCTGTAGTTATTGATCAGCTGAAATGCTAGTAATCTCATGCCTGTAGTTATTGATCAAGCTGAGATGCTAGTAATCTCATGCCTGTAGTTATTGATCTAGCTGAGATGCTAGTAATCTCATGCCTGTAGTTATTGATCAGCTGAGATGCTAGTAATCTCATGCCTGTAGTTATTGATCTAGTTGAGATGCTAGTAATCTCATGCCTGTAGTTATTGATCTAGCTGAGATGCTAGTAATCTCATGCCTGTTGTTATTGATCTAGCTGAGATGCTTGTAATCTCATGCCTGTAGTTATTGATCAGCTGAAATGCTAGTAATCTCATGCCTGTAGTTATTGATCTAGCTGAGATGCTAGTAATCTCATGCCTGTAGTTATTGATCTAGCTGAGATGCTAGTAATCTCATGCCTGTAGTTATTGATCTAGTTGAGATGCTAGTAATCTCATGCCTGTAGTTATTGATTGATCTAGTTGAGATGCTTGTAATCTCATTGAGATGCTAGTAATCTCAGTGTTGTGGTTGTAAGCTGTTCACTATTATCAATAAACTTACACGCAACTAATAAGAGACAGCTCAAAGAGAAAGCTGTCCTTCTGTTATGATAACTTTGTCAAATGTTTTTCATTTCCCATATTTCCATCCCTCCCTTTTCTGCACGTGGTCATTTTAGTTACCTTACCTTATCTGATTGTGATTGTCATCTTGTTTGCTGTGTTGGAGTTTTAAGATGATAAGAGCCTAATGTTCTGAAGGCAATTCCTTTTCCTGATTATATCACAATCTTATCATCTTAAAACTTATGGATCGACTCCTACGACCGGAGAAGCTAGATACAGATCCAAGCTCGAGTTCTGCTAGCAAGGACTGGCTTCACTGGCTTCGCACCTTCGAGAACTTTCTCTCTGTCCTGCCTAGGGAGGGACTTAACAAGCTATTTGTATTAACGAACTATGTTAGTCCACGGATCTTTGAATACATCGAGCATTGCACGAACTACGATGAGGCCATCGGCTTACTGAAAGCCCAGTATGTAAAGCCCGCCAACGAGGTGTTTTCCCGACATTGGCCACCCGACGACAGAAAAGTGGAGAGACGCTCGACGAGTTTCTTCAGTCGCTCAAGTCGGTGTCTAAGGACTGTAACTTCCAGAATGTTACTGAGACTATGTACAGAGATGAGGCTGTACGCGATGCCTTCATTAGATAATAAGGCAATGCCCATTTACTTGCAAATATGTAGCTCAGTAGCAAATTGATGTTACGCAAACTAAATGTATATGGTAAGGATCATTATATAAGTTCAATAAGTTCAATGTTCTCTATCTCCCCCCAAGTCATTAGCATAGGGAGTATGCTGAGGACTTAATAATTCATGACGTAGTCATCAGAGGTTTGCCATTCCGGTGGTCTCCGTGTCCTGGAGGAACGTCTCAGCCGTGGTGGAGGTGGTGTGAATATGGGAGGTGGCAGGGTAGGAGGGAGAGGGGTTGCCTCACTGGCAGGAGGCTCTTGATGGACCCGTATTGGTGTAGTAGGTAATAAGGGCATGTCAGACGTGGGAGCCGACGGTGTCATAGCAGGCAATGAGCTGCCTGAATGATTGGTGCCCCCAGGAGCCTCCCGAGGAAAAGGATGATGGGGAGTGTCCGGACACTCGGTGGAAGCAGCAGGCTTGTCCGTGGAATATCGGGGCATGACAAATTTCAAGTCATCTAGGATTGACCTCCTGGGTTCCCTTTGTTGAACTGGAGTGTATTTCCTTAGGAATTTTCTGTTCCTAGTGGTAATCCTGCCAGAGCCATCTATTCTTATTCCATATTTATGAAATTGGTGGACCTCAATGACAAGTCCGGTTTTATCCCATCTCTTGGGATGGTTGCCTGCCTGATTTTGTACTCGGACATGATCTCCGACTGTTAGTGGAGGCAGTGTCTTAGTGTGCTCACTCCAACGTTCAAGGTTGATTATGTGTCGGTTTCTGAGGGCTTCTTCCCTGGCAGCCAAGGACTCATCCCATGTCTTGTGCGGTTGGTATTTGCCTGGTAAGATGGGAATGAGGTCTCTGATGGGTCTACCAAACACGCACATAGCTGGAGAAAACTTGGTGTCTTTGTCAGGTGTGTTACGGTATTGTAAGATAGCTCTCTGGAAGCTGTCAACATCTAGTTCACCTCTTGGCCCAGTATTGTCAGTGATTAGACGTTTTATGGTCTTGACACCAATTTCAGCCCTACAATTACTGTGGGGGAACGCAACCGAGCTTAACCTGTGATGAACACCCCAATTGTGTAAGAACTCGCGAGTGGTATGTGCGACGAATTCAGGTCCACCATCCGAGGAAAGTTCGTCTGGGATGCCATATGTAGAGAAGGTATGTCTCAATGTATTGACGAGTCCCTTTGCTCCATTGGTTGATCTCTCGACTATTGGCCAGTTTGAATATCTGTCGACAATGACCAAGTAGGTCATACCCTGGTGAAGGAAAAAATCGGCACAGATACATTGGAAAGGATATGCTGCCAAGACAGGGGGTGTTGGGGGTAGACTTGGTTGAGAAGGTGCCATTCGATTGCAATGATTGCATTTGTTTCTTGTGGATGCAATATCTGAAGTGATCCCAGGCCAAAATATAGAGCTCACGGCTCTGGAAGTCATGGAAGATGTGCCTTGATGTGCAGCATGGAGCGCAGACAAGCAATTCTGCCTCAGCAATGGAGGTATGACTATGCGGTCTTTGTAGAGGATGACACCATCGATTGTGTAGAGATGTTCCCTGAATTGGTAGTAATCTCTCAATGATAAGGGAAAGTCCTGGCGATTGGTTGGTATGCCCTCTTCAATGGTGGATAGGAGTAGTAACATGTTTTCATCACTGAAGGTAGCCATGCGTACTTGTTCCCATGTGACTGACTGTATAGATTTTAGCGATGATATGGCCATGTGCTGTAAATCCTCTTCCATGTTAGGAGGATGCCGAGTATCTATATGTACGCCAGCGAGGAGTTCGCTGGGAATGTTGAGTGGTGGATTGGTTGGGAAGTTCTGGATGCAGTGGATGTCATCTGGTAATGACATTTTGTGTGGATATGATGTGCCAGTTGGGTGTCTGGAGACTGTGTCCGAGGCCCTGTTCTTGGCGCCGGGAATGTGGACCATCTTGAAACGATATCTCAGTGTCTTTTCTTTGAGGTTCCTTAATCTCGTGTTGGTGATGTGTTCTAGGGATCTGTCACCAAAGATCTTGAGGAGTGGTCTGTGGTCAACGGCGATGATCAGGTTTTTGCAGCCCAATACGAAGTGTCTGGGGCATCGGCAACTGCTAGTGCTTCTCCTTCAATGGGGGCGTACCTTGATTCGGCTGGGTGGGTGAATCTGCTGCCCACTAATGTGATTTTCCAGCCTTCCTTGCAGCAGAACAAGTTGGTAGTTTGACATGGGTAATGCTTTTGAAACAGCCAGAAGCCAATCCCAGTCTTGGACCAGTCAGTCGCGAGGCATGTTGTTTTTGACTTGTCGAAAATGCGAACTCCCTGGGAAATTTCTTTGGCAATAGTGTGCTTGGATTCCTCGAAGGCTTGATTGAGGTCATCATTCCAATGGAATAGGTTTTGGGGTTTGAGGAGGTCCCGAAATGGTTGCATCTGCTTTGCCATGCTGAAGGCATATGACACCTGGTTTACTAGTCCAAACCAGGATCTCACATCAGTGATGTTCTGTGGTGTGGGGAACTCGGTAATGGCTCTGAGGTATTTCTTGCACGGTCGCACTGCATCGTTGGTAATCTCAAAACCAGCAAATTCGACGTCATCTTCTGCAAATTTGAATTTGTCGGGGTTTAAGGTGATCCCATTCCTACCACAAATGTCGAGCCATTTGGCTGCTTGGAAGAAACATGCTTCGATGTTGTCAGCCCATAGAAGGGTGTCGTCGATGCATTTCGTTTTCGATGGAAAATCTGATACAATTTCGTCGTATCTCCTAGAGTAGCCATCACCAGAAGCGATGTAGCCCTGGGGGGGTGTACGATATCGATACCTTCCCCATGGTGTGATAAATGTGGTGTAGTGGCGGTCATCAGGGTGAAGGGGGACGCTGTGGAAACCATTCCATGCATCGAACACAGTCTTCTTCACGTTGTGAGGCACTGATCTCGCCTGGTGGAAGGGCGACTGTGTGTGATGGGTTTCTCTTGTGGCGTGGACATTGAGGGATTGGAAGTCGATTGTCCTCCTTGGTGTGCCGTTCTTTTTGGCGCATATTACCATTCTGTGGCACCAGGTGACGGGTTCTCCTATAGGAACTGGTTCCAGTACGCCTAACCTGACATCCATGTTAATTCCGGCTTTTACTTCGGATTGCCAATGGATTGGTACTGGTATTGGAGAGTGATGTGCAGATGGTTCTGCTGTCGGGTCAATCATGAGCCTCATCGGTGGTCCTTCCATCATGGGTAAGGGTTGGTGCTCACAAATGTTGAACGTACTTGAGCTGTAGTGGTCGAGGAGGTATTGCTTAAGCTTAGTGCGATTCTCCACCGTAGCAGGGTATGGTAAGCTTGTTGGTGCTGGTGGAGGTTTAACGCGTTTTGGGCATTGACAATCTGTCGTGGTGTTATCTGGGTGCCGAAGTCCATCACAGTGGGTTGTTTTCTGTGGTTTGCCTTGAGTGTTTGTATGCTCAGGAGTTGCGCCGACCGCGGGAAATCCACCAGAGATGATTCCGATATCGATGCAGGCCTCTCGGCTGAGGAATAGCTTGTCCGTGCTATTTGTAATGTACGTAACTTGTCTTGTCTCCCGTTGCTTGCCGGATTGATCTTTTCCTGACAGTCTGATAATGACAGCTCCAATGATATTGATGTCCCTGTTGTCTGCGGCATGCATCTTCATATTCACTGGGATGAGGTTTTCGCTAGAGAATCCCAGTTTCTTGATGACCTCGAATCCAGCAAGACAGCTCTGGCATCCTGTGTCTGCCATTGCGCTCACAAAGATAGTTTTCTGTGGTGTTGGTAGGTCAAAGCCAAGTTGTTTGTAGTCCTCTTTTCGAGTACTCATGGACAGTCTGATGAATGGTTGAGATCTTGACAACCGCTTAGACCATTTGTCTGTTGCCTGGTTGTAAACGTGATGGTCAAGTGTGATGGATTTCTCACTGTTTTGTGATGTGATTTCGCACAAGCCATCAAATATAGCACTTTCGTGTTCGCCCTCCTTGTTGGGTTTGGTCGACTTTGTGTTGCTCCTACCCCTGCATACTCTTTCAAAGTGATGACCTCGGCCACAGTGGTTACATGTGGTGTCATAGGCAGGACATTCTTTCCTCCGTATTCGTGAAGGGGCATACTTACCATGTCCTCTCCTTCCACAGTAGGTGCAGGGCTCTTGGTCTTTTGGCTGGTCATTTGATGGAGAACCTCTCTGTGCATCTCGCCTCTGACGCCTGTACGTGCTCCCAGCCACTGCGTCAGTGCTGTGTGGGATTAGAAGCTTTGCAGCTGAGCGTTTTCCTGCCTCCTTAGCCTCCACTAATTTGAGGACCTGCTCCATTGTCATGTTTTGGTTCTGGTCGCCTAGTAATTCGAGTCGGATTTCTGAATCATCTAGTCCACAGCACAATATGTCTCGCAGTATGGCATCAGTGTAGTTAACATTGGCTTCGCAACTAGTACACTGTATTGTGAACTTGCAGATACTTGCTTGTCCACGTAGTCTGGCTCCATAGGCACGAATAGGTTCGTCCCTGTCCTGGCGCATATTGTGCAATGCCACCCTGGCCACCATCGCGTTTTCCTCCCTTACAGCCAGGTTTCTCATGGCTTCAAATACTTCATCCTCGGTCTTGCTGGCGAGTGATCCACCAGCGTTCCTCGTCAAATCCTTCCTCAACTGGTCGTCGCAGCACTCGAGGAGTTGAATTATTTTATCAGTCCCGGTTAATTTGGTAGCTTGGACGTAGTCGCTCCATCGCGATTTGAAATAGTGCCAGTCCTCCGTTGTTCCAGCAGACGAAACGCACGGGCGTCGGACTTTCTCCACCCTGGCTGCTGCTGTACTGCCACTAGCCGATTTGTGGATGGTGGCGTGGGCCGTAATAAGGGCTGCAGCTATCACAGGGTCCACGTCTGGTGTCCTATACTCGCAGTCATCTATCGGGCATCCGACGATCGGCATCCTGGTATCCTGTGGTGGTGTCCCTTAAATGGAGAGACTTTTTTGGTTGCTCGATTCTAGTCACTTCCGTACACCTCGTGTCCAAATAGCAAAGGCCACTATACACTGAGTTGTACCTTGCATAGATAATAAGGCAATGCCCATTTACTTGCAAATATGTAGCTCAGTAGCAAATTGATGTTACGCAAAATAATGCAAGGTACAACTAAATGTATATGGTAAGGATCATTATATAAGTTCAATAAGTTCAATGTTCTCTATTCATCACTGGACTGCAATCCAATGTCATTCGCCAGAGACTGCTTGAGAATAATACTCTGGACCTGAGTACGATGTTCACGCAGGCTCGGTCCCTAGATGCTGCCCAGAAGAGCTCTGAATCCTACAGTTCGCCAAGCTTCCTAGGCCCAACAACTGCCACAACCTTATCCCACACTGAGGAATCCTTGGACAGTACCCTTGCAGTCACTGCTGGTGCTAAGTGTTACTTCTGTGGTTACAACAAGCACCCTCGCCTGAAATGCCCGGCTAAGGATGCGACATGCAACAAGTGTCAGAAAAAGGGGCACTTTGCCAAAGTTTGCAGGTCTAACCCTGCCCATAGCCAGTCTGAAAACAGTAGTGCTGCAGCTATGTAGGTACAATTGCAGTTTAGGGGACACAATTGGCGTCGCGTGAATTTCCGCGCATTCTACCATCCGCGCACCCGTCTTCCGCGTATAACATTTTTAAACAATAAGAATTATTATGATACAATAATAAATTAAACTTTGTAAACATCTGAAATATGATTAATAATTTGTGCAAATGTTGTCTCTTTGCCATACTTTCTCCTCCACACATATTCTATAAGGTACCCTTCCAAGAGGGGCTTGCTGGTGCCATGAAGCTTCATCTTCCTCTTGGCATTTGTTCTGTAGCTAGACATGACCATATCAAGCTCTGCTGTGCAGCTAGACATGATGTGGTGTGCCAATGATGTGGTGTGTTGTGTGACCTTGGTGTGGTGTGTGACCTTGGTGTGTTGTGTGACCTTGATGTGTGTTGGACAGAGTTTGTGCAGCCATTACAGTCCCAGTGTGTGTGGTGAGCTGGAGACCTTGTTGCAAGCATCAGCTCTGACCAGCAGACAAGAAGTGCCTCTGGACAGTCGCCTGACAACACTAAGAGGGGCCGAGACAACGCAGGTAGGGGATAGTTCCAACTATATCCATCCATTCACAAGGACCCGTCTCATTGGAACACCCAATAGAGCCTGCCTCAACCCAGTGTGGTGTTGGTCCAGTGTGTGTCCTCATAGAGCTATTGTCAACCTACTTCAGCCTGCCTCCACCCAGTGTGATATTGTCAACCTACAGTACTTCAGCCTGCCTCAACCCAGTGTGGTGTTGGTCCAGTGTGTCCTCATAGAGCTATTGTCAACCTACTTCAGCCTGCCTCAACCCAGTGTGGTGTTGGTCCAGTGTGTCCTCATAGAGCTATTGTCAACCTACTTCAGCCTGCCTCAACCCAGTGTGGTGTTGGTCCAGTGTGTGTCCTCATAGAGCTATTGTCAACTTACTTCAGCCTGCCTCAACCCAGTGTGGTGTTGGTCCAGTGTGTGTCCTCATAGAGCTAGTCAACCTACTTCAGCCTGTCTTAACCCAATGTGGTGTTGGTCCAGTGTGTGTCCTCATAGAGCTATTGTCAACCTACTTCAGCCTGCCTCAACCCAGTGTGGTGTTGGTCCAGTGTGTCCTCATAGAGCTATTGTCAACCTACTTCAACCTGGCTCCACCCAGTGTAGTGTTGGTCCAGTGTGTGTCCCCATAGAGCTATTGTCAACCTACTTCAGCCTGCCTCAACCCAGTGTGGTGTTGGTCCAGTGTGTGTCCTCATCTCGTTTTAAAACTAAAAGTAAATCTGTTACAACCGACCATAAATAAAGTCGGCGTTCAGCTATTGTCAACCTACCTCAACCCAGTGTGGTGTTGGTCCAGTGTGTGTCCTCATAGAGCTATTGTCAACCTACTTCAGCCTGCCTCAACCCAGTGTGGTGTTGGTCCAGTGTGTCCTCATAGAGCTATTGTCAACCTACTTCAACCTGGCTCCACCCAGTGTAGTGTTGGTCCAGTGTGTGTCCCCATAGAGCTATTGTCAACCTACTTCAGCCTGCCTCAACCCAGTGTGGTGTTGGTCCAGTGTGTGTCCTCATCTCGTTTTACAACTAAAAGTAAATCTGTTACAACCGACCATAAATAAAGTCGGCGTTCAGCTATTGTCAAACCTATTTCAGCCTGCCTCAACCCAGTGTGGTGTTGGTCCAGTGTGTGTCCTCATAGAGCTATTGTCAACCTACTTCAGCCTGCCTCAACCCAATGTGGTGTTGGTCCAGTGTGTGTGTGTGCTATTGTCAACCTACTTCAGTCCAGTGAAATGTTCTTTGTAGTGTAACTATGCCTCTCATCTGCATACCTCTCATCTGCAGGTCAGTTTCTCTGATTCCAGCAATGCTGCCCTCAACTACAGGCAACAAGTATTGCTATGGCAATAGAACCATAGCAACCATCAGCTCAATTTTTAGTAGATATAACCGCATACATTTTACATGTGTATTGTTCTGAATATACAGTAGTATGTATCATGTTATAACAATACACTGCATCTTACAGCATCAGGTGTGTGTGTGTGTGCATGTGTGTTGGTAGTGGACAGCCATGTATAGAATATATGCCATCAGCTCTTGCTCTTCTCCTTGTCAGAGATCTGCAAATGTCACAATATATGTGTCAGTTGAAAACCCAATTATGGTACATACAACCTGTACATATATGGTGTGGAAATGAATGTCCACATCTCTCACGGTGTATTTGTCCCACTTCTTCTCCGGGTCATAGGGCTCCCACCGACTGGCAGGGAAGATGTGCTTGTTACGCTCATACCAGCTGCGCAAGACCACCTTGCCTGCGTGTGACTGCACATGTGCACACACACAGAGGAGGGAGGGAGGGTGGTGGGAAATATTTCACTGCATGTATGTGCGTGCACACACGCACAGGATGGTGGGCAATATTTCACCATGTGCACACAGGATGGTGGGCAATATTTCATGTTCTAGGTGTCCTAACTACTCGCCTCGTCTTTCTCCACATTGGCATCGGTGACGAGCCGGACATCTTCATGCACGTCAAAGCTGAAGAGAGGTCCAGATTTGCCTCTGGCCTTGTTGATGATGAAGTCGTAGAAGGAGTGATGCTGCATGCAATGCAGTGTGTGTGTAATACATGTATGTACACGACTACAGATGTTGCTGCATGCAGTGTGTGTAATACATGTATGTACATGACTACAGATGTTGCTGCATGCAGTGTGTGTGTAATACATGTATGTACACGACTAGAGATGTTGCTGCATGCAGTGTGTGTAATACATGTATGTGCACGACTACAGATGTTGCTGCATGCAGTGTGTGTAATACATGTATGTACATGACTACAGATGTTGCTGCATGCAGTGTGTAATACATGTATGTACACGACTACAGATGTTGCTGCATGCAGTGTGTGTAATACATGTATGTACACGACTACAGATGTTGCTGCATGCAGTGTGTAATACATGTATGTACACGACTACAGATGTTGCTGCATGCAGTGTGTGTAATACATGTATGTACACGACTACAGATGTTGCTGCATGCAGTGTGTGTAATACATGTATGTACACGACTACAGATGTTGCTGCATGCAGTGTGTGTAATACATGTATGTACACGACTACAGATGTTGCTGCATGCAGTGTGTAATACATGTATGTACACGACTACAGATGTTGCTGCATGCAGTGTCTAATACATGTATGTACACGACTACAGATGTTGCTGCATGCAGTGTGTGTAATACATGTATGTACACGACTACAGATGTCGGTGTGTAATACATGTAATGTACACGACTACAGATGTTGCTGCATGCAGTGTGTCTAATACATGTATGTACACGACTACAGATGTCGGTGTGTAATACATGTAATGTACACGACTACAGATGTTGCTGCATGCAGTGTGTCTAATACATGTATGTACACGACTACAGATGTCGGTGTGTAATACATGTATGTACACGACCACAGATGTTGCTTCATGCAGTGTGTGTGTGTGTGTAAGTTTATAACAAGTAGTTTGTTTTCAATGCCATGCCACATGCCCACGTACCTGAGGACCCTCCCACATGTCCACGTACCTGAGGACCCTCCCACATGTCCACGTACCTGAGGACCCTCCCACATGCCCACGTACCTGAGGACCCTCCCACATGTCCACGTACCTGAGGTCCCTCCCACATGCCAACGTGCCTGAGGACCCTCCCACGTGCCTGAGGACCCTCCCACGTGCCTGAGGACCCTCCCACATGCCCACGTACCTGAGGACCCTCCCACATGTCCACGTACCTGAGGACCCTCCCACATGTCCACGTACCTGAGGACCCTCCCACATGCCAACGTACCTGAGGACCCTCCCACATGTCCACGTACCTGAGGACCCTCCCACATGCCCACGTACCTGAGGACCCTCCCACATGCCGACGTACCTGAGGACCCTCCCACATGTCCACGTACCTGAAGACCCTCCCACATGTCCACGTACCTGAGGTCCCTCCCACATGCCAACGTGCCTGAGGACCCTCCCACATGCCCACGTACCTGAGGACCCTCCCACATATCCACGTACCTGAGGACCCTCCCACATGCCCACGTACCTGAGGACCCTCCCACATGTCCACATACCTGAGGACCCTCCCACATGTCCACGTACCTGAGGACCCTCCCACATGTCCACGTACCTGAGGTCCCTCCCACATGTCCACGTACCTGAGGTCCCTCCCACATGCCAACGTGCCTGAGGACCCTCCCACATGCCCACGTACCTGAGGACCCTCCCACATGTCCACGTACCTGAGAACCCTCCCACATGTCCACGTACCTGAGGACCCTCCCACATGTCCACGTACCTGAGGACCCTCCCACATGTCCATGTACCTGAGGTCCCTCCCACATGCCAACGTGCCTGAGGACCCTCCCACATGCCCACGTACCTGAGGACCCTCCCACATGCCAACGTACCTGAGGAATGATGAGGTCTTCCTTGACGTACATCAAATTGTCCACAGAACACACCCTGCAGGGGTCAGAGGTCAGGAGGACTTCAACAGCAATATGCTCTCCCTTTCATTACACACATGCATGTCATGTGACATGCTTGCCATTGTGTCTATCTGTCCTTACAAGAGGAACATTATAGCAGAGCAATGGCAGGCCATGTGTAATGGGTGTAGCTGGAGTAAAGACTACAGGTCATGTGCAGTGCGTGTAGCTGGAGTAAAGACTACAGGTCTGGAGTAAAGACTACAGTTCATGTGTAGTGAGTGTAGCTGGAGTAAAGACTACAGGTCATGTGTAGAGGGTGTAGCTAGAGTAAAGACTACAGGTCATGTGTAGTGGGTGTAGCTGGAGTAAAGACTACAGGTCATGTGTAGTGAGTGTGCTGGAGTAAAGACTACAGGTCATGTGTAGTGAGTGTAGCTAGAGTAAAGACTACAGGCCATGTGCAGTGAGTGTAGCTGGAGTAAAGACTACAGGTCATGTGTAGAGGGTGTAGCTGGAGTAAATACTACAGGTCATGTGTAGTGAGTGTAGCTGGAGTAAAGACTACAGGTCATGTGTAGTGAGTGTAGCTGGAGTAAAGACTACAGGTCATGTGTAGTGAGTGTAGCTAGAGTAAAGACTACAGGTCATGTGTAGTGGGTGTACATAGCTGGAGTAAAGACTACAGGTCATGTGTAGTGAGTGTAGCTAGAGTAAAGACTACAGGTCATGTGTAGTGAGTGTAGCTGAAGTAAAGACTACAGGTCATGTGTAGTGAGTGTAGCTGGAGTAAAAACTACAGGTCATGTGTAGAGGGTGTAGCTAGAGTAAAGACTACAGGTCATGTGTAGTGAGTGTAGCTGGAGTAAAAACTACAGGTCATGTGTAGAGGGTGTAGCTGGAGTAAAGACTACAGGTCATGTGTAGTGAGTGTAGCTGGAGTAAAGACTACAGGTCATGTGTAGAGGGTGTAGCTGGAGTAAAGACTACAGGTCATGTGCAGTGAGTGTAGCTAGAGTAAA
Organism: Cladorhizidae sp. MBARI D1340-BT2; assembly: GCA_028752905.1. Lineage (NCBI taxonomy): Eukaryota > Metazoa > Porifera > Demospongiae > Poecilosclerida > Cladorhizidae > Cladorhizidae sp. MBARI D1340-BT2. The sequence goes on along the minus strand of JAQNBH010000001.1, from coordinate 34,990,651 downwards.
GACTACAGGTCATGTGTAGTGCATACTTGCCAACTTTCCATAAGTTAATTCCGGGACATTAATTTTATATACTGCGCGAATTTTCGACCACGCCCCCTAATTTGCGTGCCATTAATTTTATACGCGACTAACCGTCATCATACAGCTGTGAGGTAGTATTCTCTGGAAGAGGCGGTTGAATGATCCATTGAGGGCAAGATAAAAGAACAACAGAGGTTTCATCAGAGGATTCTCATGCCTTGAAAGAATGCTACAGACCTTAGCTTCCTCACAAGACTGTAAGAATGACTTCAAACCATCATACTGCTGAGGTAACGATTCACACACTTCAGCAAGCTGAGCCATCGTGTGGGGCAATGCTTCAAAATCACCCCTGGCTCAGTGGTGAAAAGTGAACACCTTAGGATGACAAATTGCTGCTCTCTTGCTGCTATGGAAGTAGTAGAATATGTCGATAAACAGCTGGTCAATGTTCACTGGGAGTACCTTCAAACCAGCTTTGACTGTTAAATCAGCCAAATGGCAGATGCAACCAACATCATACAAAGTTGGGATCTCATCCCTAATCAGCTTCTGCACACCTGACCTCACTCCTTTCATAACATTGGTGGTATCAGACATGAAAGACACTGCATTGTCAAAGCTGAGCCCATTCTTAGTCAGTGACTCCTTCAAGGCTTGAAACAAGTTGGTAGCTATATCAATGTTCACAACAGGCATATCCAAGAATCTCGTCCGTACTTCACCTACCTGTGGATCAAAAAGCCTCAAAAGAATTATGCAAGACTTATCCCTCTTGTCATGGGATTCATCAATCATCAAAGAGAATGGACCACTTGACATTGACTCCATAACTCTCTGTGTGAAGTAAGGAGCAAGAGCTTTCTTCACTATGGCGGTGGTTTTGGTGTGGGAACAGGATAATTTCTTTGCAATTTCAGAGTCTGGGAACATCTTGCTGAAAAGCTTGGTGGCATGGTCACTAGACAGAAAGGATATGTTGTGCTTAGCAACAAATGTAGCCCACCTGACCTCTGCTTCGATTACTTGATCACTTCTCTGATGTTGGAAGAGAGAGGAGATTGGAATAGTTGATAGCACAGCCTTTGACATATCCTTATGTTTCTTGCTCTTGAGGTGAGATGTGACATCATTACGGCCACCATGGGTAACACCAAAGTCGATTGCACACAAAGTACATCGGGCATACAAGTGAACTAAAATGAAGGCAAGACTACTGACATTACTATTGCATTGAACACAAGCAGCACACTGTACCCATGATGTTATTATTTACCCTGTATTGTTATTATTTATTCCATGCTTACTTACTTTGTCAATCAATTTCATTATATATATTTTATTTATACCTTTGAAACTCTTGCCTATCCCCTGAAATTCTTTGATCCATTTATTGTCAAAATGGCATTCTCTCCTGCTTCTTTGCTACCATTTTGCTGAGATTGTGCGTGAGTGCCGCACCTCCAATCGAAACAAGGTCAAAGGTTGTTTCGCACACCCGTAATTGTTTATCTGAAGTTTTTCTCTGCTAAAAAGTGTCCTGTTTGTGTTGCTTACGAGTGAAAGGACTAAACTTGAGCGAGTGGAAGCGCAAGGTGCGCGTAGCTGTAAATTCCGGGACATTTCCGGGACAAGGACACCACCGGGACAATGCTCAAAATTCCGGGACTGTCCCGGCCATTCCGGGACGGTTGGCAACTCTGGTAGTGGGTGTAGCTGGAGTAAAAACTACAGGTCATGTGTAGTGAGTGTAGCTGGAGTAAAGACTACAGGTCATGTGTAGTGAGTGTAGCTGGAGTAAAGACTACAGGTCATGTGTAGTGAGTGTAGCTGGAGTAAAGACTACAGGTCAAGTGTAGAGGGTGTAGCTAGAGTAAAGACTACAGGTCATGTGTAGTGGGTGTAGCTGGAGTAAAGACTACAGGTCATGTGTAGAGGGTGTAGCTAGAGTAAAGACTACAGGTCATGTGTAGTGGGTGTAGCTGGAGTAAAGACTACAGGTCATGTGTAGTGGGTGTAGCTGGAGTAAAGACTACAGGTCATGTGTAGTGAGTGTAGCTAGAGTAAAGACTACAGGTCATGTGTAATGGGTGTAGCTGGAGTAAAGACTACAGGTCATGTGTAGTGAGCAGACCTGCCAACCCCAGAGTCATGAAAATCTGGAGATCCCCCAAAAAATCCTCGAAAAATCTGGAGATTTGGTATAAAATCTGGTCAAGTCATAACATAGCATGTAGCATACTAAATTAATTTCCCCCCCCAAATAACACACTGCTATCAGTTTAATGATTCTGATTATAGCCCTTTTTGCATGGTCCCAAATTTTCTCATCAGGCACCCGTGTTAACAGGGAACTTCAGATTCAGGGAATGCTAGCTTCATGGCTAGAATACTTGACAAAGTGCCATCGAGCTTCATTGCCGAGCGCGTCTTATTCTTTCCGACAATTCTTTCCGAAAATGCTCTTCAGCATTACTGTGAGGGAGGACAACAACTACCTCAGCAACACGAAATAGGTATTTGAAACGCTGACAAAGTAGTTCGGATAAGCAAAAAGTTCGGATATGCCAAAAACACACATTAATTATAGATTCATGAATGTAATTAAAATGCTGAATCACGTTGGAATTATTTTCAATATCGTTTTAATCTGCAGGTCCTTTGGATAATAAGCTCACTTCCTGGTACTAGAAGGATTTAGGTCCTCAGTAACTGGCATGCTGTTTTATTTTTTCACTTCATATGTTCTATTTTCTCTTGAGCAAATAGTCCACCGACTGCAGTGCCTTGGGGCTTGCTCCCTTTTCTGAACGAACCAAACAGCATTTTCTAGTTGTTCGTCTTTAGCAAGGCGCATGACTTTGCGAGCTGAACTTATCCCCCGACAGTCAAGGTTGTCTGCGAACTCTCGAAGTTTGGCTTCGTTTTTAAAAAAAATTTTAAAATTTTTAATATAATAATAAGATACACAAATATTATACTAGTGTGTGTCTGTGTATATATAATGCTACATGAATAAAGGAGCAATAAAACGTTTGAAAGTGTTGGTGGAAGGAGCTGATTCATGTGCTTCACAGGGCAAGTTATTCCACATGCGGATAGAGTCAAGAACAAAAGAGGAATGAAAGGCATTTGTATGTGCTCTTGGTTGGTGCAATAAGTGTGATGAATCTGCATGACGTCTACTTACTTTATGTACAAAAATATCAGATGGATAATAATACAAATGTCCATGAATGATGTTGTATAATGTAGCGTTCTTTTTTATCTCAGTTACTGTCAACTTCCCTACGCCTTACTCTTCCGCTAGTCCGGATTGACTGGCTCCATTTGATATCTTGCTTAGAATGGCTATCTTTGACTCGATCGACAAAACTACTCTCTTCCTTTTGCGAACTACGTACAACGTAAATGAGTTGGCAGATCGACGACCGTTACCAGGTTTATTATTTAATCGGGCGAGCGTTCTTTTTAAACCTGAACCCTGATCTTTAAAAAAATCGGGTGAATTGGATATTCAATCGGGAGATCTGGAGATTAGTGTTGAAATCGGGTGACACCCGGCAGCATCGGGTGAGTTGGCAGGTCTGCACAGTGAGTGTAGCTGGAGTAAAGACTACAGGTCATGTGTAGAGGGTGTAGCTGGAGTAAAGACTACAGGTCATGTGTAGTGAGTGTAGCTGGAGTAAAGACTACAGGTCATGTGTAGTGGGTGTAGCTGGAGTAAAAACTACAGGTCATGTGAAGTGAGTGTAGCTGGAGTAAAGACTACAGGTCATGTGTAGTGAGTGTAGCTAGAGTAAAGACTACAGGTCATGTGTAGTGAGTGTAGCTAGAGTAAAGACTACAGGTCATGTGTAGTGAGTGTAGCTGGAGTAAATACTACAGGTCATGTGTAGTGGGTGTAGCTGGAGTAAATACTACAGGTCATGTGTAGTGGGTGTAGCTGGAGTAAAAACTACAGGTCATGTGTAGTGAGTGTAGCTGGAGTAAAGACTACAGGTCATGTGTAGAGGGTGTAGCTGGAGTAAAGACTACAGGTCATGTGTAGTGAGTGTAGCTGGAGTAAAGACTACAGGTCATGTGTAGAGGGTGTAGCTGGAGTAAAGACTACAGGTCATGTGTAAAGGGTGTAGCTGGAGTAAAGACTACAGGTCAAGTGTAGAGGGTGTAGCTAGAGTAAAGACTACAGGTCATGTGTAGTGAGTGTAGCTGGAGTAAAGACTACAGGTCATGTGTAGTGAGTGTAGCTGGAGTAAAGACTACAGGTCATGTGTAGAGGGTGTAGCTGGAGTAAAAACTACAGGTCATGTGCAGTGTTGGCCACACCTTACACATCGCTCGTCACATGACCGTATTAATGTCAGCGAACCAGCAGGATAGGGGACCAGTATATATGCAGTTATCTCGAGGGAGTCATCTCCCAAATTGCTGTTGCTCACCTGAGCTCAGATAATTCTTTCCTAAGAGCCTCCAGACATTTCAGCAGGAACTGGTGGATGCTGTTCCCCTTCTGCATCTGCAGGGGGAGGGGCAGCGGGGGGAGGAAGGATGAGTTTGGAAGGTAGGGCAGGTGGGAGGAGCTTACTGTGACTGATCTGCGATGACCAGAGCCATCCCAATAGCTGTATGTGATCTGAATATCCTCGCCTACGTAGGAATGTGTGTGTATGCAGGGGAGACAAGCACATTAGAGCCACCTCACACTGTCCGAGGAGACACACACACACACAGTCACCACACACTGTCTGAGGGGACACACACACACACAGCCACCCCACACTGTCTGAGGAGACACACACACACACACACAGCCACCCCACACTGTCTGAGGACACACACACACACACAGCCACCCCACACTGTCTGAGGACACACACACACACACACACAGCCACCCCACACTGTCTGAGGAGACACACACACACACACACCCCACACTGTCTGAGGAGACACACACACACACACAGCCACCCCACACTGTCTGAGGAAACACACACACACACACAGCCACCCCACACTGTCTGAGGGGACACACACACACACACAGCCACCCCACACTGTCTGAGGGGACACACACACACACACAGCCACCCCACACTGTCTGAGGACACACACACACACACAGCCACCCCACACTGTCTGAGGACACACACACACACACACAGCCACCCCACACTGTCTGAGGACACACACACACACACAGCCACCCCACACTGTCTGAGGAGACACACACACACACACAGCCACCCCACACTGTCTGAGGAGACACACACACACACACAGCCACCCCACACTGTCTGAGGGGACACACACACACACACAGCCACCCCACACTGTCTGAGGAGACACACACACACACACAGCCACCCCACACTGTCTGAGGAGACACACACACACACACAGCCACCCCACACTGTCTGAGGAGACACACACACACACACAGCCACCCCACACTGTCTGAGGAGACACACACACACACACACAGCCACCCCACACTGTCTGAGGAGACACACACACACACAGCCACCCCACACTGTCTGAGGAGACACACACACACACACAGCCACCCCACACTGTCTGAGGAGACACACACACACACACAGCCACCCCACACTTTCTGAGGACACACACACACACACACACAGCCACCCCACACTGTCTGAGGAGACACACACACACACAGCCACCCCACACTGTCTGAGGACACACACACACACACAGTCACCCCACACTGTCTGAGGAGACACACACACACACACAGCCACCCCACACTGTCTGAGGAGACACACACACACACACAGCCACCCCACACTGTCTGAGGAGACACACACACACACACAGCCACCCCACACTGTCTGAGGAGACACACACACACACACAGCCACCCCACACTGTCTGAGGAGACACACACACACACACAGCCACCCCACACTGTCTGAGGAAACACACACACACACACAGCCACCCCACACTGTCTGAGGGGACACACACACACACACAGCCACCCCACACTGTCTGAGGGGACACACACACACACAGCCACCCCACACTGTCTGAGGAGACACACACACACAAACAGTCACCCCACACTGTCTGAGGAGACACACACACACACACAGCCACCCCACACTGTCTGAGGAGACACACACACAAAAACAGCCACCCCACACTGTCTGAGGAGACACACACACACACAGCCACCCCACACTGTCTGAGGAGACACACACACACACACAGCAACCCCACACTGTCTGAGGAGACACACACACACACACAGCCACCCCACACTGTCTGAGGAGACACACACACACACACAGCCACCCCACACTGTCTGAGGAGACACACACACACACACACAGCCACCCCACACTGTCTGAGGAGACACACACACACACACAGCCACCCCACACTGTCTGAGGAGACATACACACACACACAGCCACCCCACACTGTCTGAGGGGGCACACACACACACACAGCCACCCCACACTGTCTGAGGAGACACACACACACACACAGCCACCCCACACTGTCTGAGGAGACACACACACACACACAGCCACCCCACACTGTCTGAGGAGACACACACACACAGCTACCCCACACTGTCTGAGGAGACACACACACACACACAGCCACCCCACACTGTCTGAGGAGACACACACACACACACAGCCACCCCACACTGTCTGAGGAGACACACACACACACACACAGCCACCCCACACTGTCTGAGGACACACACACATACACAGCCACCCCACACTGTCTGAGGAGACACACACACACACACAGCCACCCCACACTGTCTGAGGAGACACACACACACACACAGCCACCCCACACTGTCTGAGGAGACACACACACACACACAGCCACCCCACACTGTCTGAGGAGACACACACACACACACAGCCACCCCACACTGTCTGAGGAGACACACACACACACACAGCCACCCCACACTGTCTGAGGAGACACACACACACACACACACACAGCCACCCCACACTGTCTGAGGAGACACACACACACACACACAGCCACCCCACACTGTCTGAGGAGACACACACACACACACAGCCACCCCACACTGTCTGAGGAGACACACACACACACACAGCCACCCCACACTGTCTGAGGAGACACACACACACACACAGCCACCCCACACTGTCTGAGGAGACACACACACACACACACACACCCCACACTGTCTGAGGAGACACACACACACAGCCACCCCACACTGTCTGAGGAGACACACACACACACAGTCACCCCACACTGTCTGAGGAGACACACACACACACAGCCACCCCACACTGTCTGAGGGGACACACACACACACACAGCCACCCCACACTGTCTGAGGAGACACACACACACACACAGCCACCCCACACTGTCTGAGGAGACACACACACACACACACAGCCACCCCACACTGTCTGAGGAGACACACACACACACACAGTCACCCCACACTGTCTGAGGACACACACACACACACAGCCACCCCACACTGTCTGAGGAGACACACACACACACACACACCCCACACTGTCTGAGGAGACACACACACACACACAGCCACCCCACACTGTCTGTGGAGACACACACACACACACACAGCCACCCCACACTGTCTGAGGACACACACACACACACACACCCCACACTGTCTGAGGAGACACACACACACACACACACCCCACACTGTCTGAGGAGACACACACACATACACAGCCACCCCACACTGTCTGAGGAGACACACACACACACACAGCCACCCCACACTGTCTTAGGAGACACACACACACACACACAGCCACCCCACACTGTCTGAGGAGACACACACACACACACAGCCACCCCACACTGTCTGAGGAGACACACACACACACACAGCCACCCCACACTGTCTGAGGAGACACACACACACACACAGCCACCCCACACTGTCTGAGGAGACATACACACACACACACACCCCACACTGTCTGAGGAGACACACACACACACACAGCCACCCCACACTGTCTGAGGAGACACACACACACACACACAGCCACCCCACACTGTCTGAGGAGACACACACACACACACAGCCACCCCACACTGTCTGAGGACACACACACACACACACACAGCCACCCCACACTGTCTGAGGAGACACACACACACACACAGCCACCCCACACTGTCTGAGGAGACACACACACACACACAGCCACCCCACACTGTCTGAGGAGACACACACACACACACACAGCCACCCCACACTGTCTGAGGAGACACACACACACACACACACACAGCCACCCCACACTGTCTGAGGAGACACACACACACACAGCCACCCCACACTGTCTGAGGAGACACACACACACACAGCCACCCCACACTGTCTGAGGGAACACACACACACACACAGCCACCCCACACTGTCTGAGGAGACACACACACACACACAGCCACCCCACACTGTCTGAGGGAACACACACACACATACAGCCACCCCACACTGTCTGAGGAGACACACACACACACACAGACACCCCACACTGTCTGAGGACACACACACACACACACACAGCCACCCCACACTGTCTGAGGAGACACACACACACACACACACAGCCACCCCACACTGTCTGAGGAGACACACACACACAGTCACCCCACACTGTCTGAGGAGACACACACACACACACAGCCACCCCACACTGTCTGAGGAGACACACACACACACACAGCCACCCCACACTGTCTGAGGAGACACACACACACACACAGCCACCCCACACTGTCTGAGGAGACACACACACACACACAGCCACCCCACACTGTCTGAGGAGACACACACACACACACAGTCACCCCACACTGTCTGAGGATACACACACACACACACACAGCCACCCCACACTGTCTGAGACACACACACACACACAGCCACCCCACACTGTCTGAGGAGACACACACACACACACAGCCACCCCACACTGTCTGAGGAGACACACACACACACACAGCCACCCCACACTGTCTGAGGACACACACACACACACAGCCACCCCACACTGTCTGAGGAGACACACACACACACACACAGCCACCCCACACTGTCTGAGACACACACACACACACACAGCCACCCCACACTGTCTGAGGACACACACACACCCACAGCCACCCCACACTGTCTGAGGAGACACACACACACACACAGCCACCCCACACTGTCTGAGGAGACACACACACACACACAGCCACCCCACACTGTCTGAGGAGACACACACACACACACACAGCCACCCCACACTGTCTGAGGACACACACACACACACAGTCACCCCACACTGTCTGAGGAGACACACACACACACACAGTCACCCCACACTGTCTGAGGATACACACACACACACACACAGCCACCCCACACTGTCTGAGACACACACACACACACAGCCACCCCACACTGTCTGAGGAGACACACACACACACACAGCCACCCCACACTGTCTGAGGAGACACACACACACACACAGCCACCCCACACTGTCTGAGGAGACACACACACACACACAGCCACCCCACACTGTCTGAGGGGACACACACACACACACAGCCACCCCACACTGTCTGAGGAAACACACACACACACACAGCCACCCCACACTGTCTGAGGGGACACACACACACACACAGCCACCCCACACTGTCTGAGGGGACACACACACACACACAGCCACCCCACACTGTCTGAGGACACACACACACACACAGCCACCCCACACTGTCTGAGGACACACACACACACACACAGCCACCCCACACTGTCTGAGGACACACACACACACACAGCCACCCCACACTGTCTGAGGAGACACACACACACACACAGCCACCCCACACTGTCTGAGGAGACACACACACACACACAGCCACCCCACACTGTCTGAGGGGACACACACACACACACAGCCACCCCACACTGTCTGAGGAGACACACACACACACACAGCCACCCCACACTGTCTGAGGAGACACACACACACACACAGCCACCCCACACTGTCTGAGGAGACACACACACACACACAGCCACCCCACACTGTCTGAGGAGACACACACACACACACACAGCCACCCCACACTGTCTGAGGAGACACACACACACACAGCCACCCCACACTGTCTGAGGAGACACACACACACACACAGCCACCCCACACTGTCTGAGGAGACACACACACACACACAGCCACCCCACACTTTCTGAGGACACACACACACACACACACAGCCACCCCACACTGTCTGAGGAGACACACACACACACAGCCACCCCACACTGTCTGAGGACACACACACACACACAGTCACCCCACACTGTCTGAGGAGACACACACACACACACAGCCACCCCACACTGTCTGAGGAGACACACACACACACACAGCCACCCCACACTGTCTGAGGAGACACACACACACACACAGCCACCCCACACTGTCTGAGGAGACACACACACACACACAGCCACCCCACACTGTCTGAGGAGACACACACACACACACAGCCACCCCACACTGTCTGAGGAAACACACACACACACACAGCCACCCCACACTGTCTGAGGGGACACACACACACACACAGCCACCCCACACTGTCTGAGGGGACACACACACACACAGCCACCCCACACTGTCTGAGGAGACACACACACACAAACAGTCACCCCACACTGTCTGAGGAGACACACACACACACACAGCCACCCCACACTGTCTGAGGAGACACACACACAAAAACAGCCACCCCACACTGTCTGAGGAGACACACACACACACAGCCACCCCACACTGTCTGAGGAGACACACACACACACACAGCAACCCCACACTGTCTGAGGAGACACACACACACACACAGCCACCCCACACTGTCTGAGGAGACACACACACACACACAGCCACCCCACACTGTCTGAGGAGACACACACACACACACACAGCCACCCCACACTGTCTGAGGAGACACACACACACACACAGCCACCCCACACTGTCTGAGGAGACATACACACACACACAGCCACCCCACACTGTCTGAGGGGGCACACACACACACACAGCCACCCCACACTGTCTGAGGAGACACACACACACACACAGCCACCCCACACTGTCTGAGGAGACACACACACACACACAGCCACCCCACACTGTCTGAGGAGACACACACACACAGCTACCCCACACTGTCTGAGGAGACACACACACACACACAGCCACCCCACACTGTCTGAGGAGACACACACACACACACAGCCACCCCACACTGTCTGAGGAGACACACACACACACACACAGCCACCCCACACTGTCTGAGGACACACACACATACACAGCCACCCCACACTGTCTGAGGAGACACACACACACACACAGCCACCCCACACTGTCTGAGGAGACACACACACACACACAGCCACCCCACACTGTCTGAGGAGACACACACACACACACAGCCACCCCACACTGTCTGAGGAGACACACACACACACACAGCCACCCCACACTGTCTGAGGAGACACACACACACACACAGCCACCCCACACTGTCTGAGGAGACACACACACACACACACACACAGCCACCCCACACTGTCTGAGGAGACACACACACACACACACAGCCACCCCACACTGTCTGAGGAGACACACACACACACACAGCCACCCCACACTGTCTGAGGAGACACACACACACACACAGCCACCCCACACTGTCTGAGGAGACACACACACACACACAGCCACCCCACACTGTCTGAGGAGACACACACACACACACACACACCCCACACTGTCTGAGGAGACACACACACACAGCCACCCCACACTGTCTGAGGAGACACACACACACACAGTCACCCCACACTGTCTGAGGAGACACACACACACACAGCCACCCCACACTGTCTGAGGGGACACACACACACACACAGCCACCCCACACTGTCTGAGGAGACACACACACACACACAGCCACCCCACACTGTCTGAGGAGACACACACACACACACACAGCCACCCCACACTGTCTGAGGAGACACACACACACACACAGTCACCCCACACTGTCTGAGGACACACACACACACACAGCCACCCCACACTGTCTGAGGAGACACACACACACACACACACCCCACACTGTCTGAGGAGACACACACACACACACAGCCACCCCACACTGTCTGTGGAGACACACACACACACACACAGCCACCCCACACTGTCTGAGGACACACACACACACACACACCCCACACTGTCTGAGGAGACACACACACACACACACACCCCACACTGTCTGAGGAGACACACACACATACACAGCCACCCCACACTGTCTGAGGAGACACACACACACACACAGCCACCCCACACTGTCTTAGGAGACACACACACACACACACAGCCACCCCACACTGTCTGAGGAGACACACACACACACACAGCCACCCCACACTGTCTGAGGAGACACACACACACACACAGCCACCCCACACTGTCTGAGGAGACACACACACACACACAGCCACCCCACACTGTCTGAGGAGACATACACACACACACACACCCCACACTGTCTGAGGAGACACACACACACACACAGCCACCCCACACTGTCTGAGGAGACACACACACACACACACAGCCACCCCACACTGTCTGAGGAGACACACACACACACACAGCCACCCCACACTGTCTGAGGACACACACACACACACACACAGCCACCCCACACTGTCTGAGGAGACACACACACACACACAGCCACCCCACACTGTCTGAGGAGACACACACACACACACAGCCACCCCACACTGTCTGAGGAGACACACACACACACACACAGCCACCCCACACTGTCTGAGGAGACACACACACACACACACACACAGCCACCCCACACTGTCTGAGGAGACACACACACACACAGCCACCCCACACTGTCTGAGGAGACACACACACACACAGCCACCCCACACTGTCTGAGGGAACACACACACACACACAGCCACCCCACACTGTCTGAGGAGACACACACACACACACAGCCACCCCACACTGTCTGAGGGAACACACACACACATACAGCCACCCCACACTGTCTGAGGAGACACACACACACACACAGACACCCCACACTGTCTGAGGACACACACACACACACACACAGCCACCCCACACTGTCTGAGGAGACACACACACACACACACACAGCCACCCCACACTGTCTGAGGAGACACACACACACAGTCACCCCACACTGTCTGAGGAGACACACACACACACACAGCCACCCCACACTGTCTGAGGAGACACACACACACACACAGCCACCCCACACTGTCTGAGGAGACACACACACACACACAGCCACCCCACACTGTCTGAGGAGACACACACACACACACAGCCACCCCACACTGTCTGAGGAGACACACACACACACACAGTCACCCCACACTGTCTGAGGATACACACACACACACACACAGCCACCCCACACTGTCTGAGACACACACACACACACAGCCACCCCACACTGTCTGAGGAGACACACACACACACACAGCCACCCCACACTGTCTGAGGAGACACACACACACACACAGCCACCCCACACTGTCTGAGGACACACACACACACACAGCCACCCCACACTGTCTGAGGAGACACACACACACACACACAGCCACCCCACACTGTCTGAGACACACACACACACACACAGCCACCCCACACTGTCTGAGGACACACACACACCCACAGCCACCCCACACTGTCTGAGGAGACACACACACACACACAGCCACCCCACACTGTCTGAGGAGACACACACACACACACAGCCACCCCACACTGTCTGAGGAGACACACACACACACACACAGCCACCCCACACTGTCTGAGGACACACACACACACACAGTCACCCCACACTGTCTGAGGAGACACACACACACACACAGTCACCCCACACTGTCTGAGGATACACACACACACACACACAGCCACCCCACACTGTCTGAGACACACACACACACACAGCCACCCCACACTGTCTGAGGAGACACACACACACACACAGCCACCCCACACTGTCTGAGGAGACACACACACACACACAGCCACCCCACACTGTCTGAGGAGACACACACACACACACAGCCACCCCACACTGTCTGAGGAGACAGACACACACACACAGCCACCCCACACTGTCTGAGGAGACACACACACACACACAGCCACCCCACACTGTCTGAGGAGACACACACACACACACACAGCCACCCCACACTGTCTGAGGAGACACACACACACACACAGCCACCCCACACTGTCTGAGGAAACACACACACACACACAGCCACCCCACACTGTCTGAGGGGACACACACACACACACAGCCACCCCACACTGTCTGAGGGGACACACACACACACAGCCACCCCACACTGTCTGAGGAGACACACACACACACACACACACAGCCACCCCACACTGTCTGAGGAGACACACACACACACACAGCCACCCCACACTGTCTGAGGAAACACACACACACACACAGCCACCCCACACTGTCTGAGGGGACACACACACACACACAGCCACCCCACACTGTCTGAGGAGACACACACACACACACAGCCACCCCACACTGTCTGAGGACACACACACACACACAGCCACCCCACACTGGCTGAGGGGACACACACACACACACACAGCCACCCCACACTGTCTGAGGGGACACACACACACACAGCCACCCCACACTGTCTGAGGAGACACACACACACACACAGTCATCCCACACTGTCTGAGGAGACACACACACACACACAGCCACCCCACACTGTCTGAGGAGACACACACACACACAGCCACCCCACACTGTCTGAGGAGACACACACACAGCCACCACACACTGTCTGAGACACACACACACACACAGCCACCCCACACTGTCTGAGGAGACACACACACACACAGCCACCCCACACTGTCTGAGGAGACACACACACACACACACACAGCCACCCCACACTGTCTGAGGAGACACACACACACACACACACACCCCACACTGTCTGAGGAGACACACACACACACAGCCACCCCACACTGTCTGAGGACACACACACACACAGCCACCCCACACTGTCTGAGGAGCACACACACACACACAGCCACCCCACACTGTCTGAGGGGACACACACACACACACAGCCACCCCACACTGTCTGAGGAGACACATACACACACACACAGCCACCCCACACTGTCTGAGGAGACACACACACACACACAGCCACCCCACACTGTCTGAGGAGACACACACACACACACAGTCACCCCACACTGTCTGAGGAGACACACATACACACACACACACCCCACACTGTCTGAGGAGACACACACACACACACAGCCACCCCACACTGTCTGAGGAGACACACACACACACACAGCCACCCCACACTGTCTGAGGAGACACACACACACACACAGCCACCCCACACTGTCTGAGGAGACACACACACACACACACCCCACACTGTCTGAGGAGACACAGACACACACACACACAGCCACCCCACACTGTCTGAGGAGACACACACACACACACACAGCCACCCCACACTGTCTGAGGAGACACACACACACACACAGCCACCCCACACTGTCTGAGGACACACACACACACACACAGCCACCCCACACTGTCTGAGGAGACACACACACACACACAGCCACCCCACACTGTCTGAGGAGACACACACACACACACAGCCACCCCACACTGTCTGAGGAGACACACACACACACACACACAGCCACCCCACACTGTCTGAGGAGGACACACACACACAGCCACCCCACACTGTCTGAGGACACACACACACACACACAGCCACCCCACACTGTCTGAGGACACACACACACACACACACCCCACACTGTCTGAGGAGACAAACACACACACACAGTCACCCCACACTGTCTGAGGAGACACACACACACACACAGCCACCCCACACTGTCTGAGGAGACACACACACACACACAGCCACCCCACACTGTCTGAGGAGACACACACACACACAGCCACCCCACACTGTCTGAGGAGACACACACACACAGCCACCCCACACTGTCTGAGGAGACACACACACACACACAGCCACCCCACACTGTCTGAGGACACACACACACACACAGCCACCCCACACTGTCTGAGGAGACACACACACACACACAGCCACCCCACACTGTCTGAGGACACACACACACACACAGCCACCCCACACTGTCTGAGGAGACACACACACACAGCCACCCCACACTGTCTGAGGACACACACACACACACAGTCACCCCACACTGTCTGAGGAGACACACACACACACACAGCCACCCCACACTGTCTGAGGAGACACACACACACACACACAGCCACCCCACACTGTCTGAGGACACACACACACACACACACAGCCACCCCACACTGTCTGAGGAGACACACACACACAGCCACCCCACACTGTCTGAGGGGACACACACACACACACAGCCACCCCACACTGTCTGAGGAGACACACACACACAGCCACCCCACACTGTCTGAGGGGACACACACACACACACACAGTCACCCCACACTGTCTGAGGACACACACACACACACACAGCCACCCCACACTGTCTGAGGAGACACACACACACACACACCCCACACTGTCTGAGGAGACACACACACACACACAGCCACCCCACACTGTCTGAGGAGACACACACACACACACAGCCACCCCACACTGTCTGAGGAGACACACACACACACACACACAGCCACCCCACACTGTCTGAGGAGACACACACACACACACAGCCACCCCACACTGTCTGAGGAGACACACACACACACACACACACAGCCACCCCACACTGTCTGAGGAGACACACACACACACACAGCCACCCCACACTGTCTGAGGAGACACACACACACACACAGCCACCCCACACTGTCTGAGGAGACACACACACACACACACAGCCACCCCACACTGTCTGAGGGGACACACACACACACAGCCACCCCACACTGTCTGAGGAGACACACACACACACACACAGCCACCCCACACTGTCTGAGGAGACACACACACACACACAGCCACCCCACACTGTCTGAGGAGACACACACACACACACAGCCACCCCACACTGTCTGAGGAGACACACACACACACACAGCCACCCCACACTGTCTGAGGAGACACACACACACACACAGCCACCCCACACTGTCTGGAGTACTTATCCTGGAGAGTGGTGGCTAAAACTCAAGTGATCTACATCAGGTTACTTGCAGCTGCTCATTAATTACCATCACCCTCATCTCTGCACTCTTACCAGGTCCAGTGGACCCCCACGCATGTGCGTGCACTCCGACCTACTGGAGTTTGGATGAGGTAAAAATTTGGATGTGTAAAAGCACAAATGCCGTTAAAAACTCATGAATATAAGTAAACTCATGAATATAATTAAACTCCACATTTTAAGCCCATGAATATAATTAAAGTGCTGACTCCGCAGTGTGATTACTTGCTAATTTCATGAATGGTTTCTATGTGCAGGCAGGGCCTCGGGATGTGAGCAGCTTACTTGTTGGTCCTAGGAGGAGAAGCACGTTCTCACTGGCTACCATACTGTCTTATACACACACACACACACATTTATTTACAGTAGTGTTGCATGTATTGTGTATAAGCAAGTGTTGATCACAACTAAGGTTCTGTACATACTAGTGTTGCATGTATTTTGTATAAGCAAGTGTTGATCACAACTAAGGTCCTGCACATACAGTAGTGTTGTATGTATTGTGTATAAGCAAGTGTTGATCACAACTAAGGTTCTGTACATACTAGTGTTGCATGTATTGTGTATAAGCAAGTGTTGATCACAACTAAGGTCCTGCACATACAGTAGTGTTGCATGTATTGTGTATAAGCAAGTGTTGATCACAACTAAGGTTCTGCACATACAGTAGTGTTGCATGTATTGTGTATAAGCAAGTGTTGATCACAACTAAGGTTCTGTACATACTAGTGTTGCATGTATTGTGTATAAGCAAGTGTTGATCACAACTAAGGTTATGCACATACAGTAGTGTTGTATGTATTGTGTATAAGCAAGTGTTGATCACAACTAAGGTTCTGTACATACTAGTGTTGCATGTATTGTGTATAAGCAAGTGTTGATCACAACTAAGGTTCTGCACATACAGTATTGTTGCATGTACTGTGTATAAGCAAGTGTTGATCACAACTAAGGTTCTGCACATACAGTAGTGTTGCATGTATTGTGTATAAGCAAGTGTTGATCACAACTAAGGTTCTGCACATACAGTAGTGTTGCATGTATTGTGTATAAGCAAGTGTTGATAACAACTAAGGTTCTGCACATACAGTAGTGTTGCATGTATTGTGTATAAGAAAGTGTTGATCACAACTGAGGTTCTGCACATACAGTAGTGTTGCATGTATTGTGTATAAGCAAGTGTTGATCACAACTAAGGTTCTGCACATACAGTAGTGTTGCATGTATTGTGTATAAGCAAGTGTTGATCACAACTAAAGTCCTGTACATACAGTAGAGTTGCATGTATTGTGTATAAGCAAGTGTTGATCACAACTAAGGTTCTGCAGTGTTGCATGTATTGTGTATAAGCAAGTGTTGATCACAACTAAGGTCCTGCATGTACAGTAGTGTTGTATGTATTGTGTATAAGCAAGTGTTGATCACAACTAGGTTCTGCACATACAGTAGTGTTGCATGTATTGTGTATAAGCAAGTGTTGATCACAACTAAGGTTCTGCTCATACAGTAGTGTTGCACGTATTGTGTATAAGCAAGTGTTGATCACAACTAAGGTCCTGCACATACAGTAGTGTTGTATGTATTGTGTATAAGCAAGTGTTGATCACAACTAAGGTTCTGCACATACAGTAGTGTTGCATGTATTGTGTATAAGCAAGTGTTGATCACAACTAAGGTTCTGTATAATTATACAGTTAAAAAGATCCAAGAATGGCTTGCTTCAGGTTGTCATGCTCTCTGCATGCATGCCAGAGTCTCACTCGTTTAGGACCATCAGTGATGTCTGAGAGGATTTAGAAGCCAGTGCCATGCTCTGGAGATGCAACAACCTGAGGCCAGTGCCATGCTCTGCCTGGGCCCAGGAGATGCAACAACCTGAGGCCAGTGCCATGCTCTTCCTGGGCCCAGGAGATGCAACAACCTGAAGCCAGTGCCATGCTCTGCCCTGGCCCAGGAGATGCAACAACCTGAAGCCAGTGCCATGCTCTGCCTGGGCCCAGGAGATGCAACAACCTGAAGCCAGTGCCATGCTCTGCCCGGGCCCAGGAGATGCAACAACCTGAAGCCAGTGCCATGCTCTGCCCGGGACCAGGAGATCTAACAACCTGAAGCCAGTGCCATGCTCTGCCCGGGCCCAGGAGATGCAACAACCAGACTAGCGAGGGTTGACTTATCATATCATAAGCCTTAGTGAGGGTTCAGACTAGCAAGGGTTCAGACTAGCGAGGGTTCAGACTAGCAAAGGTTCAGAGGGTTCAGACTAGTGAGGGTTCAGACTAGCGAGGGTTCAGACTAGAGAGGGTTCAGACTAGCCAGGGTTCAGACTAGCGAGGGTTCAGACTAGCCAGGGTTCAGACTAGCCAGGGTTCAGACTAGCCAGGGTTCAGACTAGCGAGGGTTCAGACTAGCGAGGGTTCAGACTAGCGAGGGTTCAGACTAGCGAGGGTTCAGACTAGCCAGGGTTCAGACTAGCGAGCCCAAGAGGGAACTTTTTTTCAAGTAAAAAGTTCCAGGCGGAACGTATTTTTCAAGTAAAAAGTTCCAGGCGGAAAGTATTTTTCAAAGAAGAAGTTCCAGGGGGAACCAAATATGGTGGGAACAAATTTGTCGTGACAGGCCTCTCTAGTAGCATCCCGTGGGAAACCTCTCTCTCTCTCACTATTACAATGGCCTCTCTAGTAGCATCCCGTTGGAAACCTCTCTCTCTCACTATTACAATGGCCTCACTAGTAGCATCCCGTGGGAAACCTCTCTCTCTCTCACTATTACAATGGCCTCTCTAGTAGCATCCCGTGGGAAACCTCTCTCTCTCACTATTACAATGGCCTCACTAGTAGCATCCCGTGGGAAACCTCTCTCTCTCTCACTATTACAATGGCCTCTCTAGTAGCATCCCGTGGGAAACCTCTCTCTCTCTCACTATTACAATGGCCTCTCTAGTAGCATCCCGTGGGAAACCTCTCTCTCTCACTATTACAATGGCCTCTCTAGTAGCATCCCGTGGGAAACCTCTCTCTCTCTCACTATTACAATGGCCTCTCTAGTAGCATCCCGTGGGAAACCTCTCTCTCTCACTATTACAATGGCCTCTAGTAGCATCCCGTGGGAAACCTCTCTCTCTCACTATTACAATGGCCTCTCTAGTAGCATCCCGTGGGAAACCTCTCTCTCTCTCACTATTACAATGGCCTCTCTAGTAGCATCCCGTGGGAAACCTCTCTCTCTCTCACTATTACAATGGCCTCTCTAGTAGCATCCCGTGGGAAACCTCTCTCTCTCTCTATTACAATGGCCTCTCTAGTAGCATCCCGTGGGAAACCTCTCTCTCTCTCACTATTACAATGGCCTCTCTAGTAGCATCCCGTGGGAAACCTCTCTCTCTCACTATTACAATGGCCTCTCTAGTAGCATCCCGTGGGAAACCTCTCTGTCTCACTATTACAATGGCCTCTCTAGTAGCATCCCGTGGGAAACCTTTCTCTCTCTCACTATTACAATGGCCTCTCTAGTAGCATCCCGTGGGAAACCTCTCTCTCTCTCACTATTACAATGGCCTCTCTAGTAGCATCCCGTGGGAAACCTCTCTCTCTCTCACTATTACAATGGCCTCTCTAGTAGCATCCCGTGGGAAACCTCTCTCTCTCACTATTACAATGGCCTCTCTAGTAGCATCCCGTGGGAAACCTCTCTCTCTCACTATTACAATGGCCTCTCTAGTAGCATCCCTGGGAAACCTCTCTCTCTCTCACTATTACAATGGCCTCTCTAGTAGCATCCCGTGGGAAACCTCTCTCTCTCACTATTACAATGGCCTCTCTAGTAGCATCCCGTGGGAAACCTCTCTCTCTCACTATTACAATGGCCTCTCTAGTAGCATCCCGTGGGAAACCTCTCTCTCTCTCACTATTACAATGGCCTCTCTAGTAGCATCCCGTGGGAAACCTCTCTCTCTCACTATTACAATGGCCTCTCTAGTAGCATCCCGTGGGAAACCTCTCTCTCTCTCACTATTACAATGGCCGCTCTAGTACCATCCCGTGGGAAACCTCTCTCTCTCTCACTATTACAATGGCCTCTCTAGTAGCATCCCGTGGGAAACCTCTCTCTCACTATTACAATGGCCTCTCTAGTAGCATCCCGTGGGAAACCTCTCTCTCTCTCACTATTACAATGGCCTCTCTAGTAGCATCCCGGGGGAAACCTCTCTCTCTCTCACTATTACAATGGCCTCTCTAGTAGCATCCCGTGGGAAACCTCTCTCTCACTATTACAATGGCCTCTCTAGTAGCATCCCGTGGGAAACCTCTCTCTCTCACTATTACAATGGCCTCTCTAGTAGCATCCCGTGGGAAACCTCTCTCTCTCTCACTATTACAATGGCCGCTCTAGTACCATCCCGTGGGAAACCTCTCTCTCTCTCACTATTACAATGGCCTCTCTAGTAGCATCCCGTGGGAAACCTCTCTCTCACTATTACAATGGCCTCTCTAGTAGCATCCCGTGGGAAACCTCTCTCTCTCTCACTATTACAATGGCCTCTCTAGTAGCATCCCGGGGGAAACCTCTCTCTCTCTCACTATTACAATGGCCTCTCTAGTAGCATCCCGTGGGAAACCTCTCTCTCACTATTACAATGGCCTCTCTAGTAGCATCCCGTCTCCCTCTCTCACTATTACAATGGCCTCACTAGTAGCATCCCGTGGGAAACCTCTCTCTCTCTCACTATTACAATGGCCTCTCTAGTAGCATCCCGTGGGAAACATCTCTCTCTCACTATTACAATGGCCTCACTAGTAGCATCCCGTGGGAAACCTCTCTCTCTCTCTCACTATTACTCTCCAGAGAGTAAGTTGATTATTGCGGGGGTGTAATTTAGTTGTGTTAACTTCGAGTTTGTTGAGATAATGATCATGTAGAAATAGAGTGCATCAAATATGCCAATATACAAAAGTGCGTACATTACAGGAGTTCTGAGATGAAGAATGGGCATGTGTGAGGTGAGGAAGATGGGCAGTGCAAGTTATGTGAGAGTGCTTCAGTTTGTAGAGCAGAGATCTCGACTGATGATGTGTGTGCGAATATCAGTAGTAGGGGCAGTGAAGGTTGGGAATACGACGCTCGAGATCAGCTAGAGCACGTGCTCCATCAGCACCAATCCTGTTGTATCTGAGGTTCAGTCTGTGTAGAGTAGTGGTAGAGTTTAGGCCCTCAGCTAGAGCACGTGCCCCATCATCACCAATCATGTTCACTGAGAGGTGCAGTGTGTGTAGAGTAGTGGTAGAGTTTAGGCCCTTAGCTAGAGCACGTGCTCCATCATCACCAATCATGTTGCTTGAGAGGATCAGTGTGTGTAGAGTAGTGGTAGAGTTTAGGCCCTTAGCTAGAGCACGTGCTCCATCATCACCAATCCTGTTCCTTGTGAGGTTCAGTGTGTGTAGAGTAGTGGTAGAGTTTAGGCCCTCAGCTAGAGCACGTGCTCCATCAGCACCAATCCTGTTGTATGAGAGGTTCAGTGTGTGTAGAGTAGTGGTAGAGTTTAGGCCCTCAGCTAGAGCACGTGCTCCATCAGCACCAATCATGTTGCTTGAGAGGTCTAGTGTGTGTAGAGTAGTGGTAGAGTTTAGTAGGCCCTCAGCTAGAGCACGTGCTCCATCAGCACCAATGCTGTTCTCTGCGAGGTTCAGTGTGTGCATGCACTTTAGCTTGTTGTTGCTAGTTTCCCTCAGAAGCACTACCACATCATCATAATGTAGGTGACAACCCCTCATAACTAGCTCTGTAACAGGGTGTGAAGTAGTGGAGATAGCATAGCCCACGGCAGTCAGGTCAGCAGGTGTGAGGGTGTGGCCTCTATAGCTAAGAGCACCAGTGTCTCCCAGTATAGCATGATCACAGACAATAGCTTGTTGAGACTCCAATGCACACTGAGCTCTATGCAGAGGATCACTGTAGCTCCTCATGATGAGTTGTAGTTGAGCTAGTCGACCTTCAAACTCCACCATGCCGCTGTAGAATTTCCAAACCACCTTCATGTGTTTCTTGCTTGCATGTGACCTGATTATCTTATCTTGTTCTTCAACATTAAGTGTGGCTATGTATGAAGCAGTAAGATACTCCTGGTGTGTGAGGTGAAGGAAACTGTATGTGTTGTCGTATCCGTAGTCTTGAGCTGTGTTGTTCATGGTAACCAAGCCAAGGGAAGGTGTGTCTTTGGGATGGGAAGGTGTGTCATCGGGATCAGTGTCGTGAGAGAGGAGCACTTCAGTCTCGTCCTGCTGAATGATTTGCTTGCGCTGAATGGTCATGTCATATGCAAGGCGGCAGACATTTGTGAAGTAGTCCTTGTTCTCTCCACGAAGATCTTCCAGTGAGCGAAGTTTAGTTTTTTCGTTGGTGCGTCTTAGCTGGCGTATGACAATATATCTGGTGAAGTGCTCGTATACTTTAGTCTCTGTCGGTGGAATATTCCCATGCTCTTTATAGAGACAGCAAATCATTGCCGCGTGCAGTGGCAGGTAACACATGTGCATGATGTTGAGGTGGGATTGCAAGTACTTTACCAGACTTGATGCATCGGTCTTGAATGGGAACTTGTTGATGTACTCGAATATTTGCTCTCCCGTGAAGCCGAGCACTTCAATCCGTTTGGTTACAGGATATTTCTCGCGAAGTGTGGCAGTGGCCACAGGGCGCGAGGCGACGATGACCATAGAGTTTAGTAGATATTCCTTGTGTATCAAGTCGTAGATAATGGAGTTGCTTGCATATTGAGGCTGGTACTCATCGAGGCCGTCAATGATGAAGCACACTCCCTTGCCATCAGAGCTCTCTATGTCCTTGCACACCTTATCACAGTCTGCTGCTTTGCGCCGATAGAAGGTGGCAAGGATTCCGGGCAAGCTTTCCTCGTGCTGTTTAGGTAGACCCCGAAGGGTGATATGGAAGACCATATTTGCTTGGCTCAGCACCTGGTCTGTCGTGGCCCAGTCCCTGGTCAACTTGTGCATGAGTGTGCTCTTGCCACTCCCAGGCCGACCCTCCACCAGCACAAGAGCTTGGCTTTGGTACTCGCCAAACACGGCTTCATACGTGATCTCTTCCTTGCTTGCCACAATGTCATCCTCATCTCTTCGAAAGGAGTTTTTGTTATCAGCAGTTCCTTGGTTCTCGTTGCTGATGAGGACGAGGTTAATGAAGGTGGCAGCACGTGATGGAGGCCAGGTGTCGGCAGGAATCTCCTTCTTCTTATGTATAGAGTACCAATCAATAAGGTGTTGACTCTTTGACAATGCCTTATTGTCTAGGTGTGGCCTTTTTGCTGCCGGAGGGCTGCTGGCTGCTGTGAAGCTCCTGACCATGGCTTGTGCAACACCAGGTCTTGCAACTGCCTTCCCCTCGAGTGCAAGCTTGAGTGTTGTCATAGTGACTGGTGAGTAGCTGCCTTGGATCCACTCGGTGAGGATGTGGCCGAGTCTGGTGACATTGCTTGTGCTGTTGCAGCCCTTGCGAACGTGTTCAGGAAGATTTAGGGCCATGCCAAGCTCCTGCCACAAATGACTCACTTCAGTAAGGCTCTCCATTAATTGGCTGACATGACCTTGTGTTAAATGAAGGCACTCACTTGGAGCAGTCTTATCTTGGGAAGACATGTTTAGTGGCTGCCAGACTTGCAGTGTACTAGTGAAGCAGAGAGATGCTTGCTAACTAGGCTAGAGAGCTAATAGAGAGCTAACTAGGCTAGAGACAGAGGTTCTTGTTTGACCTAGTTTGAGATATAGTTATTATATAGTAGTGGTCCACTTCCTGGCCGGGCTGCTACTTCCTGGGAGCCGGTATGTGTGTGGACACCCCCCCCCCCATAATTTGGTTGCTAAACAACTGAAACCATTTAGTGAAGTGTGTGGGCACTAATGAGTGCGAGTCCTCCGGTGGGGGTCTAATAAACAATGTGGTGCAGGGTCTTGCTGGGGCCTGCTTGAGGGGAGAGGGGGGGGGGGGGATATTGGCTGACCCTGAAATTATAACTAAGTGTGGTGAGATGCTGGTTGTGTGGTGGCCCTGCAGAGCCCAGCTCGGCCTAATGAGGTGTGTTATGCGAGTGAAAAATACTAGCCCTAGTTCCTTGGCCACTGGGAGGCATCAAAGCACGTGCCACTGGGAGGCATCAAAGCACATGCCACTGGGAGGCATCAAAGCACGTGTCACTGGGAGGCTTCAAAGTACGTGCCACTGGGAGGCATCAAAGCACGTGCCACTGGGAGGCATCAAAGCTGGGAGACTTCAAAGCACGTGTCACTGGGAGGCATCAAAGCACGTGCCACTGGGAGGCATCAAAGCACGTGCAACCGGGAGGCATCAAAGCACGTGCCACCGGGAGGCATCAAAGCACGTGCCACTGGGAGAGATCAAAGCACGTGCCACTGGGAGAGGTCAAAGTATGTGCCACTGGGAGGTGGGAACCTGCCTTGGTGGGGAGTCGCCTGGGGCACCTCATAATTACCATGTGTGGGCGTGTGTGCAGGAGGACTAAGTTCTTGCACCCTCCACATCTGCTGCTGGGGGCAAGACCATGGCCCGTCTCTGACTGGGGGTGCACGTTGGTTTTGGGGGGCCTGGGGGCGATACCTTTTTACGTGTTACAAACTCCCGTGGGCCTTTGAGCTTCGTAGATAATTGCCCCCACAAACCCAAATCATTAGTGTGTGGGAGGGTACTATGTGAAGCATCTTGGCCAAGCTCATGCTAGAGTGAGCTGACTCCATGATGCCAGCTCCAGTGTGTGGTGTGTGGGACATGTCTTGAGTGAGCTGACTCCATGATGCCAGCTCCAGTGTGTGGTGTGTGGGACATGTCTTGACTCCATGATGCCAGCTCCACTGTGTGGTGTGTGGGACATGTCTTGAGTGAGCTGACTCCATGATGCCAGCTCCAGTGTGTGGTGTGTGGGACATGTCTTGACTCCATGATGCCAGCTCCTCTGTGTGGTGTGTGGGACATGTCTTGAGTGAGCTGACTCCATGATGCCAGCTCCAGTGTGTGGTGTGGGACATGTCTTGACTCCATGATGCCAGCTCCAGTGTGTGGTGTGTGGGACATGTCTTGAGTGAGCTGGCTCCATGATGCCAGCTCCAGTGTGTGGTGTGTGGGACATGTCTTGAGTGAGCTGACTCCATGATGCCAGCTCCAGTGTGTGGTGTGTGGGACATGTCTTGAGTGAGCTGACTCCATGATGCCAGCTCCAGTGTGTGGTGTGTGGGACATGTCTTGAGTGAGCTGACTCCATGATGCCAGCTCCAGTGTGTGGTGTGTTGGACATGTCTTGAGTGAGCTGACTCCATGATGCCAGCTCCAGTGTGTGGTGTGTGGGACATGTCTTGAGTGAGCTGACTCCATGATGCCAGCTCCAGTGTGTGGTGTGTGGGACATGTCTTGAGTGAGCTGACTCCATGATGCCAGCTCCAGTGTGTGGTGTGTGGGGCATGTCTTGAGTGAGCTGACTCCATGATGCCTGTGTGGTGTGTGGTGTGTGGGACATGTCTTGAGTGAGCTGACTCCATGATGCCAGCTCCACTGTGTGGTGTGTGGGACATGTCTTGAGTGAGCTGACTCCATGTTGCCAGCTCCAGTGTGTGGTGTGTGGGACATGTCTTGAGTGAGCTGGCTCCATGATGCCAGCTCCAGTGTGTAGTTTGTAGGACATGTCTTGGATGAGCTGACTCCATGATGCCAACTCCAGTGTGTGGTGTGTGGGACATGTCTTGAATGAGCTGACTCCATGATGCCAGCTCCAGTGTGTGGTGTGTGGGGCATGTCTTGAATGAGCTGACTCCATGATGCCAGCTCCAGTGTGTGGTGTGTGGGGCATGTCTTGAGTGAGCTGACTCCACGATGCCAGCTCAAGTGTGTGGGACATGTCTTGAGTGAGCTGGCTCCATGATGCCAGCTCCAGTGTGTGGTGTGTGGGACATGTCTTGAGTGAGCTGGCTCCATGATGTCAGCATATTTACTTCACCCACAAATATTTACAAGGTCAGTAAAACTTCCTGTGGTGGTTGCCATGACATCATGTTGCCAGTAATTGAACTGACTAGACACTCCTACTTGTAATAACACCTATGAGGACACACTGGACCACACCCACACTGGGTGGAGGCAGGTTTGATAATAGCTCTATGGGGACACACACTGGACCAACACCTCACTGGGTGGAGGCAGGTTGAAGTAGGTTGACAATAGCTCTATGGGGACACACACTGGACCAACACCACACTGGGTGGAGCCAGGTTGGAATGGGCTCTATAATGTGATGTGTATCTCTGTGGTTGTATAGTAATGAATGATGTGAGCACATCCTTCCGAACTCCAGACTCCCTCTTCCCCGAGTTGGCTGAAGCACTTGTCTGTGTTGACAGAGAGACAGATGAAGATCTGAAGTCCCTGAAGAGTTTAGAATGACTGCCCAGAGACAACTCTAGCCACTGGCTAGGACTCCTCTTCTAAATACTGACGACTTGTTCAGTATTGTACCATTGCCAGAGTTGTTTCAGGGGGTGGAGTTTAAGTAACATGCTATGTGGATATGTCATGTGACCTGGTTTATCATTGCATAAAACTTGCTATTCCTGCACTGGTGCTCAGGGCCTTCATGATGTTAGCAGAACACATGATGACAGTGCATGCTGGCTAATTAACCCTGGGGTAAGCTTAGGCACTGATTGGCAGAGTATAGGAACCACATGATTAGTGAAGAGATTCACACAGTTCATATAGCTGCTGACTGGGTGGGGCCTGGCAGCACTGAGGTGCCTGGCTGCTGACTGGGGCCTGGCAGCACTGAGGTTCCTGGCTGCTGACTGGGGCCTGGCAGCACTGAGGTGCCTGGCTGCTGACTGGGGCCTGGCAGCACTGAGGTGCCTGGCTGCTGACTGGGGCCTGCAGCACTGAGGTGCCTGGCTGCTGACTGGGGCCTGGCAGAACTGAGGTGCCTAGCTGCTGACTGGGGCCTGGCAGCACTGAGGTGCCTGGCTGCTGACTGGAGCCTGGCAGCACTGAGGTGCCTGGCTGCTGACTGGGGCCTGGCAGCACTGAGGTGCCTAGCTGCTGACTGGGGCCTGGCAGCACTGAGGTGCCTGGCTGCTGACTGGGGCCTGGCAGCACTGAGGTGTCTAGCTGCTGACTGGGGCCTGGCAGCACTGAGGTGCCTGGCTGCTGACTGGGGCCTGGCAGCACTGAGGTGCCTAGCTGCTGACTGGGGCCTGGCAGCACTGAGGTGCCTGGCTGCTGACTGGCTGGAGGTGACTAATGATTCTCTGATGATAATTATTGCAGTAACCACAGCACTATTAATTAACATTATTCTGTGGGGGTCAGAGTCCAGCGTTCTTTTTTTGCATTGTCATCTTGTGTTGAGGATGGTGCCCCTCAGGAGGTAGAGAGTGGGTGTGTCCTCATGTCTTGATGATCCGCGGCTGCTCTGGTGCAGAGTTCACCCTAGAGAAGGCAAGAGCATAGGATGACTAATAAACATCGACCAACTCTCAGTGGACAAGGACATTTCAATGGCCACCTCAATAATCAACTCTCTCCATGTTCACTAGACACTCTAGCCTTCGTCAGGAATAATGAGATGCTAAGACTCGCGTGAGCTGGTTACTAGCTATCCACCACCCGATACAAACCACACCCTGACACACACGTCCAGCGGAGAAGGAATAAACCTACTTAATTAGAAATAAAATAATCAGATAAAAAATAATTACAAATAAAAATAATACTTAATACGAAATAAAATAATTATAATAATACGAAATAAAATAATTATAAGAAATAAAATAATTATAAATAAAAATAATCCCTTCACCACCTCCTGCAGAGGCTTTCTGTTGTTGTGCAGAGAGGTAATGCAGTTTCGGTTCAGATTTGGACTCTGATGACATTTTCTTAATAATAATAGTATTTATTTTTATAAATATAGAAATAAAATTAAAATAATAATTTGCAATGTCCTTCACTAGCAGTTCATCCTGTCTTTCCTGCTCCAAGATGGTGGCTTCCTCCCACAGAATAGGACGTCGATTATCCCATGCATGCTCAGCAATTGCAGATTTTAAGTTCAATTTAAAGTTGATTATTGAGAGGGTCATTGTAATTATTGACCTATGATGTCATTCAATGATGTAATGCCATGGCCAGAGTCATTGTAATTATTAACCTATGATGTCATATTCAATGATGTAGTGCCATGGCGAGAGTCATTGTAATTATTAACCTATGATGTCATATTCAATGATGTAGTGCCATGGCAAGAATGAAACACATACACACACACACACACATAGTGCACCTCTTCCATAGCCATTGGCCATGTCATAGACTACTAGAACTAATTGACTCAACACTGCCTAAAAGGGCCCCGCCTTGCCGCGCCGTATGGGGCTGACAAATGAAAAGCTATAATTTTTTTCTTCTTCTTTTTTGTATATTTTAGTTTTTGTTAGCTATTATTATATTCATTAGCTAGTTATGTATTTGCTAGCTATGTATAGCTGTATCTAGCTAGCTATGTATAGCTGTATCTAGCTAGCTGTATCTAGCTAGCTATGTATAGCTGTATCTAGCTAGCTGTATCTAGCTAGCTATGTATAGCTGTATCTAGCTAGCTGTATCTAGCTAGCTATGTATAGCTGTATCTAGCTAGCTGTATCTAGCCAGCTATGTGTAGCTGTATCTAGCTAGCTATGTATAGCTGTATCTAGCCAGGTATCTAGCTAGCTATGTGTAGCTGTATCTAGCTAGCTATGTGTAGCCGTATCTAGATAGCTATATCTAGCTAGCTATGTATAGCTACAGTATCTAGCTAGCTATATTTCATGTAGCTATTTGCCACGATGAGCAGCGCTACTTTTGTTTCAAATCTTCAAATAAAAGACTTTTTTCACTTGCAGACGAATTAGCAACTTACATTTTCAAGTTTAAGAAATTTTCCAAACATCTCTCATCGTCCAATCGTACAAGCTTCGTTGGAAAAGTAGTTGCATCTGGGGACATAGTCTCCACGCAGCGAGACCCTTTACCGATCGATACCAGGCACGTTTTTGAAACACTTTTTGTATTAAATCCTGGATCCGCCACTGCAGTAGCCACCATACCAGAGAAGCTGAACAGCTGAACGATATTACAAGTGAAGATTTCAACTTAAGGCTTGGGGAAAAAGTACCAGGCAGTTAATTGCCACTCTGGCTATGACTTAACGAAACAGGACAAGGCAGTCGAGGAAGAGGGGAGGTGCCAGAGCCCAAGAAGTATACAGTGAGAATCTTTCCTGCTAATGAGGAGATCAGGCAGAAGTGGGTGAAAACACTCCACCGAGAGGATTCCGTTGACACCAAGCGCATGGAGGTGTCTGTGACAAACACTTTCAGCCAGAGGACTTTGAGGCCACACAGGTGAAAAAGACTGGCGCTGACAGGAAACGTAGGCGTCTCAAATCAACTTCCATCCCATCCCTCTTCCCCAAGTACCCTGGCTACTACAGTCATGTCCCAGTGGTACAGCCCAGACCCACCCAGGCAGCCATCATGGAGGTCAGACACCAAAGGACGGCGGAGTTGCTTCAGCAGCAGGAGGTTGAGCTGATGGCAAAGGACTCTGTCAATGATTTTGCCGACCTGTGGGAAAAGATGTGCAGGCCAGGCTTCTGTATCAACCATGGTTTCAGGTAAGTGTAATTTAAAATACTGTGGCTAATGTACCGGTACCGGGTTTGAACATTTTGGTCTAGTCCCGGTTATGAATCTTGACCTTATGAATTTTTTATGAACCTTGACCTTTTCGGTTATTTCCCCCCCCCCCCCCCCCCATTTTTGTTGGCCTCCACAGCCCTAGCCCTAGCCCAGAAGGGAATGTAAAATTACTAAAAAGCAATTAAAAATATTTTAAACTCTTTATTCCTAAAGTCTTATAGCACTACAGACAGACTGTGCACTACGTTTCAATTAGACCCAACAGACACAGAATAATAGGTAGTCTGTGACCCAAGTAGTCTGTGACCCAAGCAATTTTTTAAACACTAACTGTGTAATTATGTTTGTGATGCAGATTTGAGATCAAGAGGGGGCCTGGCGACAACCACCACCAATTCATCTGCTTCACCATTGACAAGCTCAATGCAGATGACGGTGCACGAGTGTCCGCAACTTCCTGCAGGGCGAGGCCATCATACGCAAGCATGCCCTCCTGTCGTACAGTGGTTACGGCATCAAGGAGGTGCAGCAGGATATGTCTGGAGCCAGGCAGGCAATGAGGCAGGAGGACCAGCAGGTATTCGACAGCTTCGTCAAGAGCCTTGTGGCTGCTGCCACAGGTGAGGAAGATGCATATGAGCCACCTGACCATGCCAAGCCTGCCCTGGGACATATTGCAGGCTATCTGGGATACCAGGCCACCAAGAAGAAGGACTGTGATGACTGCATCAACTTATTGGTGGACAAGGAGGCTGGTGTCAAGGACCCAGTGTTTGACACTGACGAGGTGGATGAGGAGTACCTGTGGATGACCAACACCTTGAACAGGGGAGGACTCAAGGCACCCACCGAGCTGGCTGTCAGCCTCACAGTCGATGTGAGCCAGGTGTGGAGGCACATAGTTGGTGACCCTGATAGGAGGGCAAGCTTCCTTGCCTGTGACGGTGCTTTGAAGGTCTTCCAGGCTGTTGTGAGTAAGTTTGTTTGCAACTACCAAGGACGCCAGAACGAGGTATGTGACAGTGGACACTTGTTGGTAGAGGAGTTGTTGCCATTTATGGCAGGGTCCCTGTTCAATTGCTTTGGCAGCAACCTTGCCAAGGATACCATGCCTCAAATCCACAAGAAGTCCAAAAAGAGAAGCAGGGATGCCAGCCAGGGGGAGAGAAGGCACAGGAAGACCAGGAAAAGGCAGAAGCACTAGCGCATAGACAATATAACTAGAACAATTAACTATACATAAGCAAGTATGTTTGGTGTTTTATTTCGCTATGTTGAGTGCGAACAATTTTATGACGAGTCTTCTAGAGAGATTAAACTACACTATCTAAGGATGCTACATTTAAAATGTGATCTAAAAACACGGATTAGAACCAGAAATATATAAGTTTAAAGATTTTTGTCCGAGTTCCGTTTTTAAGCCCCATATGGCAAGGCCCTGTTGGGGAGTGTTGAGTCAATTAGTTCTAGTAGTCTATGGCCATGTCAATGCTTTAACTCCGACTCTAGCCCTAAGCTTGTTGCTAGCTATTGACCTAGTCCTACCTATGGGGACACACACTGGACCAACACCACACTGGGTGGAGTTTCATTTAGAGTAATTGCTCATAATGTGAATTACTTACTAGTTATGAAGACTCCACTGAGTGGCCTTCATACAAGACCTCGTGCTACTCTCCACTTAGCACACACACACAGCAAAATGGCCTCCTTGGCTACAAGAGAGCTGGCTCAATGTTGCCATAAGACTTGCCAGTGTAGAGGTGAGGTCATCATCTGAGGTGTTAATGTCTCCACTAGCAGCTGGTGTTGATGTCTACTCATGCATACATGGTGACCTTGGCAACATAATATGTAACACTATCTAGTTGTGTTCACATACCATTCCATGCCCACACATTCTCCATATCATCTCTACGCCTCCTCACACACATGCACGCATGCGTGGACCCATACACACACATGCGTGGACCCATACACACACATGCACACATGCGTGGACACACACATGCACGCATGCGTGGACCCATACACATACACACACGCACGCATGCGTGGACACACACACACACACACAATTAGCACATCCTTTATGTGTGAACTGTTGACCATATCAGGTAGACCACTCACTTGTATGTCTACTGACAGATGTGTGTGTGTGTGTGTGTGTGTCCACACATGCGTGCATGTGAGGTGTAGAGATATGGAGAATGTGTGGGCATGTAATGGTATGCTAGTCCTAGCCCTAACTATTACAGACCTAACAATGGCTATTGACCTACTAACCCTAACTATTACAGACCTAACACTGGCTATTGACCTAGTCCTAACCCTAACTATTACAGACCTAACACTGGCTATTGACCTAGTCCTAACCCTAACTATTGCAGACCTAACACTGGTATTGACCTAATCCTAACCCTAACTACCAGACCTAACACTGGCTATTGACCTAGTCCTAACCCTAACTATTACAGACCTAACACTGGCTATTGACCTAGTCCTAATCCTAACCCCAACTATTGCAGACCTAACACTGGCTATTGACCTAGTCCTAACCCTAACTATTGCAGACCTAACACTGGTATTGACCTAGTCCTAACCCTAACTACCAGACCTAACACTGGCTATTGACCTAGTCCTAACCCTAACTATTACAGACCTAACACTGGCTATTGACCTAGTCCTAATCCTAACCCTAACTATTGCAGACCTAACACTGGCTATTGACCTAGTCCTAACCTTAACTACCAGACCTAACACTGGCTATTGACCTAGTCCTAACCCTAACTATTGCAGACCTAACACTGGTATTGACCTAGTCCTAACCCTAACTACCAGACCTAACACTGGCTATTGACCTAGTCCTAATCCTAACCCTAACTATTGCAGACCTAACACTGGCTATTGACCTAGTCCTAATCCTAACCCTAACTATTGCAGACCTAACACTGGCTATTGACCTAGTCCTTAGCAGGAGAGCTCTCCATCAGATGACCACTTCAACAATGAGCCAGATCTGTTGTAGCCAAAGAGGCCATTTTGCTGTGTGTGTGTGTGTGCGTGTGTGTGCTCAGTGGATAATGGCATAAGGTCTTGTATGAAGGTCACTGTGTTTGGGTAAGCAACAATGGCTGGGACATGGCTGGGGCTATAGTTAGCACTCATTGATGTGCTCATACTCACCCATGCATTCCTGAGTAGGAGCTCTCCACTGCCCTGGCCCTAGCCACTGCCCTAATCCTAGTTATTGACCTAGCCCTAGCTATTGTCCTGGCTATTGACCTAGCCCCAAGCATAGCGTGCATGTTTGTGTGTGTGTGGGCGTGGGGGGTAGAGTAAATTTTCGAGGTTGGGCATGGCTGTGAAATGGATGCGCCCACGGTTAGGGCAATGACTAGGGCTAAAGAATTAATTAGTCAATGGTTAGGCTACTGATACTAGCACAAACTTTATGTGTGAACTGTTGACCTTCTCAGGTAGTCCTACAGCTAATGCCCTAACCTTAGCCAGGATTAGGTCAATAGCTAGGGTTAGGGCAATGGAAATGTCTAGGGCTGGGGCTAGGGCTCTAGCTATTGTAGACCTAACACTAGCTATTGACCTAGTCCTAACCCTAGCTATTGTCCTAGCCCTAACCCTAGCTATTGACTTCGTCCTAACCGTAGTCCTAGCCCTAGCTATTGACGTAGTCCTAACCCTAGCTATTGACCTAGTCCTGACCCTAGCTATTGACCTAGTCCTAACCCTAGCTATTGACCTAGTCCTAATCTTAGCTATTGACCTAGTCCTAACCCTAACTATTGACCTAGTCCTAACCCTAGCTATTGACCTAGTCCTAACCCTAGCTATTGTCCTAGCCCTAACCCTAGCTATTGACTTCGTCCTAACCGTAGTCCTAACCATAGCTATTGACCTAGTCTTAATCTTAGCTATTGACCTAGTCCTAACCATAGCTATTGTCCTAGCCCTAACCCTAGCTATTGACTTCGTCCTAACCGTAGTCCTAGCCCTAGCTATTGACGTAGTCCTAACCCTAGCTATTGACCTAGTCCTGACCCTAGCTATTGACCTAGTCCTAACCCTAGCTATTGACCTAGTCCTAACCCTAGCTATTGACCTAGTCCTAATCTTAGCTATTGACCTAGTCCTAACCCTAACTATTGACCTAGTCCTAACCCTAGCTATTGACCTAGTCCTAACCCTAGCTATTGTCCTAGCCCTAACCCTAGCTATTGACTTCGTCCTAACCGTAGTCCTAACCATAGCTATTGACCTAGTCTTAATCTTAGCTATTGACCTAGTCCTAACCCTAACTATTGACCTAGTCCTAACCCTAGCTATTGATGGTCCTAACTCGAGCTATTGACCTAGTCCGAGCCCTAGCTATTGACCTAGTCCTAACCCTAGCTATCGACCAACCCTAACTATTTACCTAGTCCTAACCCTAGCTATTGATGTCCTAACTCTAGCTATTGACCTAGTCCGAGCCCTAGCTATTGGCCTATTCCTAACCCTAGCTACTGACCCTAGCTATTGACCTAGTCCTAACCCTAGCTATTGACCTAGTCCTAACCCTAGCTGTTGACCTAGTCCTAACCCTAGCTATTGACCTAGTCCTAACACTAGCTATTGACCTAGTCCTAACCCTAGCTATTGACCTAGTCCTAACACTAGCTGTTGACCTAGTCCTAACCCTGGCTATTGACCTAGTCCTAATCCTAGTTATTGACCTATCCTAATCCTAGCTATTGACCTAGTCCTAACCCAGCTATTGACCTAGTCTTAACCCTAGCTATTGACCTAGTCCTAACCCTAGCTATTGACCTAGTCTTACCCTAGCTATTGACCTATTCTTACCCTAGCTATTAATCTAGTCCTAACCCTAGCTATTGACCTAGTCCTAACACTAGCTATTGACCTAGTCCTAGCTATTGAACTAGTCCTAACCCTATCTGTGGACCTACTCCTAACCCTAGCTATTGAACTAGTCCTAACTTAGCAACTGACTTAGCCCTAACTCTAGGTATTGACCTAGAACTAACCTTAGCTCTAATTGACCTAGTCCCAAGCCAAGCCTAGCTATTGACCAGGTCCTTACTAGCTATTCACCTAATCCTGGCCAACATTAGGGCAATGGCTAGGACTAACACACACACACTGAGGGGGTTCACACATAAAGGATGTGCTAATTGTGTAAATGCCAGTAGAGCACACCACAAACAGATGCAGTATTCACTGTTGTTAGTCCTTCACTGTTGTTAGTCCTAGCCAATCACTAGCAAGTATATTGGTAGCTCTACTGGCATTTACACAATTACCACATCCTTTATGTGTGAACTGTTGACCATATCAGGTAGACCACTCACTTGTATGTCTACCTGACAGATGTGTGTGTGTGTGTGTGTGTGTGTGTGTCCACGCATGCGTGCATGTGTGTGAGGAGGCGTAGAGATAGATATGGAGAATGTGTGGGCATGGAATGGTATGTGAACACAACTAGATAGTGTTACATATTAGCTAGTCCTAACCCTAACTATTGCAGACCTAACACTGGCTATTGACCTAGTCCTAACCCTAACTATTGACCTAGTCCTAACCCTAGCTATTGATGGTCTTAACTCGAGCTATTGACCTAGTGCGAGCCCTAGCTATTGACCTAGTCCTAACCCTAGCTATTGACCAACCCTAACTATTGACCTAGTCCTAACCCTATGGTCATAACTCTAGCTATTGACCTAGTCCGAGCCCTAACTATTGACCTAGTCCTAACCCTAGCTATTGACCTAGTCCTAACCCTAGCTATTGTCCTAGCCCTAACCCTAGCTATTGACTTCGTCCTAACCGTAGTCCTAGCCCTAGCTATTGACGTAATCCTAACCCTAGCTATTGACCTAGTCCTAATCTTAGCTATTGATGGTCCTAACTCGAGCTATTGACCTAGTCCTAACCCTAGTTATTGATGGTCCTAACTCTAGCTATTGACCTAGTCCGAGCCCTAGCTATTGGCCTATTCCTAACCCTAGCTACTGACCTATTCCTACCCTAGCTATTGACCTAGTCCTAACCCTAGCTATTGACCTAGTCCTAACCCTAGCTGTTGACCTAGTCCTAACCCTAGCTATTGACCTAGTCCTAACACTAGCTATTGACCTAGTCCTAACCCTAACTAGTCCTAACCCTAGCTATTGACCTAGTCCTAACCCTAGTTATTGACCTATCCTAACCCTAGCTATTGACCTAGTCCTAACCCTAGCTATTGACCTAGTCTTAACCCTAGCTATTGACCTAGTCCTAACCCTAGCTATTGACCTAGTCCTAACCCTAGCTATTGACCTAGTCTTACCCTAGCTATTGACCTATTCTTACCCTAGCTATTGACCTAGTCCTAACCCTAGCTATGACCTAGTCTTAACCCAAGCTATTGACCTAGTCCTAACCCTAGCTATTGACCTAGTCTTAACCCTAGCTATTGACCTAGTCCTAACCCTAGCTATTAATCTAGTCCTAACCCTAGCTATTGACCTAGTCCTAACCCTAGCTATTGACCTATTCTTACCCTAGCTATTAATCTAGTCCTAACCCCAGCTATTGACCTAGTCCTAACACTAGCTATTGACCTAGTCCTAACCCTAGCTATTGACCTAGTCCTAACCCTAGCTGTTGACCTAGTCCTAACCCTAGTCCTAACCCTAGCTATTGACCTATCCTAACCCTAGCTATTGACCTAGTCCTAACCCTAGGTCTTAACCCTAGCTATTGACCTAGTCCTAACCCTAGCTATTAATCTAGTCCTAACCCTAGCTATTGACCTAGTCTTACCCTAGCTATTGACCTATTCTTACCCTAGCTATTGACCTAGTCCTAACCCTAGCTATTGACCTAGTCTTAACCCTAGCTATTGACCTAGTCCTAACCCTAGCTATTGACCTAGTCTTAACCCTAGCTATTGACCTAGTCCTAACCCTAGCTATTAATCTAGTCCTAACCCTAGCTATTGACCTAGTCCTAACCCTAGCTATTGACCTATTCTTACCCTAGCTATTGACCTAGTCCTAACCCTAGC
The DNA here is from genome assembly GCA_028752905.1 of Cladorhizidae sp. MBARI D1340-BT2. Lineage (NCBI taxonomy): Eukaryota > Metazoa > Porifera > Demospongiae > Poecilosclerida > Cladorhizidae > Cladorhizidae sp. MBARI D1340-BT2. The sequence goes on along the minus strand of JAQNBH010000001.1, from coordinate 34,952,333 downwards.
TATTGACCTAGTCCTAACACTAGCTATTGACCTAGTCCTAGCTATTGAACTAGTCCTAACCCTATCTGTGGACCTAGTCCTAACTTAGCAACTGACTTAGCCCTAACTCTAGGTATTGACCTAGAACTAACCTTAGCTCTAATTGACCTAGTCCCAAGCCAAGCCTAGCTATTGACCAGGTCCTTACTAGCTATTCACCTAATCCTGGCCAACATTAGGGCAATGGCTAGGACTAACAACACACACACACTGAGGGGGTTCACACATAAAGGATGTGCTAATTGGGTAAATGTCAGTAGAGCACACCACAAACAGATGCAGTATTCACTGTTGTTAGTCCTAGCTAATCACTAGCGAGTATATTGGTAGCTCTACTGGCATATACACAATTAGCACATCCTTTATGTGTGAACTGTTGACCATATCAGGTAGACTACTCACTTGTATCCTGACAGATGTGTGTGTGTGTGTGTGTGTCCACGCATGCGTGCATGGGTGTGTGAGGCGTACAGATAGATATGGAGAATGTGTGGGCTTGGAATGGTATGTGAACACAACTAGATAGTGTTACATATTAGCTAGTCCTAACCCTAACTATTACAGACCTAACACTGGCTATTGACCTAGTCCTAATCCTAACCCTAACTATTGCAGACCTAACACTGGCTATTGACCTAGTCCTTAGCAGGAGAGCTCTCCATCAGATGACCACTTCAACAATGAGCCAGATCTGTTGTAGCCAAAGAGGCCATTTTGCTGTGTGTGTGTGTGTGCGTGTGTGTGCTCAGTGGATAATGGCATAAGGTCTTGTATGAAGGTCACTGTGTTTGGGTAAGCAACAATGGCTGGGACATGGCTGGGGCTATAGTTAGCACTCATTGATGTGCTCATACTCACCCATGCATTCCTGAGTAGGAGCTCTCCACTGCCCTGGCCCTAGCCACTGCCCTAATCCTAGTTATTGACCTAGCCCTAGCTATTGTCCTGGCTATTGACCTAGCCCCAAGCATAGCGTGCATGTTTGTGTGTGTGTGGGCGTGGGGGGTAGAGTAAATTTTCGAGGTTGGGCATGGCTGTGAAATGGATGCGCCCACGGTTAGGGCAATGACTAGGGCTAAAGAATTAATTAGTCAATGGTTAGGGCTACTGATACTAGCACAAACTTTATGTGTGAACTGTTGACCTTCTCAGGTAGTCCTACAGCTAATGCCCTAACCTTAGCCAGGATTAGGTCAATAGCTAGGGTTAGGGCAATGGAAATGTCTAGGGCTGGGGCTAGGGCTCTAGCTATTGTAGACCTAACACTAGCTATTGACCTAGTCCTAACCCTAGCTATTGTCCTAGCCCTAACCCTAGCTATTGTCCTAGCCCTAACCCTAGCTATTGACTTCGTCCTAACTGTAGTCTTAGCCCTAGCTATTGACGTAGTCCTAACCATAGCTATTGTCCTAGCCCTAACCCTAGCTATTGACTTCGTCCTAACCGTAGTCCTAGCCCTAGCTATTGACGTAGTCCTAACCCTAGCTATTGACCTAGTCCTGACCCTAGCTATTGACCTAGTCCTAACCCTAGCTATTGACCTAGTCCTAATCTTAGCTATTGACCTAGTCCTAACCCTAACTATTGACCTAGTCCTAACCCTAGCTATTGACCTAGTCCTAACCCTAGCTATTGACCTAGTCCTAACCCTAGCTATTGTCCTAGCCCTAACCCTAGCTATTGACTTCGTCCTAACCGTAGTCCTAACCATAGCTATTGACCTAGTCTTAATCTTAGCTATTGACCTAGTCCTAACCCTAACTATTGACCTAGTCCTAACCCTAGCTATTGATGGTCCTAACTCGAGCTATTGACCTAGTCCGAGCCCTAGCTATTGACCTAGTCCTAACCCTAGCTATTGACCAACCCTAACTATTTACCTAGTCCTAACCCTAGCTATTGATGGTCCTAACTCTAGCTTTTGACCTAGTCCGAGCCCTAGCTATTGGCCTATTCCTAACCCTAGCTACTGACCCTAGCTATTGACCTAGTCCTAACCCTAGCTATTGACCTAGTCCTAACCCTAGCTGTTGACCTAGTCCTAACCCTAGCTATTGACCTAGTCCTAACACTAGCTATTGACCTAGTCCTAACCCTAGCTATTGACCTAGTCCTAACACTAGCTGTTGACCTAGTCCTAACCCTAGCTATTGACCTAGTCCTAATCCTAGTTATTGACCTATCCTAATCCTAGCTATTGACCTAGTCCTAACCCAGCTATTGACCTAGTCTTAACCCTAGCTATTGACCTAGTCCTAACCCTAGCTATTGACCTAGTCTTACCCTAGCTATTGACCTATTCTTACCCTAGCTATTAATCTAGTCCTAACCCTAGCTATTGACCTAGTCCTAACACTAGCTATTGACCTAGTCCTAGCTATTGAACTAGTCCTAACCCTATCTGTGGACCTAGTCCTAACCCTAGCTATTGAACTAGTCCTAACTTAGCAACTGACTTAGCCCTAACTCTAGGTATTGACCTAGAACTAACCTTAGCTCTAATTGACCTAGTCCCAAGCCAAGCCTAGCTATTGACCAGGTCCTTACTAGCTATTCACCTAATCCTGGCCAACATTAGGGCAATGGCTAGGACTAACACACACACACTGAGGGGGTTCACACATAAAGGATGTGCTAATTGTGTAAATGCCAGTAGAGCACACCACAAACAGATGCAGTATTCACTGTTGTTAGTCCTTCACTGTTGTTAGTCCTAGCCAATCACTAGCAAGTATATTGGTAGCTCTACTGGCATTTACACAATTACCACATCCTTTATGTGTGAACTGTTGACCATATCAGGTAGACCACTCACTTGTATGTCTACCTGACAGATGTGTGTGTGTGTGTGTGTGTGTGTGTGTCCACGCATGCGTGCATGTGTGTGAGGAGGCGTAGAGATAGATATGGAGAATGTGTGGGCATGGAATGGTATGTGAACACAACTAGATAGTGTTACATATTAGCTAGTCCTAACCCTAACTATTGCAGACCTAACACTGGCTATTGACCTAGTCCTAACCCTAACTATTGACCTAGTCCTAACCCTAGCTATTGATGGTCTTATAACTCGAGCTATTGACCTAGTGCGAGCCCTAGCTATTGACCTAGTCCTAACCCTAGCTATTGACCAACCCTAACTATTGACCTAGTCCTAACCCTATGGTCATAACTCTAGCTATTGACCTAGTCCGAGCCCTAACTATTGACCTAGTCCTAACCCTAGCTATTGACCTAGTCCTAACCCTAGCTATTGTCCTAGCCCTAACCCTAGCTATTGACTTCGTCCTAACCGTAGTCCTAGCCCTAGCTATTGACGTAGTCCTAACCCTAGCTATTGACCTAGTCCTAATCTTAGCTATTGATGGTCCTAACTCGAGCTATTGACCTAGTCCTAACCCTAGCTATTGACCAACCCTAACTATTGACCTAGTCCTAACCCTAGCTATTGATGGTCCTAACTCTAGCTATTGACCTAGTCCGAGCCCTAGCTATTGGCCTATTCCTAACCCTAGCTACTGACCTATTCCTACCCTAGCTATTGACCTAGTCCTAACCCTAGCTATTGACCTAGTCCTAACCCTAGCTGTTGACCTAGTCCTAACCCTAGCTATTGACCTAGTCCTAACACTAGCTATTGACCTAGTCCTAACCCTAGCTAGTCCTAACCCTAGCTATTGACCTAGTCCTAACCCTAGTTATTGACCTATCCTAACCCTAGCTATTGACCTAGTCCTAACCCTAGCTATTGACCTAGTCTTAACCCTAGCTATTGACCTAGTCCTAACCCTAGCTATTGACCTAGTCCTAACCCTAGCTATTGACCTAGTCTTACCCTAGCTATTGACCTATTCTTACCCTAGCTATTGACCTAGTCCTAACCCTAGCTATTGACCTAGTCTTAACCCTAGCTATTGACCTAGTCCTAACCCTAGCTATTAATCTAGTCCTAACCCTAGCTATTGACCTAGTCCTAACCCTAGCTATTGACCTATTCTTACCCTAGCTATTAATCTAGTCCTAACCCCAGCTATTGACCTAGTCCTAACACTAGCTATTGACCTAGTCCTAACCCTAGCTATTGACCTAGTCCTAACCCTAGCTGTTGACCTAGTCCTAACCCTAGTCCTAACCCTAGCTATTGACCTATCCTAACCCTAGCTATTGACCTAGTCCTAACCCTAGCTATTGACCTAGTCCTAACCCTAGCTATTAATCTAGTCCTAACCCTAGCTATTGACCTAGTCCTAACCCTAGCTATGACCTAGTCTTAACCCAAGCTATTGACCTAGTCCTAACCCTAGCTATTGACCTAGTCTTAACCCTAGCTATTGACCTAGTCCTAACCCTAGCTATTAATCTAGTCCTAACCCTAGCTATTGACCTAGTCCTAACCCTAGCTATTGACCTATTCTTACCCTAGCTATTAATCTAGTCCTAACCCCAGCTATTGACCTAGTCCTAACACTAGCTATTGACCTAGTCCTAACCCTAGCTATTGACCTAGTCCTAACCCTAGCTGTTGACCTAGTCCTAACCCTAGCTATTGACCTATCCTAACCCTAGCTATTGACCTAGTCCTAACCCTAGGTCTTAACCCTAGCTATTGACCTAGTCCTAACCCTAGCTATTAATCTAGTCCTAACCCTAGCTATTGACCTAGTCTTACCCTAGCTATTGACCTATTCTTACCCTAGCTATTGACCTAGTCCTAACCCTAGCTATTGACCTAGTCTTAACCCTAGCTATTGACCTAGTCCTAACCCTAGCTATTGACCTAGTCTTAACCCTAGCTATTGACCTAGTCCTAACCCTAGCTATTAATCTAGTCCTAACCCTAGCTATTGACCTAGTCCTAACCCTAGCTATTGACCTATTCTTACCCTAGCTATTGACCTAGTCCTAACCCTAGCTATTGACCTAGTCCTAACACTAGCTATTGACCTAGTCCTAGCTATTGAACTAGTCCTAACCCTATCTGTGGACCTAGTCCTAACTTAGCAACTGACTTAGCCCTAACTCTAGGTATTGACCTAGAACTAACCTTAGCTCTAATTGACCTAGTCCCAAGCCAAGCCTAGCTATTGACCAGGTCCTTACTAGCTATTCACCTAATCCTGGCCAACATTAGGGCAATGGCTAGGACTAACAACACACACACACTGAGGGGGTTCACACATAAAGGATGTGCTAATTGTGTAAATGTCAGTAGAGCACACCACAAACAGATGCAGTATTCACTGTTGTTAGTCCTAGCTAATCACTAGCGAGTATATTGGTAGCTCTACTGGCATATACACAATTAGCACATCCTTTATGTGTGAACTGTTGACCATATCAGGTAGACTACTCACTTGTATGTCTACCTGACAGATGTGTGTGTGTGTGTGTGTGTGTTTGTGTGTGTGTGTGTGTTTGTGTGTGTGTGTCCACGCATGCGTGCATGGGTGTGTGAGGCGTACAGATAGATATGGAGAATGTGTGGGCTTGGAATGGTATGTGAACACAACTAGATAGTGTTACATATTAGCTAGTCCTAACCCTAACTATTACAGACCTAACACTGGCTATTGACCTAGTCCTAATCCTAACCCTAACTATTGCAGACCTAACACTGGCTATTGACCTAGTCCTTAACAGGAGAGCTCTCCATCAGATGACCACTTCAACAATGAGCCAGCTCTGTTGTAGCCAAAGAGACCATTTTTCTCTGTGTGTGTGTGTGTGTGTGCTCAGTGGATAATGGCATAAGGTCTTGTATGAAGGTCACTTTGTTTGGGTAAGCAACAATGGCTGGGACATGGCTGGGGCTATAGTTAGCACTCATTGATGTGCTCATACTCACCCACGCATTCCTGAGTAGGAGCCCTAGCCACTGCCCTGGCCCTTAGCCCTAGCCACTGCCCTGGCACTAGCCACTGCCCTTATCCTAGTTATTGACCTATCCCTATCCCTAGCTATTGTCCTGGCTATTGACCTAGCCCCCAGCATAGCTATGTGTGTGTGCATGTTTGTGTTTGTGTGGGCGTGGGGGGTAGAGTAAATCCTCGAGGTTGGGCATGGCTGTGAAATGGATGCGCCCACAGTTAGGGCAATGACTAGTCAATGGTTAGGGCTACTGATACTAGCACAAACTTTATGTGTGAACTGTTGACCTTATCAGGTAATCCTACAGCTATTGCCCTAACCTTAGCCAAGGTTAGGTCAATAGCTAGGGTTAGGGCAATGGAAATGTCTGGGGCTAGGGCTCTAGCTATTGTAGACCTAACACTAGCTATTGACCTAGTCCTAACCATAGCCTAGTCCTAACCCTAGCTATTGTCCTAGCTATTGACTTCGTCCTAACTGTAGTCTTAGCCCTAGCTATTTATGTAGTCCTAACCATAGCTATTGACCTAGTCCTAACCCTAACTATTGACCTAGTCCTAACCCTAGCTATTGATAGTCCTAACTCTAGCTATTGACCTAGTCACTATTGACCTATCCTAACCCTAGCTATTGACCTAGTCCTAACCCTAGATATTGACCTAGTCCTAACCCTAGCTATTGACCTAGTCCTAACCCTAACTATTGACCTAGTCCTAACCCTAGCTATTGATAGTCCTAACTCTAGCTATTGACCTAGTCACTATTGACCTATCCTAACCCTAGCTTTGACCTAGTCCTAACCCTAGATATTGACCTAGTCCTAACCATAGCTATTGGCCTATTCCTAACCCTAGCTACTGACCTATTCCTACCCTAGCTATTGACCTAGTCCTAACCCTAGCTATTGACCTAGTCCTAACCCTAGCTGTTGACCTAGTCCTAACCCTAGCTATTGACCTAGTCCTAACACTAGCTATTGACCTAGTCCTAACCCTAGCTAGTCCTAACCCTAGCTATTGACCTAGTCCTAACCCTAGTTATTGACCTATCCTAACCCTAGCTATTGACCTAGTCCTAACCCTAGCTATTGACCTAGTCTTAACCCTAGCTATTGACCTAGTCCTAACCCTAGCTATTGACCTAGTCCTAACCCTAGCTATTGACCTAGTCTTACCCTAGCTATTGACCTATTCTTACCCTAGCTATTGACCTAGTCCTAACCCTAGCTATGACCTAGTCTTAACCCAAGCTATTGACCTAGTCCTAACCCTAGCTATTGACCTAGTCTTAACCCTAGCTATTGACCTAGTCCTAACCCTAGCTATTAATCTAGTCCTAACCCTAGCTATTGACCTAGTCCTAACCCTAGCTATTGACCTATTCTTACCCTAGCTATTAATCTAGTCCTAACCCCAGCTATTGACCTAGTCCTAACACTAGCTATTGACCTAGTCCTAACCCTAGCTATTGACCTAGTCCTAACCCTAGCTGTTGACCTAGTCCTAACCCTAGTCCTAACCCTAGCTATTGACCTATCCTAACCCTAGCTATTGACCTAGTCCTAACCCTAGGTCTTAACCCTAGCTATTGACCTAGTCCTAACCCTAGCTATTAATCTAGTCCTAACCCTAGCTATTGACCTAGTCTTATCCTAGCTATTGACCTATTCTTACCCTAGCTATTGACCTAGTCCTAACCCTAGCTATTGACCTAGTCTTAACCCTAGCTATTGACCTAGTCCTAACCCTAGCTATTGACCTAGTCTTAACCCTAGCTATTGACCTAGTCCTAACCCTAGCTATTAATCTAGTCCTAACCCTAGCTATTGACCTAGTCCTAACCCTAGCTATTGATCTATTCTTACCCTAGCTATTGACCTAGTCCTAACCCTAGCTATTGACCTAGTCCTAACCCTAGCTATTGACCTAGTCCTAACACTAGCTATTGACCTAGTCCTAGCTATTGAACTAGTCCTAACCCTATCTGTGGACCTAGTCCTAACTTAGCAACTGACTTAGCCCTAACTCTAGGTATTGACCTAGAACTAACCTTAGCTCTAATTGACCTAGTCCCAAGCCAAGCCTAGCTATTGACCAGGTCCTTACTAGCTATTCACCTAATCCTGGCCAACATTAGGGCAATGGCTAGGACTAACAACACACACACACTGAGGGGGTTCACACAAAGGATGTGCTAATTGTGTAAATGTCAGTAGAGCACACCACAAACAGATGCAGTATTCACTGTTGTTAGTCCTAGCTAATCACTAGCGAGTATATTGGTAGCTCTACTGGCATATACACAATTAGCACATCCTTTATGTGTGAACTGTTGACCATATCAGGTAGACTACTCACTTGTATCCTGACAGATGTGTGTGTGTGTGTGTGTTTGTGTTTGTGTGTGTGTGTGTGTCCACGCATGCGTGCATGGGTGTGTGAGGCGTACAGATAGATATGGAGAATGTGTGGGCTTGGAATGGTATGTGAACACAACTAGATAGTGTTACATATTAGCTAGTCCTAACCCTAACTATTACAGACCTAACACTGGCTATTGACCTAGTCCTAATCCTAACCCTAACTATTGCAGACCTAACACTGGCTATTGACCTAGTCCTTAGCAGGAGAGCTCTCCATCAGATGACCACTTCAACAATGAGCCAGATCTGTTGTAGCCAAAGAGGCCATTTTGCTGTGTGTGTGTGTGTGCGTGTGTGTGCTCAGTGGATAATGGCATAAGGTCTTGTATGAAGGTCACTGTGTTTGGGTAAGCAACAATGGCTGGGACATGGCTGGGGCTATAGTTAGCACTCATTGATGTGCTCATACTCACCCATGCATTCCTGAGTAGGAGCTCTCCACTGCCCTGGCCCTAGCCACTGCCCTAATCCTAGTTATTGACCTAGCCCTAGCTATTGTCCTGGCTATTGACCTAGCCCCAAGCATAGCGTGCATGTTTGTGTGTGTGTGGGCGTGGGGGGTAGAGTAAATTTTCGAGGTTGGGCATGGCTGTGAAATGGATGCGCCCACGGTTAGGGCAATGACTAGGGCTAAAGAATTAATTAGTCAATGGTTAGGGCTACTGATACTAGCACAAACTTTATGTGTGAACTGTTGACCTTCTCAGGTAGTCCTACAGCTAATGCCCTAACCTTAGCCAGGATTAGGTCAATAGCTAGGGTTAGGGCAATGGAAATGTCTAGGGCTGGGGCTAGGGCTCTAGCTATTGTAGACCTAACACTAGCTATTGACCTAGTCCTAACCCTAGCTATTGTCCTAGCCCTAACCCTAGCTATTGTCCTAGCCCTAACCCTAGCTATTGACTTCGTCCTAACTGTAGTCTTAGCCCTAGCTATTGACGTAGTCCTAACCATAGCTATTGTCCTAGCCCTAACCCTAGCTATTGACTTCGTCCTAACCGTAGTCCTAGCCCTAGCTATTGACGTAGTCCTAACCCTAGCTATTGACCTAGTCCTGACCCTAGCTATTGACCTAGTCCTAACCCTAGCTATTGACCTAGTCCTAATCTTAGCTATTGACCTAGTCCTAACCCTAACTATTGACCTAGTCCTAACCCTAGCTATTGACCTAGTCCTAACCCTAGCTATTGTCCTAGCCCTAACCCTAGCTATTGACTTCGTCCTAACCGTAGTCCTAACCATAGCTATTGACCTAGTCTTAATCTTAGCTATTGACCTAGTCCTAACCCTAACTATTGACCTAGTCCTAACCCTAGCTATTGATGGTCCTAACTCGAGCTATTGACCTAGTCCGAGCCCTAGCTATTGACCTAGTCCTAACCCTAGCTATTGACCAACCCTAACTATTTACCTAGTCCTAACCCTAGCTATTGATGGTCCTAACTCTAGCTATTGACCTAGTCCGAGCCCTAGCTATTGGCCTATTCCTAACCCTAGCTACTGACCCTAGCTATTGACCTAGTCCTAACCCTAGCTATTGACCTAGTCCTAACCCTAGCTGTTGACCTAGTCCTAACCCTAGCTATTGACCTAGTCCTAACACTAGCTATTGACCTAGTCCTAACCCTAGCTATTGACCTAGTCCTAACACTAGCTGTTGACCTAGTCCTAACCCTAGCTATTGACCTAGTCCTAATCCTAGTTATTGACCTATCCTAATCCTAGCTATTGACCTAGTCCTAACCCAGCTATTGACCTAGTCTTAACCCTAGCTATTGACCTAGTCCTAACCCTAGCTATTGACCTAGTCTTACCCTAGCTATTGACCTATTCTTACCCTAGCTATTAATCTAGTCCTAACCCTAGCTATTGACCTAGTCCTAACACTAGCTATTGACCTAGTCCTAGCTATTGAACTAGTCCTAACCCTATCTGTGGACCTAGTCCTAACCCTAGCTATTGAACTAGTCCTAACTTAGCAACTGACTTAGCCCTAACTCTAGGTATTGACCTAGAACTAACCTTAGCTCTAATTGACCTAGTCCCAAGCCAAGCCTAGCTATTGACCAGGTCCTTACTAGCTATTCACCTAATCCTGGCCAACATTAGGGCAATGGCTAGGACTAACACACACACACTGAGGGGGTTCACACATAAAGGATGTGCTAATTGTGTAAATGCCAGTAGAGCACACCACAAACAGATGCAGTATTCACTGTTGTTAGTCCTTCACTGTTGTTAGTCCTAGCCAATCACTAGCAAGTATATTGGTAGCTCTACTGGCATTTACACAATTACCACATCCTTTATGTGTGAACTGTTGACCATATCAGGTAGACCACTCACTTGTATGTCTACCTGACAGATGTGTGTGTGTGTGTGTGTCCACGCATGCGTGCATGTGTGTGAGGAGGCGTAGAGATAGATATGGAGAATGTGTGGGCATGGAATGGTATGTGAACACAACTAGATAGTGTTACATATTAGCTAGTCCTAACCCTAACTATTGCAGACCTAACACTGGCTATTGACCTAGTCCTAACCCTAACTATTGACCTAGTCCTAACCCTAGCTATTGATGGTCTTAACTCGAGCTATTGACCTAGTGCGAGCCCTAGCTATTGACCTAGTCCTAACCCTAGCTATTGACCAACCCTAACTATTGACCTAGTCCTAACCCTATGGTCATAACTCTAGCTATTGACCTAGTCCGAGCCCTAACTATTGACCTAGTCCTAACCCTAGCTATTGACCTAGTCCTAACCCTAGCTATTGTCCTAGCCCTAACCCTAGCTATTGACTTCGTCCTAACCGTAGTCCTAGCCCTAGCTATTGACGTAGTCCTAACCCTAGCTATTGACCTAGTCCTAATCTTAGCTATTGATGGTCCTAACTCGAGCTATTGACCTAGTCCTAACCCTAGCTATTGACCAACCCTAACTATTGACCTAGTCCTAACAGCTATTGATGGTCCTAACTCTAGCTATTGACCTAGTCCGAGCCCTAGCTATTGGCCTATTCCTAACCCTAGCTACTGACCTATTCCTACCCTAGCTATTGACCTAGTCCTAACCCTAGCTATTGACCTAGTCCTAACCCTAGCTGTTGACCTAGTCCTAACCCTAGCTATTGACCTAGTCCTAACACTAGCTATTGACCTAGTCCTAACCCTAGCTAGTCCTAACCCTAGCTATTGACCTAGTCCTAACCCTAGTTATTGACCTATCCTAACCCTAGCTATTGACCTAGTCCTAACCCTAGCTATTGACCTAGTCTTAACCCTAGCTATTGACCTAGTCCTAACCCTAGCTATTGACCTAGTCCTAACCCTAGCTATTGACCTAGTCTTACCCTAGCTATTGACCTATTCTTACCCTAGCTATTGACCTAGTCCTAACCCTAGCTATTGACCTAGTCTTAACCCAAGCTATTGACCTAGTCCTAACCCTAGCTATTGACCTAGTCTTAACCCTAGCTATTGACCTAGTCCTAACCCTAGCTATTAATCTAGTCCTAACCCTAGCTATTGACCTAGTCCTAACCCTAGCTATTGACCTATTCTTACCCTAGCTATTAATCTAGTCCTAACCCCAGCTATTGACCTAGTCCTAACACTAGCTATTGACCTAGTCCTAACCCTAGCTATTGACCTAGTCCTAACCCTAGCTGTTGACCTAGTCCTAACCCTAGTCCTAACCCTAGCTATTGACCTATCCTAACCCTAGCTATTGACCTAGTCCTAACCCTAGGTCTTAGCCCTAGCTATTGACCTAGTCCTAACCCTAGCTATTAATCTAGTCCTAACCCTAGCTATTGACCTAGTCCTAACCCTAGCTATGACCTAGTCTTAACCCAAGCTATTGACCTAGTCCTAACCCTAGCTATTGACCTAGTCTTAACCCTAGCTATTGACCTAGTCCTAACCCTAGCTATTAATCTAGTCCTAACCCTAGCTATTGACCTAGTCCTAACCCTAGCTATTGACCTATTCTTACCCTAGCTATTAATCTAGTCCTAACCCCAGCTATTGACCTAGTCCTAACACTAGCTATTGACCTAGTCCTAACCCTAGCTATTGACCTAGTCCTAACCCTAGCTGTTGACCTAGTCCTAACCCTAGTCCTAACCCTAGCTATTGACCTATCCTAACCCTAGCTATTGACCTAGTCCTAACCCTAGGTCTTAACCCTAGCTATTGACCTAGTCCTAACCCTAGCTATTAATCTAGTCCTAACCCTAGCTATTGACCTAGTCTTACCCTAGCTATTGACCTATTCTTACCCTAGCTATTGACCTAGTCCTAACCCTAGCTATTGACCTAGTCTTAACCCTAGCTATTGACCTAGTCCTAACCCTAGCTATTGACCTAGTCTTAACCCTAGCTATTGACCTAGTCCTAACCCTAGCTATTAATCTAGTCCTAACCCTAGCTATTGACCTAGTCCTAACCCTAGCTATTGACCTATTCTTACCCTAGCTATTGACCTAGTCCTAACCCTAGCTATTGACCTAGTCCTAACACTAGCTATTGACCTAGTCCTAGCTATTGAACTAGTCCTAACCCTATCTGTGGACCTAGTCCTAACTTAGCAACTGACTTAGCCCTAACTCTAGGTATTGACCTAGAACTAACCTTAGCTCTAATTGACCTAGTCCCAAGCCAAGCCTAGCTATTGACCAGGTCCTTACTAGCTATTCACCTAATCCTGGCCAACATTAGGGCAATGGCTAGGACTAACAACACACACACACTGAGGGGGTTCACACATAAAGGATGTGCTAATTGTGTAAATGTCAGTAGAGCACACCACAAACAGATGCAGTATTCACTGTTGTTAGTCCTAGCTAATCACTAGCGAGTATATTGGTAGCTCTACTGGCATATACACAATTAGCACATCCTTTATGTGTGAACTGTTGACCATATCAGGTAGACTACTCACTTGTATGTCTACCTGACAGATGTGTGTGTGTGTGTGTTTGTGTGTGTGTGTGTGTTTGTGTGTGTGTGTCCACGCATGCGTGCATGGGTGTGTGAGGCGTACAGATAGATATGGAGAATGTGTGGGCTTGGAATGGTATGTGAACACAACTAGATAGTGTTACATATTAGCTAGTCCTAACCCTAACTATTACAGACCTAACACTGGCTATTGACCTAGTCCTAATCCTAACCCTAACTATTGCAGACCTAACACTGGCTATTGACCTAGTCCTTAACAGGAGAGCTCTCCATCAGATGACCACTTCAACTGTAGCCAAAGAGACCATTTTTCTCTGTGTGTGTGTGTGTGTGTGCTCAGTGGATAATGGCATAAGGTCTTGTATGAAGGTCACTTTGTTTGGGTAAGCAACAATGGCTGGGACATGGCTGGGGCTATAGTTAGCACTCATTGATGTGCTCATACTCACCCACGCATTCCTGAGTAGGAGCCCTAGCCACTGCCCTGGCCCTTAGCCCTAGCCACTGCCCTGGCACTAGCCACTGCCCTTATCCTAGTTATTGACCTATCCCTATCCCTAGCTATTGTCCTGGCTATTGACCTAGCCCCCAGCATAGCTATGTGTGTGTGCATGTTTGTGTTTGTGTGGGCGTGGGGGGTAGAGTAAATCCTCGAGGTTGGGCATGGCTGTGAAATGGATGCGCCCACAGTTAGGGCAATGACTAGTCAATGGTTAGGGCTACTGATACTAGCACAAACTTTATGTGTGAACTGTTGACCTTATCAGGTAATCCTACAGCTATTGCCCTAACCTTAGCCAAGGTTAGGTCAATAGCTAGGGTTAGGGCAATGGAAATGTCTGGGGCTAGGGCTCTAGCTATTGTAGACCTAACACTAGCTATTGACCTAGTCCTAACCATAGCCTAGTCCTAACCCTAGCTATTGTCCTAGCTATTGACTTCGTCCTAACTGTAGTCTTAGCCCTAGCTATTTATGTAGTCCTAACCATAGCTATTGACCTAGTCCTAACCCTAACTATTGACCTAGTCCTAACCCTAGCTATTGATAGTCCTAACTCTAGCTATTGACCTAGTCACTATTGACCTATCCTAACCCTAGCTTTGACCTAGTCCTAACCCTAGATATTGACCTAGTCCTAACCATAGCTATTGACCTAGTCCTAACCCTAGCTATTGACCTAGTCCTAACCCTAGCTATTGTAGGGGTGAGGTCATCTGAGGGTTAATGTCTCCACTAGCAGCTGGTGTTGATGTCTACTCATGCATACATGGTGACCTTGGCAACATAATATCTTGTTGTGTTCACATACCATTCCATGCCTACACATTCTCCATATCTCTACGCCTCACACACCCATGCACGGATCCGGGATGGGTGTACACACACACATACACACATCTGTGTGGTGGACATAAAGTGAGTGAATGGTCTACCTGATATGGTCAACAGTTCACACATAAAGATTGTGTAAATGCCTGTAAATGCCAATAGAGCACACCACAAACAGAGGACTCTAGCTCATTGTTACAAAAGATGCCAGTGTGCAGCTAAAGAGAGGACCTTCAAATCTTGAAGGTCTGAGTCGCACACATCTGCAGCTAAAGAGAGACACCTTCAAATCTTGAAGGTCTGAGTTAGCCCGCACACATCTGCAGCTAAAGAGAGGACCTTCAAATCTTGAAGGTCTGAGTCGCACACATCTGCAGCTAAAGAGAGGCACCTTCAAATCTTGAGGGTCTGAGTCATGGGAGGATATTGTTACATTATACACAGCACATGTTGAACCCCAAGTTATGTACTAGAGTAGAGCCTAACATACCCAGTCCTCTAAGTTATGTACTAGAGTAGAGCCTAACATACCCAGTCCTCTAAGTTATGTACTAGAGTAGAGCCTAACATACCCAGTCCTCTAAGTTATGTACTAGAGTAGAGCCTAACATACCCAGTCCTCTAAGTTATGTACTAGAGTAGAGCCTAACATACCCAGTCCTCTAAGTTATGTAAGAGTAGAGCCTAATAACATACCCATCCTCTAAGTTATGTAAGAGTAGAGCCTAACATACCCAGTCCTCTAAGTTATGTACTAGAGTAGAGCCTAACATACCCAGTCCTCTAAGTTATGTACTAGAGTAGAGCCTAACATACCCAGTCCTCTAAGTTATGTACTAGAGTAGAGCCTAACATACCCAGTCCTCTAAGTTATGTACTAGAGTAGAGCCTAACATACCCAGTCCTCTAAGTTATGTACTAGAGTAGAGCCTAACATACCCAGTCCTCTAAGTTATGTACTAGAGTAGAGCCTAACATACCCAGTCCTCTAAGTTATGTACTAGAGTAGAGCCTAACATACCCAGTCCTCTAAGTTATGTACTAGAGTAGAGCCTAACATACCCAGTCCTCTAAGTTATGTACTAGAGTAGAGCCTAACATACCCAGTCCTCTAAGTTATGTACTAGAGTAGAGCCTAACATACCCAGTCCTCTAAGTTATGTACTAGAGTAGAGCCTAACATACCCAGTCCTCTAAGTTATGTAAGAGTAGAGCCTAACATACCCAGTCCTCTAAGTTATGTACTAGAGTAGAGCCATACCCAGTCCTCTAAGTTATGTACTAGAGTAGAGCCTAACATACCCAGTCCTCAAAGTTATGTACTAGAGTAGAGCCTAACATACCCAGTTCTCTAAGTTATGTACTAGAGTAGAGCCTAACATACCCAGTTCTCTAAGTTATGTACTAGAGTATAGCCTAACATACCAAGTTATGTACTAGAGTAGAGCCTAACATACCCAATCCTCTAAGTTATTTACTAGAGTAGAGCCTAGTCCTCTAAGTTATGTACTAGAGTAGAGCCTAACATACCCAGTCCTCTAAGTTATGTACTAGAGTAGAGCCTAACATACCCAGTCCTCTAAGTTATGTACTAGAGTAGGGCCTAACATACCCAGTCCTCTAAGTTATGTACTAGAGTAGAGCCTAACATACCCAGTCCTCTAAGTTATGTACTAGAGTAGAGCCTAACATACCCAGTCCTCTAAGTTATGTACTAGAGTAGAACCTAACATACCCAGCACTCACTCACCCAGCACTCTGGCTGATCTTGGTTCATCACTATGCATCTACAACAGTGTCATTAATTCAAGCCCACTACTACAGAATCTGTACATTGTACTCTACATAAGTAGATGACCTTGCAGCTGCAGGCTAATACACACTCATTAGCACTGGAACACTGCAGCTGCCAGCTAATACACACTCATTAGCACGGGAACACTGTAATTAATCAGTCCAGTGAAATGTTCTTTGTAGTGTAACTATGCCTCTGCATACCTCTCATCTGCAGGTCAGTTTCTCTGATTCCAGCAATGCTGCCCTCAACTACAGGCAACAAGTATTGCTATGGCAATAGAACCATAGCAACCATCAGCTCAATTTTTAGTAGATATAACCGCATACATTTTACATGTGTATTGTTCTGAATATACAGTAGTAGTATCATGTATAACAATACACTGCATCTTACAGCATCAGGTGTGTGTGTACATGTGTGTTGGTAGTGGACAGCCATGTATAGAATATATGCCATCAGCTCTTGCTCTTCTCCTTGTCAGAGATCTGCAAATGTCACAATATATGTGTCAGTTGAAAACCCAATTATGGTACATACAACCTGTACATATATGGTGTGGAAATGAATGTCCACATCTCTCACGGTGTATTTGTCCCACTTCTTCTCCGGGTCATAGGGCTCCCACCGACTGGCAGGGAAGATGTGCTTGTTACGCTCATACCAGCTGCGCAAGACCACCTTGCCTGCGTGTGACTGCACATGTGCACACACACAGAGGAGGGAGGGAGGATGGTGGGAAATATTTCACTACATGTATGTGCTTGCACACATGCACAGGATGGTGTGCAATATTTCACCATGTGCACACAGGATGGTGGGCAATATTTCATGTTCTAGGTGTCCTAACTACTCGCCTCGTCTTTCTCCACATTGGCATCGGTGACGAGCCGGACATCTTCATGCACGTCAAAGCTGAAGAGAGGTCCAGATTTGCCTCTGGCCTTGTTGATGATGAAGTCGTAGAAGGAGTGATGCTGCATGCAATGCAGTGTGTGTGTAATACATGTATGTACACGACTACAGATGTTGCTGCATGCAGTGTGTGTAATACATGTATGTACACGACTACAGATGTTGCTGCATGCAGTGTGTGTAATACATGTATGTGCACCACTACAGATGTTGCTGCACGCAGCGTGTGTAATACATGTATGTACACGACTACAGATGTTGCTGCATGCAGTGTGTGTAATACATGTATGTACATGACTACAGATGTTGCTTCATGCAGTGTCTAATACATGTATGTACACGACTACAGATGTTGCTGCATGCAGTGTGTGTGTGTAAGTTTATATCAAGTGGTTTGTTTTCAATGCCATGCCACATGTCCACGTACCTGAGGACCCTCCCACATGCCAACGTAACTGAGGACCCTCCCACATGTCCACGTACCTGAGGACCCTCCCACATGCCAACGTACCTGAGGAATGATGAGGTCTTCCTTGACGTACATCAAATTGTCCACAGAACACACCCTGCAGAGGTCAGGAGGACTTTAACAAGAAGCAAATATGCTCTCCCTTTCATCACACACATGCATGTCACATGACATGCTTGCCATTGTGTCTATCTGTCCTTACAAGAGGAACATTATAGCAGAGCAATGGCAGGCCGTGTGTAATGGGTGTAGCTGAAGTAAAGACTACAGGTCATGTGTAGAGGGTGTAGCTGGAGTAAAGACTACAGGTCATGTGTAATGGGTGTAGCTGGAGTAAAGACTACAGGTCATGTGTAGTGTGTAGCTAGAGTAAAGACTACAGGTCATGTGTAATGGGTGTAGCTGGAGTAAAGACTACAGGTCATGTGTAGTGAGTGTAGCTGGAGTAAAGACTACAGGTCATGTGTAGAGGGTGTAGCTGGAGTAAAGACTACAGGTCATGTGAAGTGAGTGTAGCTGGAGTAAAGACTACAGGTCATGTGTAGTGAGTGTAGCTGGAGTAAAGACTACAGGTCATGTGTAGTGAGTGTAGCTAGAGTAAAGACTACAGGTCATGTGTAGAGGGTGTGCTGGAGTAAAGACTACAGGTCATGTGTAGTGGGTGTAGCTAGAGTAAAGACTACAGGTCATGTGTAGTTGAGTAAAGACTACAGGTCATGTGTAGTGGGTGTAGCTGGAGTAAAGACTACAGGTCATGTGTAGTGTGTGCTGGAGTAAAGACTACAGGTCATGTGTAGTGTGTAGCTAGAGTAAAGACTACAGGTCATGTGTAGTGAGTGTAGCTAGAGTAAAGACTACAGGTCATGTGTAGTGGGTGTAGCTAGAGTAAAGACTACAGGTCATGTGTAGTGAGTGTGCTGGAGTAAAGACTACAGGTCATGTGTAGTGAGTGTAGCTAGAGTAAAGACTACAGGTCATGTGTAGTGAGTGTAGCTAGAGTAAAGACTACAGGTCATGTGTAGAGGGTGTGCTGGAGTAAAGACTACAGGTCATGTGTAGTGGGTGTAGCTAGAGTAAAGACTACAGGTCATGTGTAGTGAGTGTAGCTGGAGTAAAGACTACAGGTCATGTGTAGTGTGTAGCTAGAGTAAAGACTACAGGTCATGTGTAGTGAGTGTGCTGGAGTAAAGACTACAGGTCATGTGTAGTGAGTGTGCTGGAGTAAAGACTACAGGTCATGTGTAGTGTGTGCTGGAGTAAAGACTACAGGTCATGTGTAGTGAGTGTAGCTGGAGTAAAGACTACAGGTCATGTGTAGTGGGTGTAGCTAGAGTAAAGACTACAGGTCATGTGTAGTGAGTGTAGCTAGAGTAAAGACTACAGGTCATGTGTAGTGAGTGTAGCTGGAGTAAAGACTACAGGTCATATGTGATGAGTGTAGCTGGAGTAAAGACTACAGGTCATGTGTAGTGAGTGTGCTGGAGTAAAGACTACAGGTCATGTGTAGTGTGTGCTGGAGTAAAGACTACAGGTCATGTGTAGTGAGTGTAGCTGGAGTAAAGACTACAGGTCATGTGTAGTGAGTGTAGCTGAAGTAAAGACTGCAGGTCATGTGGGGTGTAGCTGGAGTAAAGACTACAGGTCATGTGTAGTGAGTGTAGCTAGAGTAAAGACTACAGGTCATGTGTAGTGAGTGTAGCTAGAGTAAAGGCTACAGGTCATGTGTAGTGGGTGTAGCTGGAGTAAAGACTACAGGTCATGTGTAGAGGGTGTGCTGGAGTAAAGACTACAGGTCATGTGTAGTGGGTGTAGCTAGAGTAAAGACTACAGGTCATGTGTAGTGGGTGTAGCTAGAGTAAAGACTACAGGTCATGTGTAGTGTGTGCTGGAGTAAAGACTACAGGTCATGTGTAGTGTGTAGCTAGAGTAAAGACTACAGGTCATGTGTAGTGGGTGTAGCTAGAGTAAAGACTACAGGTCATGTGTAGTGGGTGTAGCTAGAGTAAAGACTACAGGTCATGTGTAGTGAGTGTGCTGGAGTAAAGACTACAGGTCATGTGTAGTGAGTGTAGCTAGAGTAAAGACTACAGGTCATGTGTAGTGGGTGTAGCTAGAGTAAAGACTACAGGTCATGTGTAGTGAGTGTGCTGGAGTAAAGACTACAGGTCATGTGTAGCTGGAGTAAAGACTACAGGTCATGTGTAGTGAGTGTAGCTAGAGTAAAGACTACAGGTCATGTGTAGAGGGTGTAGCTGGAGTAAAGACTACAGGTCATGTGTAGTGTTGACCACACCTTACACATCGCTCGTCACATGACCGTATTAATGTCAGCGAACCAGCAGGATAGGGGACCAGTATATATGCAGTTATCTCGAGGGAGTCATCTCCCAAATTGCTGTTGCTCACCTGAGCTCAGAGAATTCTTTCCTAAGAGCCTCCAGACATTTCAGCAGGAACTGAAGGATGCTGTTCCCCTTCTGCATCTGCAGGGGGAGGGGCGGCGGGGGGAGGAAGGATGAGTTTGGAAGGTAGGGCAGGTGGGAGGAGCTTACTGTGACTGATCTGCGATGACCAGAGCCATCCCAATAGCTGTATGTGATCTGAATATCCTCGCCTACGTAGGAATGTGTGTGTATGCAGGGGAGACAAGCACATCATCTCTGCACTCTTACAAGGTCCAGTGGACCCCCACGCATGTGCGTGCACTCCGACCTACTGTAGCTTCGGATAAAAATTTGGATGTGTAAAAGCACAAATGCCGTAATAAACTCATGAATAATAATTACAATGCTGACTCTGCAATGTGATTACTTGCTAATCTCAGAATGGTTTCTATATGCAGGCAGGGCCTTGGGATGTGAGCAGCTTACTTGCTGGTCCTAGGAGGAGAAGCACGTTCTCACTGGCTGCCATGCTGTCTTATACACATGCTGTCTTATACACACACACATTAATTTTATTTACTGTAGTGTTGTATGTATTGTGTATAAGCAAGTGTTGATCACAACTAAGGTCCTGCACATACAGTACTTAGTGTTGCATGTATTGTGTATAAGCAAGTGTTGATCACAACTAAGGTTCTGCACATACAGTAGTGTTGCATGTATTGTGTATAATCACAACTAAGGTCCTGTACATACAGTAGTGTTGCATGTATTGTGTATAAGCAAGTGTTGATCACAACTAAGGTCCTGCACATACAGTAGTGTTGCATGTATTGTGTATAAGCAAGTTCTGATCTCACAACTAAGGTCCTGCACATACAGTAGTGTTGTATGTATTGTGTATAAGCAAGTGTTGATCACAACTAAGGTCCTGCACATACTGTAGTGTTGCATGTATTGTGTATAAGCAAGTGTTGATCACAACTAAGGTCCTGCACATACAGTAGTGTTGCATGTATTGTGTATAAGCAAGTGCTGATCACAACTAAGGTCCTGTACATACAGTAGTGTTGTATGTATTGTGTATAAGCAAGTGTTGATCACAACTAAGGTCCTGCACATACAGTACTTAGTGTTGCATGTATTGTGTATAAGCAAGTGTTGATCACAACTAAGGTTCTGCACATACAGTAGTGTTGCATGTATTGTGTATAATCACAACTAAGGTCCTGTACATACAGTAGTGTTGCATGTATTGTGTATAAGCAAGTGTTGATCACAACTAAGGTCCTGCACATACAGTAGTGTTGCATGTATTGTGTATAAGCAAGTTCTGATCTCACAACTAAGGTCCTGCACATACAGTAGTGTTGTATGTATTGTGTATAAGCAAGTGTTGATCACAACTAAGGTCCTGCACATACTGTAGTGTTGCATGTATTGTGTATAAGCAAGTGTTGATCACAACTAAGGTCCTGCACATACAGTAGTGTTGCATGTATTGTGTATAAGCAAGTGCTGATCACAACTAAGGTCCTGTACATACAGTAGTGTTGCATGTATTGTGTACAAGCAAGTGTTGATCACAACTAAGGTCCTGTACATACAGTAGTGTTGCTTGTATTGTGTATAAGCAAGTATTAATCACAACTAAGGTTCTGTATATACAGTTAAAAAGATCCAAGAATGGCTAGCTTCAGGTTGTCATGCTCTCTGTGTGCATGCCAGAGTCTCACTCGTTTAGGACCATCAGTGATGTCTGAGAGGATTTGGAACCCAGTGCCATGCTCTGCCCGGGCCCAGGAGATGCAACAACCTGAAGCCAGTGCCATGCTCTGCCCGGGCCCAGGAGATGCAACAACCTGAAGCCAGTGCCATGCTCTGCCCGGGCCCAGGAGATGCAACAACCTGAAGCCAGTGCCATGCTCTGCCCGGGCCCAGGAGATGCAACAACCTGAAGCCAGTGCCATGCTCTGCCCGGGCCCAGGAGATGCAACAACCTGAAGCCAGTGCCATGCTCTGACCGGGCCCAGGATGGCTCTGGCCGTTCATGTCTTCTTCTACTTTCTGAGGAAAAGATGTGGTCCATATTCGTATGTGCAGTGCAAAGGTCGGCTCAATTGACCAGGTGTCTTTCTTTTAGTGTGGTGCTGCCGACCTCTACCTTCCATATCTCTGGGGCAGAGTGGGACAAGGTAAAGGCTCAGTCATGCCAGACTCTTGGTTTGCCATGGCTTAGTTCAGGAAGACGTCGTCCTTCAGTTCCTGAGGTTCCTGAACATCTCGCCCAACCTGCGGATGCTGTAAAGACTGCATCACTCTTTCCAGCACGCGTGCTACAAGCAGTGGGAGTGGCTCCATTATGTTGCTGCAAGTTGGAAGTTTAGAATTGTGTCTAGGCGAGTTTGTCGCAGGAAGTGAGGGGGAAAACGAGCATGTGTGGACAACTTCAGAAAATACTCCGTCTATTAATATTTATACCTGTTAGTTGGTATGGGAGCTTTCTCTCCATATTAGGACGTGCTCTGATGAAGTACTGAAGAATCTTGGGTCAGTGCAGCCTGAAGCAGCCTTCTTCCAGCCCTGTGGCCTGAGACAGCCATCTTCCAGCCCAGCGTCCTAAGGCCTTCCAGCACTGCGGCCTGAGTCAGCCATCTTCCAGCCCTGTGGCCTGAGGCAGCCATTTTCCAGCCCTGTGGCCTAAGGCAGCCTTCTTCCAGCCTAAGGCAGCCATCTTCCAGCCCTGTGGCCTGAGGCAGCCATCTTCCAGCCCTGTGGCCTGAGGCAGCCATCTTCCAGCCCTGTGGCCTGAGGCAGCCATCTTCCAGCCCTGTGGCCTGAGACAGCCTTCTTCCAGCCCTGTGGCCTGAGGCGGCCTTCTTCCAGCCCTGTGGCCTGAGGCAGCCTTCTTCCAGCCCTGCATGGTGCCATAATTATGGCATCATTAGAATTGAAGTAGGAGTGGGCTATACGGCAGCCAAAATGAAATTTCTATTATTTTCATTAGGGCTGAGTTTTTTTGTGTTCTATATAACCTATCTCAACATGAAGTGGGGAAAAAATTGACCTGGGGTCTAAGAAAAAAGTGTGCAGAGCCCTTTTGTGTTAGCACACCTTACATTTAATGCATGTGAGTGCATTTTAGAGTTTTTCTCATACCTCAGGTTCAGCTTTAGGTAGAGACTTCATCTAAAACATTTTTCTGGGGTTATTTAGGACACAGAAAGTCATAAAAGTAATTAGAAAATCATAGAAGTACAATTACTGGTCAAGAAATTTATTTTGGACTAATATTTAACCACATATTCCACAAAACATATCTTGTATTTCAGGTCCATTACATAAAACAAAACAAGGCTTCCTCATAGAAAAGTCCCAGGTGGCAGAAACTTGCACAGGCACAATCTGCTGCTGGATAGTGTCCTGGATATCATCAGTGCCAGGTGGTCGCTGCCAGAGGTTGCGCATATCAGGTGATCCACCCGGAAGGTTCCGTCCCCATTATCATCAATGTAAAACCCAATATACCATCTCTTGTTGCTTCCATCCCAGATAACAGCAAGTGGTTGGTTAGGCTGGAACACAGGTTCTTCCTGTGAGATCTCTGCCTCCTGAACGGTGGTTTTGGCTCCTGTCAGTCTTTCCATGATCTCCTCCTCACACGGAAACTCCACTGCCTCCTCTGCTTGGTAGTCATCACCTAGGATCACAGTTAGGTTCTCGATCATTTCATTCTCAGACAGTTTGTTGACCTTGTAAAGGTCCCTGTGGACATCTGAATCATGTAGATGTGTGACTCACTGGTATTGGATCTCTTGCCTCAAGCAGGTCTTTAGCTCTGGTAAAATTTTTTTGACAAGCTCCTTCAGTTCTTTGACACATGTAACTGGTTCTCCATGTTTTTTTACATTTCACAAGAAGTTGATCGACAAAATCATTGGCCCTCACTTTCTTTTCCAGGTTCTCTCTCAACCTTTGTTTCTTCTCCTTCTGATTATTACTCCACGTCACCTCCATGGAGTCTAGGTGTTTTAGGACAGCAATGGTTGACCTCTCAACTTCATTGAGATGCTTGTCCATGAGCATAAGGTCATCTTTGATCCTCTTTGCCTTGAACAGCCTGTTAGAATGTAGAGCTGACTGGGCAGCAAGATAACCAAACTTGGCCAAGTACCTCTCCGTATTCAGGTTGTTTGTTGGCAGGTTCTTCCGTTGGTCTACAGTCAATGTATGGAGAGGAGTTGGTTGTGCAGTATCTGGGTCACTGCTCCAATACTCACGCTTGCACTGCAATTCTACACCTCTGGCGGCCTGGAGACACATCTCTCCCAGAAGAAAGTGATCGAGATCGCTTTGTGGAGCATTATGCTCCATTTTCACGTGTGTCCACTCTACATGATATATGATAAGGGTGTCTGTCTTTTTAACAGCAAGGTCACTGCAGAGCTTGGGAAGGATGTTCACCAGCAAATCCTGGCTTGCTCTCTCGACGCAGTTGAGGAAGGGCATTGTCACCCTGTACGTAAAATTAGTGAATCCTGCAATTATGAAATCGTTATCAAGGTAAATCTTACATGCTCGAACAAGAAGATTATTTAATGGTGTCTGTACGAGTAGCTGTTTGAGGTAGGAAATGCAATCGTAGACCGCACCTGCCTGGTATCCAAGTCTAGTAAAACGCTTCTCTTTGTAGAGGCTAAAGGATTTGTGTACTCCAGCCTCCTCTAGAATCAAGTCAAACTGTTCTGCTAGAGATGTTGTCTTCCCGTCTCCCTCATGTGCTACAAGCTTTAGAAGAGCTGCCAGAGCTGTTTCAACAACAGATTTTTTCTGCCGAAGGAATGACTTCAACAATGGCTCTCTCTTCACAATCATTTCGCGAAGGCCAATCTTGTCCTCAATGGCAGTCATGGTCGTGAGGTTGTCTGCATCAAACCGTTCACATGTATGAGACTTACAAAGCAAGTGGTATGGCACATGCTTAGAGCCAAGTTGATCTGCCATACCTGTCTCTATCTTGAGATTTTTGCTCACAGCATCTGTCATCAGGGCATCAATCTGCTCCCAGAGATGTACAACAGTCCTGCTGGGGTCATCAGCAGCTACTTGCAGTCTCTTCAGGGTCTCAACAATAAGTGCCACTATCTGGTCCCTATCTTCAAAAGCAAAGAAGAGAGGACGTAGAGGGATCATCTTACACTCTGCAGGTCACCATCACAAAAATTCAAGATGAGACATGGCCAATCACTATCTACATGTATTCTACTTCTCTGTGTAGTGTCAAAGTGTAGAGTCACTTTTGTTGAGGGCTTCTTGTTCACAAGGGCCTTTGCAGCTGCTACTTCCTGACAGAGAGCCTTTTTGTGCTTGAAGTTGTTGATAGATTTAGCTGAAGGCAGCACCTTTTCATACAACTTGTAGTCTTCCGATGATCGTGGTTTCTTTGAGCAGGGTGGTTGATCTGAAGGTTCTGATGGCAGTTGTAGATGATACTGGTGTCCGTACAACTTTTCACAAACCACCTGTGGCGCAATACTAGCTTTCTCAACAGAAACTGCTGCCTTACAGCTCAGTTGCAATAGCGTCTCTTATCTCATGAGTAGTGTTTCTAGATTTTCTTATGGTTGGAGCCACATTGATGCTAGCTTGGCATTCTTTGTTAATGGTGATTGGGGCATCAATTGCTCTACTTCTCTTGGAAACCGGTGTAAGCTCCAAATCTTGGTTTATGAATTCCATCTCTTCTTGTCGCTGCTCTTCCAGTCTTCTTTCTTCCTCTTGGGTTGCTGTCTTTTCTTCATCATGAACCCAATCTACCTCCTGGCTCAGGAGATGATTCCTTTCATCGCACTGATCTTGATAGAAGATGGCTTCATCACCTGATAGTTTATCCATGTTCCTTCCAATGTCAAAAAGCGAGAAGTTCTTGGTGTATTTCCGTGGCCCGCTGTGGAACATCCATATTCATCCATAGTTTATTTCGAACATGCAAAGATGACTTATTGTGGGAGCATCTGACTCGGTTTTCATAATCCTGCATGATCTGCTCAAAAGTGCCAATTTTGGCCAAATTTTGAAAATGAAGTGAACTGGGTTAAAAACAATGAAACTTTTGAATATAAACATAGCAATTTTACTTCTTTTGATACCATATTTAACCATGCAGCTTTTTAAAAAATGACTATTTTAATTTTTTTCCCTAATTTGATTGAATTTTGGGTCCACCCGGGCACAAAAAACCCTTGCACACTTTTATTTTACACCCCAGGCCAATTTTTTCCCCATTTCATGTTGAGATAGGTTATATAGAACACATAAAAACTCAGCCCTAAGCAAAACAAAAAATGACCCATTTATAGCCTACTCCTAATTGAAGTGGACATGATAACAGGTGCAACAGATGGTCGGGAAGGAGGGGGGATAGTGGGCGTGGTTTTTCTGGCCGTTCAGGTCCAGATGAGTTTCCCACGGGCCTTTCTTCTACGAGTCCAGCTCGAGTGGCCCCTTTAGATACCTTGCCAAGAATAGCGAACTAGCGAACTGATGAGCCTTTACAGCAAATCGCTAGCCAGTCCCAAGCATTTAATTACTTCCTGACAATCATCATTCGTCAGGTTTTATTACTTGATCAAGTCCAGACTAGCGAGGGTCACCTCAGACATATGAGAGTTCAGACTAGCGAGGGTTCAGACTAGTGAGGGTTCAGACTAGCGAGGGTTCAGACTAGCAAAGGTTCAGAGGGTTCAGACTAGCGAGGGTTCAGACTAGCGAGGGTTCAGAGGGTTCAGACTAGTGAGGGTTCAGACTAGCGAGGGTTCAGAGGGTTCAGACTAGTGAGGGTTCAGACTAGCGAGGGTTCAGACTAGCGAGGGTTCAGAATAGCGAGGGTTCAGACTAGCGAGGGTTCAGACTAGCGACTAGTGAGGGTTCAGAGGGTTCAGACTAGTGAGGGTTCAGACTAGTGAGGGTTCAGACTAGCGAGGGTTCAGACTAGCGAGGGTTCAGACTAGCGAGGGTTCAGACTAGTGAGGGTTCAGACTAGCGAGGGTTCAGACTAGCGAGGGTTCAGACTAGCGAGGGTTCAGACTAGCGAGGGTTCAGACTAGCGAGGGTTCAGACTAGCGAGGGTTCAGACTAGCGAGGGTTCAGACTAGCGAGGGTTCAGACTACCACAAGCCTGATCTCTGCACTCCACTTCCACCAGCATGCATGGGTAGAATTTGTGGAATAATTACTTCATGAATCTCATTACAGCACTTCCGGTAGTATACTGCTTCTTGTAGTATACTATACAATGCAGTATACTACATGCCACTTCCCGTAGCATCCTAAACATGTGATGAATAGCCTCTCCAGCAGCTACACACACACACACACACACACACACTCCTCAGCGCCCTCACACTTGATCTTCTCTTGTTTCTGGACCCAGTCTTGCCGTAACTCCTCCCTCTCTTTCCGTTCTGCCTCCTGTACCACAACTAACACAGATAGCCTATCAGAACAGCTGTGCAGATCACATGACTGCATGAGCACTGACCTCTCTGTCTCTGTCCGGGAGGAAGGAAGTGTCAACAAGAGGGTTCTTACCCAGCTTCCTCTTCTTCATGGCCGGCGACAGTAGTGGCAGTAATGTATGTGCTAGAACACCAAGTGTGTGTGTGGGGGGGGGGGGGGGTGGGGGGAGGAGGTGATGGAGTGCTAGAATACCAGGTGCGTGTGGATGTGACGTGTGTGGAGTGAGATGTGTGTAAGTGAGTATGTGTGGGATGAATGTGAGTCTGTGTAGCAAAGAAGAGTAAAAAAGCTAAAGCCTTCCTGTCAGCCATGCAGCCTGTTCCCACCTGCCCATGCCATGCAGCATGTTCCCACCTGCCCGTGCCATGCAGCATGTTCCCACCTGCCCATGCCATGCAACCAGTTCCCACCTGCCCATGCCATGCAGCATGTTCCCACCTGCCCGTGCCATGCAGCATGTTCCCACCTGCCCATGCCATGCAACCAGTTCCCACCTGCCCATGCCATGCAGCCTGTTCCCACCTGCCCATGCCATGCAACCAGTTCCCACCTGCCCATGCCATGCAGCCTGTTCCCACCTGCCCATGCCTGCAGTCTGTTCCCACCTGCCCATGCCATGCAGCCTGTTCCCACCTGCCCATGCCATGCAGCCTGTTCCCACCTGCCCATGCCATGCAACAGTTCCCACCTCCCATGGCCTATGGGGGAGTTAGTTTTGGAGGCTTGCGGAGGCTTCTGGTTGGCAAGTTCTGCTATCTGGTAAAGGGGTTCATCTATAAACCTTGCAGTCCATTCTCACTAGCCCGTGCAGCCAGGCCAGATGTTCTCACTAGCCCGTGCAGCCAGGCCAGATGTTCTCACTAGCCAGGCCAGATGTTCTCACTAGCCCGTGCAGCCAGGCCAGATGTTCTCACTAGCCCGTGCAGCCAGGCCAGATGTTCTCACTAGCCCGTGCAGCCAGGCCAGATGTTCTCACTAGCCAGGCCAGATGTTCTCACTAGCCCGTGCAGCCAGGCCAGATGTTCTCACTAGCCCGTGCAGCCAGGCCAGATGTTCTCACTAGCCCGTGCAGCCAGGCCAGATGTTCTCACTAGCCCGTGCAGCCAGGCCAGATGTTCTCACCAGCCCGTGCAGCCAGGCCAGATGTTCTCACCAGCCCATGCAGCCAGGCCAGATCTCACTAGCCCGTGCAGCCAGGCCAGATGTTCTCACTAGCCCGTGCAGCCAGGCCAGATCTCACTAGCCCGTGCAGCCAGGCCAGATCTCACTAGCCCGTGCAGCCAGGCCAGATGTTCTCACTAGCCCGTGCAGCCAGGCCAGATGTTCTCACTAGCCCGTGCAGCCAGGCCAGATCTCACTAGCCCATGCAGCCAGGCCAGATGTCTAGCCTGGAACCTGCTGCTGAGCGTTCTCTTCACTATGACGGCTGCATTAGTTAATGCAAGTCTGCATTAGTTAATGTGGGTGCACTGGTCCTCTTGTTTATGTACAGGAAGTACTCGTACGGTGAAAACATACATAGCTACAAACATACATACATACGCCATGCCCGGCAATACCATGTTTTCCATCCCCACCGAGGGCTCACCAAGTTATTCCACATTTTGCCACCATATTCAGAAACAGTGTCGGCAGACATGTAGTCAAAGATTGTGCACTCCCTTTCTGAGACAGTATTCTATTCTACAGTAATTCTATTCTATAATGGGAGCAGGACATAGGAACATGTGGGTGTGGCATTCTTGTAGTCACTGTTATACGACTTTACCTCAAATTCTTTGGTAAGGGGTCTTCATATTAATGAACATAATTAAGTACAGCAGCTGTGAGCACATACTCCTCAACACTCAGCACTAGTTCCATCCTGCTCACTGCAGGATCACTGAAGTTATCACACACACGCACATACACTTACTATTCTCCTCTTCTTCATCATCCTCGTTAAAGCTAAAGGAGAGAGTGCCACTCCCTTTCTTCTGCTTGGCTCTGCTCTTCTTGTCACTTGAACCACACAGAGACACAAGACATCATCACTCTAGGCACTACACACCTTCACTCTAGGCACTACACACACCCTCACTGCACACTACCTCACACCAGTTACTTCACACATCAGGCACTACATACATCACATCAGGCACTGCACACACCTTTACACCGGGCAATGCACACACATTCACACCAGGCACTACACACACAATCCCTGCACACATTCCATCATACACTACACATACATATCACACCAAACACTACACACACCATCACATTAGGCACTGCACAACATTCGACACATAACAACATCACAATGCCAACATATACATGTCTAGAGCAGCTGTCCTCCCCTATACTACACATGGCTGCCATGGAGACTAATATGAACATATACATGTCTAGAGCAGCTCTCCTCCCCTATACTACACATGGCTGCCATGGAGACTAATATGAACATATACATGTCTGGAGCAGCTGTCCTCCCCTATACTACACATGGCTGCCATGGAGACTAATATGAACATACACATGTCTGGAGCAGCTGTCCTCCCCTATACAACACATGGCTGCCACCATGGAGACTAATATGAACATATACATGTCTGAAGCAGCTGTCCTCCCCTATACAACACATGGCTGCCATGGAGACTAATATGAACATATACATGTCTGGAGCAGCTGTCCTTCCCTATACTACACATGGCTGCCATGGAGACTAATATGAACATACACATGTCTAGAGCAGCCCTATACTACACATGGCTGCCATGGTGAACACATACATGTCTAGAGCAGCTGTCCTCCCCTATACTACACATGGCTGCCATGGAGACTAATATGAACATACACATGTCTAGAGCAGCCCTATACTACACATGGCTGCCATGGAGACTAATATGAACACTGAGGGATGCCATTCTTCCTCACTCAGCAGCTTGTGGGAGCTGTGCTGCTATTTGCTTCTCCCGCTCCTTCACCAAGATGTCTCTCTTCTCCTTCATCTCCTCCAAGGTGACCAGTCCCACAGTGCTGGACTTGAGCTCCTCCTCCACTGCATCATAACTGTTGGAAAACTTAAGATTGACACTCTGAAACTTGCTCTTCAGCTGGTGGTCCTGCAGGATAGGAGGGGCAAGTCAAGAGAGAACAGGCCGGAGAACAAAGGCAGAGAGAAAAATGCATTGATGTTCTTGCCGACCCAACACTGTCCTGGAAGGTTCCTTGCCTTGGCTGTGTAAGGTTGAGGCAGGGCTAGGGCTGAGGCCTGGAATATGGATGAGGCCAGGCTAGGGCTGAAGTCAAGGAGGGCTGAGGCCAGGGCTATGGATGAGGACAGGGCTATGGATGAGACCAGGGCTAGGGCTGAAGTCAAGGAGGGCTGAGGCCAGGGGTAGGGTTGAGGCCAGGGGTAGGGTTGAGGCCAGGGCTATGGATGAGGCCAGGGCTAGGGCTGAAGTCAAGGAGGGCTGAGGCCAGGGCTAGGGCTGAAGTAAAGGAGGGCTGAGGCCAGGGCTATGGTTGAGGCAAGGACTAAGCTAGCGCTAGGGCATTGTTTGCCATAGGTTTCATAGGACAGCCTCAGCAATCCCACAAATTTGATGGGGGGGGGGGGGGGTTAGAGGAGCCCAGGAAGTGTATCAGTAGCTAAAGAAGAACATTAATAACTACGATAGGTAGCAACTTAGTTATAACTAACATCAGTAATCCTTTGCTTAATTTTTTCCAGATTCTCTTTTGCTTTCTCTCTCCTCTTGAGAAGGTTGACTGCTCTGGCCCCTTCAGAAGCTGCTCCCTTATAGTGCGCCATATTGCGCGTAGGAAATCGCTCCGCGAAACACAATTAGGTAAGAGATCACTAAAATTGAAAACACGATAATCATGAATGATGGCTTTGGAAATAACTTCCAAAAATGTGTGTAAGTGAAGAATGTCTCTGCTTTCATGTAAGTTCTTTTCTCCTTCTCCTTTTTCTTCTTCTTCTTTCTCCTTCTCCTTTTTCTTCTTCTTCTTTCTCCTTCTCAGTTGCTGAAGTTTGCCTTACCCACTTGGTACAATCACCTTAAAAACCTCACCATCAAGAGGTACTCACTTGGATACATCCACCACTTTCCTGACTCACTCACTGATTCCATTCCATGTGACCTCTTTGCACTTGTTTGTATGTGTGTGTGTGTGTGATTTAGTGTTTTTCTGGATCTTCCACAGGACTTCGTGCAGTACTTGACTAGTGATGGCTGTGTACTGCCAGCTGGGTGAGTTCAGAGACGTGTTTGCTTGCTCATATGAAGCATTTTCAAGCCCAGATGAGCTACTGTATTGTCAACCTACTTCAACCTATCTCAACCCAGTGTGGTATTGGTCCAGTGTGTGTCCTCATCTACTTCGACCTGGCCAAACCCAGTGTCTTTGCTGGGAGGTTATCTTAATATGTTCCGTTCCTCTTGCAGCTGCTGCCTCCCTTCTTTCCCGAGGACCAGCACGGAGGAAGAGGATGAGGAAGAAGATGAGGAGCGATGGAGTGACGATGATGAGGAAGATGAGGTTAAGGTACACTTACAGCACACACCATACACTACATCAAGCTGATCGGCTGCCACAGGTCAAAGGTTCCATGTGCTTAGGTACATGTAATATTATTAGTGCACAGGTTCTAGAGAAGAAAGTGCTTTGTGTGAGTACTTACTTAATATTCTTCCTCTGTGCATGTGGTACTGAACATTATTCAACATGACAGAAAGCCACACCCACACATGAGGAGTTACCCACCCAGATGAGGAGTTACCCCCCCAGATGAGGAGGTTACCCACCCAGATTAGCAGTTACCCACCAGATGAGGAGGTTACCCACGCAGATGAGGAGTTACCCACCCAGATGAGGAGTTACCCACCCAGATGAGGTGTTACCCACCCAGATGAGGAGATACCCACCCAGATGAGGAGCTACCCACCCAGATGAGGAGGTACCCACCCAGATGAGGAGATACCCACCCAGATGAGGGTTACCCACCCAGATGAGGAGGTACCCACCCAGATGAGGAGTTACCCACCCAGATGAGGAGATACCCACCCAGATGAGGTGTTACCCACCCAGATGAGGGAGTTACCCTCCCAGATGAGGAGTTACCCTCCCAGATGAGGAGTTACCCTCCCAGATGATGAGTTACCCTCCCAGATGAGGAGGTTACCCACTCAGATGAGGAGGTACCCACCAGATGAGGTGTTACCCACCCAGATGAGGGGTTACCCACCCAGATGAGGAGGTACCCACCCAGATGAGGAGTTACCCACCAGATGAGGTGTTACCCACCCAGATGAGGGAGTTACCCCCCCAGATGAGGAGGTACCCACCCAGATGAGGAGATACCCACCCAGATGAGGAGTTACCCACCCAGATGAGGAGATACCCACCCAGATGAGGTGTTACCCACCCAGATGAGGGAGTTACCCTCCCAGATGAGGAGTTACCCTCCCAGATGAGGAGTTACCCTCCCAGATGATGAGTTACCCTCCCAGATGAGGAGGTTACCCACTCAGATGAGGAGGTACCCACCAGATGAGGTGTTACCCACCCAGATGAGGGGTTACCCACCCAGATGAGGAGGTACCCACCCAGATGAGGAGTTACCCACCAGATGAGGTGTTACCCACCCAGATGAGGGAGTTACCCCCCCAGATGAGGAGGTACCCACCCAGATGAGGGGTTACCCACCCAGATGAGGAGTTACCCACCCAGATGAGGAGATACCCACCCAGATGAGGAGGTACCCTCCCAGATGAGGAGATACCCACCCAGATGAGGAGATACCCACCCAGATGAGGAGTTACCCACCCAGATGAGGAGGTTACCCACCCAGATGAGGAGGTACCCTCCCAGATGAGGAGGTACCCACCCAGATGAGGTGTTACCCACGCAGATGAGGAGTTACCCACGCAGATGAGGAGCTACCCACCCAGATGAGGAGGTTATCCACCCAGATGATGAGGATACCCACCCAGATGAGCAGTTACCCACCCAGATGAGGAGTTACCCACCCAGATGAGGAGTTACCCACCCAGATGAGGAGATACCCACCCAGATGAGGAGATACCCACCCAGATGAGGGATTTACCCACCCAGATGAGGTGTTACCCACGCAGATGAGCAGTTACCCACCAGATGAGGGAGTTACCCACCCAGATGAGTTACCCACCCAGATGAGGAAGTTACCCACCCAGATGAGTTACCCACCCAGATGAGGAGGTTACCCCCACCCAGATGAGGAGATACCCACCCAGATGAGGACCCAGATGAGTACCCACCAGATGAGGAAGTTACCCACCCAGATGAGGAGGTACCCACCCAGATGAGGAGTTACCCACCCAGATGAGGAGGTACCCACCAGATGTGGAGTTACCCACCCAGATGATGAGTTACCCACCCAGATGAGGAGTTACCCTCCCAGATGAGGAGATACCCACCCAGATGAGCAGTTACCCACACAGATGAGGAGGTTAGCCACCCAGATGAGGAGATACCCACACAGATGAGGAGCTACCCACCCAGATGAGGTGGTACGCACCCAGATGAGGAGTTACCCACCCAGATGAGGAGGTTACCCACGCAGATGAGGAGTTACCCACCCAGATGAGGAGTTACCCACCCAGATGAGGAGGTTACCCACGCAGATGAGGAGGTACCCACCCAGATGAGGAGGTCCCCCCCCCCCCCAGATGAGGGAGTTACCCACCCAGATGAGCAGTTACCCACCCAGATGAGGAGATACCCACCCAGATGAGGAGGTACCCACCCAGATGAGGAGGTACCCACCCAGATGAGGAGTTACCCACCCAGATGATGAGTTACCCACCCAGATGAGGAGTTACCCTCCCAGATGAGGTGTTACCCACCCAGATGAGGAGTTACCCACCCAGATGAGTGGTTACCCACCCAGATGATGAGTTACCCACCCAGATGAGGAGTTACCCTCCCAGATGAGGTGTTACCCACCCAGATGAGGAGGTACCCACCAGATGAAGAGTTACCCACCCAGATGAGGAGATACCCACCCAGATGAGGAGATACCCACCCAGATGAGGAAGTAACCCACCCAGATGAGGTGTTACCCACCCAGATGAGGAGTTACCCACCCAGATGAGGAGGTTTCCCACCCAGATGAGGAGGTACCCACCCAGATGAGGAGTTACCCACCCAGATGAGGTGTTACCCACCCAGATGAGGAGGTACCCACCCAGATGAGGAGGTACCCACCCAGATGAGGAGGTACCCACCCAGATGAGGAGATACCCACCCAGATGAGGAGTTACCCACCCAGATGAGGAGTTACCCACCCAGATGAGGAGATACGCACCCAGATGAGGAGGTACCCACCCAGATGAGGAGGTACCCACCCAGATGAGGAGTTACCCACCCAGATGAGGAGATACCCACCCAGATGAGGGTTACCCACCCAGATGAGGAGATACCCACCCAGATGAGGTTACCCACCCAGATGAAGAGGTTACCCACCCAGATGAGGAGGTACCCACCCAGATGAGGAGGTACCCACCCAGATGAGGGAGTACCCACCCAGATGAGGAGGTTAACCCACCCAGATGAGGAGTTACCCTCCCAGATGATGAGTTACCCTCCCAGATGAGGAGGTTACCCACTCAGATGAGGAGGTACCCACCAGATGAGGTGTTACCCACCCAGATGAGGGGTTACCCACCCAGATGAGGAGGTACCCACCCAGATGAGGAGTTACCCACCAGATGAGGTGTTACCCACCCAGATGAGGGAGTTACCCCCCCAGATGAGGAGGTACCCACCCAGATGAGGAGATACCCACCCAGATGAGGAGTTACCCACCCAGATGAGGAGATACCCACCCAGATGAGGTGTTACCCACCCAGATGAGGGAGTTACCCTCCCAGATGAGGAGTTACCCTCCCAGATGAGGAGTTACCCTCCCAGATGATGAGTTACCCTCCCAGATGAGGAGGTTACCCACTCAGATGAGGAGGTACCCACCAGATGAGGTGTTACCCACCCAGATGAGGGGTTACCCACCCAGATGAGGAGGTACCCACCCAGATGAGGAGTTACCCACCAGATGAGGTGTTACCCACCCAGATGAGGGAGTTACCCCCCCAGATGAGGAGTTACCCACCCAGATGAGGAGGTACCCACCCAGATGAGGAGGTACCCACCCAGATGAGGAGATACCCACCCAGATGAGGAGTTACCCACCCAGATGAGGAGGTACCCACCCAGATGAGGAGGTACCCACCCAGATGAGGAGGTTACCCACCCAGATGAGGAGTTACCCACCCAGATGTGGAGTTACCCACCAGATGAGGTTACCCACCCAGATGAAGAGTTACCCACCCAGATGAGGAGGTTACCCACCCAGATGAGTGGTTACCCACCCAGATGAGGAGGTACCCACCCAGATGAGGAGGTACCCACCCAGATGAGGAGATACCCACCCAGATGAGGAGTTACCCACCCAGATGAGGAGGTACCCACCCAGATGAGGAGGTACCCACCCAGATGAGGAGGTTACCCACCCAGATGAGGAGGTTACCCACCCAGATGAGGAGTTACCCACCCAGATGAGGAGATACCCACCCAGATGAGGTTACCCACCCAGATGAAGAGTTACCCACCCAGATGAGGAGGTTACCCACCCAGATGAGGAGTTACCCACCCAGATGAGGAGATACCCACCCAGATGAGGAGGTACCCACCCAGATGAGGAGGTACC
Organism: Cladorhizidae sp. MBARI D1340-BT2; assembly: GCA_028752905.1. Classification (NCBI taxonomy): domain Eukaryota; kingdom Metazoa; phylum Porifera; class Demospongiae; order Poecilosclerida; family Cladorhizidae; species Cladorhizidae sp. MBARI D1340-BT2. Next base: position 34,915,893 of record JAQNBH010000001.1, on the reverse strand, counting down.
CACCCAGATGAGGAGTTCCCCACCCAGATGAGGAGTTACCCACCCAGATGAGGAGGTTACCCACCCAGATGAGGAGGTACCCACCCAGATGAGGAGGTTACCCACCCAGATGAGGAGGTACCCACCCAGATGAGGAGGTACCCACCCAGATGAGGAGGTACCCACCCAGATGAGGACGTTACCCACCCAGATGAGGAGGTTACCCACCCAGATGAGGAGGTACCCACGCAGATGAGGAGTTTACCCACCCAGATGAGGAGATACTCACCCAGATGAGGAGGTACCCACCCAGATGAGGAGATACCCACCCAGATGAGGTGTTACCCACCCAGATGAGGAGTTACCCACCCAGATGAGGAGATACCCACCCAGATGATGAGTTACCCACGCAGATGAGGTGTTACCCACCCAGATGAGGAGGTACCCACCCAGATGAGGAGGTTACCCACCCAGATGAGGAGATACCCACCCAGATGAGGAGTTACCCACGCAGATGAGGTGTTACCCACCCAGATGAGGAGGTACCCACCCAGATGAGGAGGTTACCCACCCAGATGAGGAGTTACCCACCCAGATGAGGAGTTACCCACCCAGATGAGGAGTTACCCACCCAGTACCCACCCAGATGAGTAGTTACCCACCCACAGATGAGGAGGTACCCACCCAGATGAGGAGATACCCACCCAGATGAGGAGGTTACCCACCCAGATGAGGAGGTAACCCACCCAGATGAGGAGATACCCACCCAGATGAGGTTACCCACCCAGATGAGGTTACCCACCCAGATGAGGAGCTACCCACCCAGATGAGGAGGTACCCACACAGATGAGGAGGTTACCCACCCAGATGAGGAGATACCCACCCAGATGAAGAGTTACCCACCCAGATGAGGTTACCCACCCAGATGAAGAGTTACCCACCCAGATGAGGAGCCCACCCAGATGAGGAGCCCACCCAGATGAGGAGTACCCACCCAGATGAGGAGTTACCCACCCAGATGAGGAGGTACCCACCCAGATGAGGAGGTACCCACCCAGATGAGGAGGTACCCACCCAGATGAGGAGGTACCCACCCAGATGAGGAGGTTACCCACCCAGATGAGGTGTTACCCACCCAGATGAGGAGTTACCCACGCAGATGAGGTGTTACCCACCCAGATGAGGAGTTACCCACCCAGATGAGGAGATACCCACCCAGATGAGGAGTTACCCACCCAGATGAGGAGGTACCCACCCAGATGAGGGGGTTACCCACCCAGATGAGGAGGTACCCACCCAGATGATGAGTTACCCACCCAGATGAGGAGGTTACCCACCCAGATGAGGTGAGGAGATACCCACCCAGATGAGGAGTTACCCATCCAGATGAGGAATTACCTACCCAGATGAGGAGTTACCCATCCAGATGAGGAGTTACCCACCCAGATGAGGAGATACCCACCCAGATGAGGAGGTTACCCACCCAGATGAGGTGTTACCCACCCAGATGAGGAGATACCCACCTAGATGTGGAGGTTACCCACCCAGATGAGGAGGTACCCACCCAGATGAGGAGCTATCCACCCAGATTAGGAGTTACCCACCCAGATTAGGGATTAGGAGTTACCCACCCAAATTAGGAGTTACCCACCCAGATGAGGAGTTACCCACCCAGATGAGGAGATACCCACCCAGATGAGGAGTTACCCACCAGATGAGGAGGTAACCCACCCAGATGAGGAGGTTACCCACCCAGATGAGGAGGTACCCACCAGATGATGTGTTACCCACCCAGATGAGGAGTTACCCACCCAGATGAGGAGTTACCCACCCAGATGAGGAGATACCCACCAGATGATGTGTTACCCACCCAGATGAGGAGTTACCCACCCAGATGAGGAGGTACCCACCCAGATGAGGAGATACCCACCCAGATGAGGAGATACCCACCCAGATGAGGAGGTACCCACCCAGATGAGGTGTTACCCACCCAGATGAGGAGATACCCACCCAGATGAGGAGGTACCCACCCAGATGAGGTGTTACCCACCCAGATGAGGTGTTACCCACCCAGATGAGGAGGTACCCACCCAGATGAGGAGGTTACCCACCCAGATGAGGAGGTACCCACCCAGATGAGGTGTTACCCACCCAGATGAGGAGGTACCCACCCAGATGAGGTGTTACCCACCCAGATGAGGTGTTACCCACCCAGATGAGGAGGTACCCACCCAGATGAGGAGGTTACCCACCCAGATGAGGAGGTTACCCACCCAGATGAGGAGGTACCCACCCAGATGAGGTGTTACCCACCCAGATGAGGTGTTACCCACCCAGATGAGGAGGTACCCACCCAGATGAGGGAGTTACCCACCCAGATGAGGAGGTTACCCACCTAGATGAGGAGGTACCCACCCAGATGAGGAGGTACCCACCCAGATGAGGAGCTTACCCACCCAGATGATGGAGTTACCCACCCAGATGAGGAGTTCCCCACCCAGATGAGGAGGTACCCACGCAGATGAGGAGTTACCCACCCAGATGAGGAGGTACCCACCCAGATGAGGAGGTACCCACCCAGATGAGGAGATACCCACCCAGATGAGGAGTTACCCACCCAGATGAGGAGGTACCCACCCAGATGAGGAGGTACCCACCAAGATGAGGAGGTTACCCACCCAGATGAGGAGGTTACCCACCCAGATGTGGAGTTACCCACCCAGATGATGAGTTACCCACCCAGATGAGGAGTTACCCACCCAGATGAGGAGATACCCACCCAGATGAGGTTACCCACCCAGATGAAGAGTTACCCACCCAGATGAGGAGGTTACCCACCCAGATGAGGAGTTACCCTCCCAGATGAGGTGTTACCCACCCAGATGAGGAGATACCCACCCAGATGTGGACCAGATGAGGAGGTTACCCTCCCAGATGAGGAGGTTACCCACCCAGATGAGGAGGTTACCCACCCAGATGAGGTGTTACCCACCCAGATGAGGTGTTACCCACCCAGATGATGAGTTACCCACCCAGATGAGGAGGTTACCCACCCAGATGAGGAGGTACCCACCCAGATGAGGAGGTACCCACCCAGATGAGGAGGTACCCACCCAGATGAGGACGTTACCCACCCAGATGAGGAGGTTACCCACCCAGATGAGGAGGTACCCACCCAGATGAGGAGGTACCCACGCAGATGAGGAGTTTACCCACCCAGATGAGGAGATACTCACCCAGATGAGGAGGTACCCACCCAGATGAGGAGATACCCACCCAGATGAGGTGTTACCCACCCAGATGAGGAGGTACTCACCCAGATGAGGAGTTACCCACGCAGATGAGGAGGTTACCCACCCAGATGATGAGTTACCCACCCAGATGAGGAGTTACCCACGCAGATGAGGAGCTACCCACCCAGATGAGGAGTTACCCACCCAGATGAGGAGATACCCACCCAGATGATGAGTTACCCACGCAGATGAGGTGTTACCCACCCAGATGAGGAGGTACCCACCCAGATGAGGAGGTTACCCACCCAGATGAGGAGGTTACCCACCCAGATGAGTGGTTACCCACCCAGATGAGGAGTTACCCACCCAGTACCCACCCAGATGAGTAGTTACCCACCCACAGATGAGGAGGTACCCACCCAGATGAGGGGGTTACCCACCCAGATGAGGAGGTTACCCACCCAGATGAGGAGGTTACCCACCCAGATGAGGAGATACCCACCCAGATGAGTGGTTACCCACCCAGATGAGGAGTTACCCACGCAGATGAGGAGCTACCCACCCAGATGAGGAGGTACCCACCCAGATGAGGAGGTACCCACCCAGATGTGGAGTTACCCACCCAGATGAGGAGTTACCCACGCAGATGAGGAGCTACCCACCCAGATGAGGAGTTACCCACCCAGATGAGGAGATACCCACCCAGATGAGGAGTTACCCACCCAGTACCCACCCAGATGAGTAGTTACCCACCCACAGATGAGGAGGTACCCACCCAGATGAGTAGTTACCCACCCACAGATGAGGAGGTACCCACCCAGATGAGGAGATTACCCACCCAGATGTGGAGGTTACCCACCCAGATGAGGAGGTAACCCACCCAGATGAGGAGGTTACCCACCCAGATGAGGAGATACCCACCCAGATGAGGGAGTTACCCACCCAGATGAGGTGTTACCCACCCAGATGAGGAGATACCCACCCAGATGAGGAGTTACCCACCCAGATGAGGAGTTACCCACCCAGATGAGGAGGATACCCTACCTACCCAGATGAGGAGCTACCCACCCAGATGAGGTGTTACCCACCCAGATGAGGAGATACCCACCCAGATGAGGGGTTACCCACCCAGATGAGGAGGATACCCACCCAGATGTGGAGGTTACCCACCCAGATGAGGAGGTAACCCACCCAGATGAGGAGGTAACCCACCCAGATGAGGAGATACCCACCCAGATGAGGAGGTACCCACCCAGATGAGGAGTTACCCACCCAGATGAGGAGATACCCACCCAGATGAGGTGTTACCCACCCAGATGAGGTGTTACCCTCCCAGATGAGGAGATACCCACCCAGATGAGGAGGATACCCTACCTACCCAGATGAGGAGATACCCACCCAGATGAGGAGGTTACCCACCCAGATGAGGTGTTACCCACCCAGATGAGGAGGTACCCACCCAGATGAGGAGATACCCACCCAGATGAGGGGTTACCCACCCAGATGAGGAGATACCCACCCAGATGAGGAGTTACCCACCCAGATGAGGAGTTACCCACCCAGATGAGGAGGATACCCTACCTACCCAGATGAGGAGCTACCCACCCAGATGAGGAGATACCCACCCAGATGAGGAGGTACCCACCCAGATGAGGATTTACCCACCCAGATGAGGTTACCCACCCAGATGAGGAGCTACCCACCCAGATGAGGGGTTACCCACCCAGATGAGGAGATATCCACCCAGATGAGGTGTTACCCACCCAGATGAGGTGTTACCCACCCAGATGAGGGGTTACCCACCCAGATGAGGAGATACCCACCCAGATGAGGAGATACCCACCCAGATGAGGTGTTACCCACCCAGATGAGGTGTTACCCACCCAGATGAGGAGGTACCCACCCAGATGAAGAGGTTACCCACCCAGATGAGGGAGTTGCCCACCCAGATGAGCAGTTACCCACCCAGATGAGGAGATACCCACCCAGATGAGGAGTTACCCACCCAGATGAGGTGTTACCCACCCAGATGAGGAGGTAACCCACCCAGATGAGGAGATACCCACCCAGATGTGGACCAGATGAGGAGGTTACCCTCCCAGATGAGGAGGTTACCCACCCAGATGAGGAGGTACCCACCCAGATGAGGAGTTACCCACCCAGATGAGGAGGTACCCACCCACCCAGATGAGGAGATACCCACCCAGATGAGGAGATACCCACCCAGATGAGGGGTTACCCACCCAGATGAGGAGATACCCACCCAGATGAGGAGTTACCCACCCAGATGAGGAGTTACCCACCCAGATGAGGAGGATACCCTACCTACCCAGATGAGGAGCTACCCACCCAGATGAGGTGTTACCCACCCAGATGAGGAGATACCCACCCAGATGAGGGGTTACCCACCCAGATGAGGAGATACCCACCCAGATGAGGAGTTACCCTCCCAGATGAGGAGTTACCCTCCCAGATGAGGAGTTGCCCACCCAGATGAGGAGATTACCCACCCAGATGAGGAGGTACCCACCCAGATGAGGAGGTACCCACGCAGATGAGGAGTTTACCCACCCAGATGAGGAGATACTCACCCAGATGAGGAGGTACCCACCCAGATGAGGAGATACCCACCCAGATGAGGTGTTACCCACCCAGATGAGTGGTTACCCACCCAGATGAGGAGGTTACCCACCCAGATGAGGAGGTACTCACCCAGATGAGGAGGTTACCCACCCAGATGATGAGTTACCCACCCAGATGAGGAGTTACCCACGCAGATGAGGAGCTACCCACCCAAATGAGGAGATACCCACCCAGATGATGAGTTACCCACGCAGATGAGGTGTTACCCACCCAGATGAGGAGATACCCACCCAGATGAGGAGGTTACCCACCCAGATGAGGAGATACCCACCCAGATGAGGAGTTACCCACGCAGATGAGGTGTTACCCACCCAGATGAGGAGATACCCACCCAGATGAGGAGGTTACCCACGCAGATGAGGAGGTACCCACCCAGATGAGGAGGTTACCCACCCAGATGAGGAGTTACCCACCCAGATGAGGAGATACCCACCCAGATGAGGAGTTACCCACCCAGTACCCACCCAGATGAGTAGTTACCCACCCACAGATGAGGAGGTACCCACCCAGATGAGGAGGTACCCACCCAGATGAGGAGATTACCCACCCAGATGAGGAGCTACCCACCCAGATGAGGAGGTACCCACCCAGATGAGGAGTTACCCACCCAGATGAGGAGATACCCACCCAGATGAGGTGTTACCCACCCAGATGAGGTGTTACCCTCCCAGATGAGGAGATACCCACCCAGATGAGGGGTTACCCACCCAGATGAGGAGTTACCCACCCAGATGAGGAGGATACCCTACCTACCCAGATGAGGAGATACCCACCCAGATGAGGTGTTACCCACCCAGATGAGGTGTTACCCACCCAGATGAGTGGTTACCCACCCAGATGAGGTTACCCACCCAGATGAGCAGTTACCCACCCAGATGAGGAGGTTACCCACCCAGATGAGGGGTTACCCACACAGATGAGGAGATACCCACCCAGATGAGGAGCTACCCACCCAGATGAGGTGTTACCCACCCAGATGAGGAGGATACCCACCCAGATGAGGAGGTAACCCACCCAGATGAGGAGATACCCACCCAGATGAGGGAGTTACCCACCCAGATGAGGAGGTACCCACCCAGATGAGGAGTTACCCACCCAGATGAGGAGCTACCCACCCAGATGAGGAGGTACCCACCCAGATGAGGAGTTACCCACCCAGATGAGGAGATACCCACCCAGATGAGGTGTTACCCACCCAGATGAGGTGTTACCCTCCCAGATGAGGAGATACCCACCCAGATGAGGAGGATACCCTACCTACCCAGATGAGGAGATACCCACCCAGATGAGGTGTTACCCACCCAGATGAGGTGTTACCCACCCAGATGAGGAGGTTACCCACCCAGATGAGGAGATACCCACCCAGATGAGGGGTTACCCACCCAGATGAGGAGATACCCACCCAGATGAGGAGTTACCCACCCAGATGAGGAGTTACCCACCCAGATGAGGAGGATACCCTACCTACCCAGATGAGGAGCTACCCACCCAGATGAGGAGATACCCACCCAGATGAGGAGGTACCCACCCAGATGAGGAGTTACCCACCCAGATGAGGTTACCCACCCAGATGAGGAGCTACCCACCCAGATGAGGGGTTACCCACCCAGATGAGGAGATATCCACCCAGATGAGGAGCTACCCACCCAGATGAGGTGTTACCCACCCAGATGAGGGGTTACCCACCCAGATGAGGAGATACCCACCCAGATGAGGAGATACCCACCCAGATGAGGTGTTACCCACCCAGATGAGGTGTTACCCACCCAGATGAGGAGGTACCCACCCAGATGAAGAGGTTACCCACCCAGATGAGGGAGTTGCCCACCCAGATGAGCAGTTACCCACCCAGATGAGGAGATACCCACCCAGATGAGGAGTTACCCACCCAGATGAGGTGTTACCCACCCAGATAAGGAGGTAACCCACCCAGATAAGGAGCTACCCACCCAGATGAGGATGGGTGGGTCCTCATCTGGGTGGGTAACTCCTCATCTGGGTGGGTAGCTCCTCATCTGGGTGGGTATCTCCTCATCTGGGTGGGTAACTGCTCATCTGGGTGGGTACCTCCTCATCTGGGTGGGTATCTCCTCATCTGGGTGGGAAACTCCTCATCTGGGTGGGTAACTCATCATCTGGGTGGGTATCTCCTCATCTGGGTGGGTATCTCCTCATCTGGGTGGGTACCTCCTCATCTGGGTGGGAAACTCCTCATCTGGGTGGGTAACTCCCTCATCTGGGGGGGGGGGGGGGTACCTCCTCATCTGGGTGGGTAACACCTCATCTGGGTGGGTAACACCTCATCTGGGTGGGTACTCCTCATCTGGGTGGGCTCCTCATCTGGGTGGGCTCCTCATCTGGGTGGGTAACTCTTCATCTGGGTGAGTACCTCCTCATCTGGGTGAGTATCTCCTCATCTGGGTGGGTACCTCCTCATCTGGGTGAGTATCTCCTCATCTGGGTGGGTAAACTCCTCATCTGCATGGGTACCTCCTCATCTGGGTGGGTACCTCCTCATCTGGGTGGGTAACCTCCTCATCTGGGTGGGTAACGTCCTCATCTGGGTGGGTAATCTCCTCATCTGGGTGGGCAACTCCTCATCTGGGAGGGTAACTCCTCATCTGGGTGGGTATCTCCTCATCTGGGTGGGTAACCCCTCATCTGGGTGGGTATCTCCTCATCTGGGTGGGTAACACCTCATCTGGGTGGGTAGCTCCTCATCTGGGTAGGTAGGGTATCCTCCTCATCTGGGTGGGTAACTCCTCATCTGGGTGGGTAACTCCTCATCTGGGTGGGTATCTCCTCATCTGGGTGGGTAACCCCTCATCTGGGTGGGTATCTCCTCATCTGGGTGGGTACCTCCTCATCTGGGAGGGTAACACCTCATCTGGGTGGGTAACACCTCATCTGGGTGGGTATCTCCTCATCTGGGTAGGTACCCACCCAGATGAGGTGTTACCCACCCAGATGAGTGGTTACCCACCCAGATGAGGAGGTACTCACCCAGATGAGGAGATACCCACCCAGATGAGGTGTTACCCACCCAGATGAGTGGTTACCCACCCAGATGAGGAGATACCCACCCAGATGAAGAGTTACCCACCCAGATGAGGTTACCCACCCAGATGAAGAGTTACCCACCCAGATGAGGAGCCCACCCAGATGAGGAGCCCACCCAGATGAGGAGTACCCACCCAGATGATGTGTTACCCACCCAGATGAGGTGTTACCCACCCAGATGAGGAGGTACCCCCCCCCCCCCCCAGATGAGGGAGTTACCCACCCAGATGAGGAGTTTCCCACCCAGATGAGGAGGTACCCACCCAGATGAGGAGATACCCACCCAGATGAGGAGATACCCACCCAGATGATGAGTTACCCACCCAGATGAGGAGTTTCCCACCCAGATGAGGAGATACCCACCCAGATGAGCAGTTACCCACCCAGATGAGGTGTTACCCACCCAGATGAGGAGATACCCACCCAGATGAGGAGGTACCCACCCAGATGAGCAGTTACCCACCCAGATGAGGAGTTACCCACCCAGATGAGGAGTTACCCACCCAGATGAGGACCCACCCAGATGAGATGTTACCCACCCAGATGAGGAAGTTACCCACCCAGATGAGGTGAGGAGATACCCACCCAGATGAGGAGTTACCCATCCAGATGAGGAATTACCTACCCAGATGAGGAGTTACCCATCCAGATGAGGAGGTTACCCACCCAGATGAGTGGTTACCCACCCAGATGAGGTGTTACCCACCCAGATGAGGAGATACCCACCTAGATGTGGAGGTTACCCACCCAGATGAGGAGGTACCCACCCAGATGAGGAGCTATCCACCCAGATTAGGAGTTACCCACCCAGATTAGGGATTAGGAGTTACCCACCCAAATTAGGAGTTACCCACCCAGATGAGGAGTTACCCACCCAGATGAGGAGATACTCACCCAGATGAGGAGTTACCCACCCAGATGAGGAGATACTCACCCAGATGAGGAGATACTCACCCAGATGAGGAGGTACCCACCAGATGATGTGTTACCCACCCAGATGTGGAGTTACCCACCCAGATGAGGAGGTTACCCACCCAGATGAGGATGTTAGCCACCCAGATGAGGAGATACCCCTCCAGATGAGGAGATACCCACCCAGATGAGGAGTTCCCCACCCAGATGAGGAGATACTCACCCAGATGAGGAGGAACCCACCCAGATGAGGAGTTACCCACCCAGATGAGGAGTTACCCACCCAGATGAGGAGGTTACCCACCCAGATGAGGAGGTACCCACCCAGATGATGAGTTACCCACCCAGATGAGGAGGTTACCCACGCAGATGAGGAGGTTACCCACCCAGATGAGGAGGTACCCACCCAGATGAGGAGGTACCCACCCAGATGAGGAGGTACCCACCCAGATGAGGACGTTACCCACCCAGATGAGGAGATACTCACCCAGATGAGGAGGTACCCACCCAGATGAGGAGATACCCACCCAGATGAGGTGTTACCCACCCAGATGAGGAGTTACCCACCCAGATGAGGAGATACCCACCCAGATGATGAGTTACCCACGCAGATGAGGTGTTACCCACCCAGATGAGGAGGTACCCACCCAGATGAGGAGGTTACCCACCCAGATGAGGAGATACCCACCCAGATGAGGAGTTACCCACGCAGATGAGGTGTTACCCACCCAGATGAGGAGGTACCCACCCAGATGAGGAGGTTACCCACCCAGATGAGGAGTTACCCACCCAGATGAGGAGTTACCCACCCAGATGAGGAGTTACCCACCCAGTACCCACCCAGATGAGTAGTTACCCACCCACAGATGAGGAGGTACCCACCCAGATGAGGAGATACCCACCCAGATGAGGAGGTTACCCACCCAGATGAGGAGGTAACCCACCCAGATGAGGAGATACCCACCCAGATGAGGTTACCCACCCAGATGAGGTTACCCACCCAGATGAGGAGCTACCCACCCAGATGAGGAGGTACCCACACAGATGAGGAGGTTACCCACCCAGATGAGGAGATACCCACCCAGATGAAGAGTTACCCACCCAGATGAGGTTACCCACCCAGATGAAGAGTTACCCACCCAGATGAGGAGCCCACCCAGATGAGGAGCCCACCCAGATGAGGAGTACCCACCCAGATGAGGAGTTACCCACCCAGATGAGGAGGTACCCACCCAGATGAGGAGGTACCCACCCAGATGAGGAGGTACCCACCCAGATGAGGAGGTACCCACCCAGATGAGGAGGTTACCCACCCAGATGAGGTGTTACCCACCCAGATGAGGAGTTACCCACGCAGATGAGGTGTTACCCACCCAGATGAGGAGTTACCCACCCAGATGAGGAGATACCCACCCAGATGAGGAGTTACCCACCCAGATGAGGAGGTACCCACCCAGATGAGGGGGTTACCCACCCAGATGAGGAGGTACCCACCCAGATGATGAGTTACCCACCCAGATGAGGAGGTTACCCACCCAGATGAGGTGAGGAGATACCCACCCAGATGAGGAGTTACCCATCCAGATGAGGAATTACCTACCCAGATGAGGAGTTACCCATCCAGATGAGGAGTTACCCACCCAGATGAGGAGATACCCACCCAGATGAGGAGGTTACCCACCCAGATGAGTGGTTACCCACCCAGATGAGGTGTTACCCACCCAGATGAGGAGATACCCACCTAGATGTGGAGGTTACCCACCCAGATGAGGAGGTACCCACCCAGATGAGGAGCTATCCACCCAGATTAGGAGTTACCCACCCAGATTAGGGATTAGGAGTTACCCACCCAAATTAGGAGTTACCCACCCAGATGAGGAGTTACCCACCCAGATGAGGAGATACCCACCCAGATGAGGAGTTACCCACCAGATGAGGAGGTAACCCACCCAGATGAGGAGGTTACCCACCCAGATGAGGAGGTACCCACCAGATGATGTGTTACCCACCCAGATGAGGAGTTACCCACCCAGATGAGGAGTTACCCACCCAGATGAGGAGATACCCACCAGATGATGTGTTACCCACCCAGATGAGGAGTTACCCACCCAGATGAGGAGGTACCCACCCAGATGAGGAGATACCCACCCAGATGAGGAGATACCCACCCAGATGAGGAGGTACCCACCCAGATGAGGTGTTACCCACCCAGATGAGGAGATACCCACCCAGATGAGGAGGTACCCACCCAGATGAGGTGTTACCCACCCAGATGAGGTGTTACCCACCCAGATGAGGAGGTACCCACCCAGATGAGGAGGTTACCCACCCAGATGAGGAGGTACCCACCCAGATGAGGTGTTACCCACCCAGATGAGGAGGTACCCACCCAGATGAGGTGTTACCCACCCAGATGAGGTGTTACCCACCCAGATGAGGAGGTACCCACCCAGATGAGGAGGTTACCCACCCAGATGAGGAGGTTACCCACCCAGATGAGGAGGTACCCACCCAGATGAGGTGTTACCCACCCAGATGAGGTGTTACCCACCCAGATGAGGAGGTACCCACCCAGATGAGGGAGTTACCCACCCAGATGAGGAGGTTACCCACCTAGATGAGGAGGTACCCACCCAGATGAGGAGTTACCCACCCAGATGAGGAGTTACCCACCCAGATGAGGAGCTTACCCACCCAGATGATGGAGTTACCCACCCAGATGAGGAGTTCCCCACCCAGATGAGGAGGTACCCACGCAGATGAGGAGTTACCCACCCAGATGAGGAGGTACCCACCCAGATGAGGAGGTACCCACCCAGATGAGGAGATACCCACCCAGATGAGGAGTTACCCACCCAGATGAGGAGGTACCCACCCAGATGAGGAGGTACCCACCAAGATGAGGAGGTTACCCACCCAGATGAGGAGGTTACCCACCCAGATGTGGAGTTACCCACCCAGATGATGAGTTACCCACCCAGATGAGGAGTTACCCACCCAGATGAGGAGATACCCACCCAGATGAGGTTACCCACCCAGATGAAGAGTTACCCACCCAGATGAGGAGGTTACCCACCCAGATGAGGAGATACCCACCCAGATGTGGACCAGATGAGGAGGTTACCCACCCAGATGAGGAGGTTACCCACCCAGATGAGGTGTTACCCACCCAGATGAGGTGTTACCCACCCAGATGATGAGTTACCCACCCAGATGAGGAGGTTACCCACCCAGATGAGGAGGTACCCACCCAGATGAGGAGGTACCCACCCAGATGAGGAGGTACCCACCCAGATGAGGACGTTACCCACCCAGATGAGGAGGTTACCCACCCAGATGAGGAGGTACCCACCCAGATGAGGAGGTACCCACGCAGATGAGGAGTTTACCCACCCAGATGAGGAGATACTCACCCAGATGAGGAGGTACCCACCCAGATGAGGAGATACCCACCCAGATGAGGTGTTACCCACCCAGATGAGGAGGTACTCACCCAGATGAGGAGTTACCCACGCAGATGAGGAGGTTACCCACCCAGATGATGAGTTACCCACCCAGATGAGGAGTTACCCACGCAGATGAGGAGCTACCCACCCAGATGAGGAGTTACCCACCCAGATGAGGAGATACCCACCCAGATGATGAGTTACCCACGCAGATGAGGTGTTACCCACCCAGATGAGGAGGTACCCACCCAGATGAGGAGGTTACCCACCCAGATGAGGAGGTTACCCACCCAGATGAGTGGTTACCCACCCAGATGAGGAGTTACCCACCCAGTACCCACCCAGATGAGTAGTTACCCACCCACAGATGAGGAGGTACCCACCCAGATGAGGGGGTTACCCACCCAGATGAGGAGGTTACCCACCCAGATGAGGAGGTTACCCACCCAGATGAGGAGATACCCACCCAGATGAGTGGTTACCCACCCAGATGAGGAGTTACCCACGCAGATGAGGAGCTACCCACCCAGATGAGGAGGTACCCACCCAGATGAGGAGGTACCCACCCAGATGTGGAGTTACCCACCCAGATGAGGAGTTACCCACGCAGATGAGGAGCTACCCACCCAGATGAGGAGTTACCCACCCAGATGAGGAGATACCCACCCAGATGAGGAGTTACCCACCCAGTACCCACCCAGATGAGTAGTTACCCACCCACAGATGAGGAGGTACCCACCCAGATGAGTAGTTACCCACCCACAGATGAGGAGGTACCCACCCAGATGTGGAGGTTACCCACCCAGATGAGGAGGTAACCCACCCAGATGAGGAGGTTACCCACCCAGATGAGGAGATACCCACCCAGATGAGGGAGTTACCCACCCAGATGAGGTGTTACCCACCCAGATGAGGAGATACCCACCCAGATGAGGAGTTACCCACCCAGATGAGGAGTTACCCACCCAGATGAGGAGGATACCCTACCTACCCAGATGAGGAGCTACCCACCCAGATGAGGTGTTACCCACCCAGATGAGGAGATACCCACCCAGATGAGGGGTTACCCACCCAGATGAGGAGGATACCCACCCAGATGTGGAGGTTACCCACCCAGATGAGGAGGTAACCCACCCAGATGAGGAGGTAACCCACCCAGATGAGGAGATACCCACCCAGATGAGGAGGTACCCACCCAGATGAGGAGTTACCCACCCAGATGAGGAGATACCCACCCAGATGAGGTGTTACCCACCCAGATGAGGTGTTACCCTCCCAGATGAGGAGATACCCACCCAGATGAGGAGGATACCCTACCTACCCAGATGAGGAGATACCCACCCAGATGAGGAGGTTACCCACCCAGATGAGGTGTTACCCACCCAGATGAGGAGGTACCCACCCAGATGAGGAGATACCCACCCAGATGAGGGGTTACCCACCCAGATGAGGAGATACCCACCCAGATGAGGAGTTACCCACCCAGATGAGGAGTTACCCACCCAGATGAGGAGGATACCCTACCTACCCAGATGAGGAGCTACCCACCCAGATGAGGAGATACCCACCCAGATGAGGAGGTACCCACCCAGATGAGGATTTACCCACCCAGATGAGGTTACCCACCCAGATGAGGAGCTACCCACCCAGATGAGGGGTTACCCACCCAGATGAGGAGATATCCACCCAGATGAGGTGTTACCCACCCAGATGAGGTGTTACCCACCCAGATGAGGGGTTACCCACCCAGATGAGGAGATACCCACCCAGATGAGGAGATACCCACCCAGATGAGGTGTTACCCACCCAGATGAGGTGTTACCCACCCAGATGAGGAGGTACCCACCCAGATGAAGAGGTTACCCACCCAGATGAGGGAGTTGCCCACCCAGATGAGCAGTTACCCACCCAGATGAGGAGATACCCACCCAGATGAGGAGTTACCCACCCAGATGAGGTGTTACCCACCCAGATGAGGAGGTAACCCACCCAGATGAGGAGATACCCACCCAGATGTGGACCAGATGAGGAGGTTACCCTCCCAGATGAGGAGGTTACCCACCCAGATGAGGAGGTACCCACCCAGATGAGGAGTTACCCACCCAGATGAGGAGGTACCCACCCACCCAGATGAGGAGATACCCACCCAGATGAGGAGATACCCACCCAGATGAGGGGTTACCCACCCAGATGAGGAGATACCCACCCAGATGAGGAGTTACCCACCCAGATGAGGAGTTACCCACCCAGATGAGGAGGATACCCTACCTACCCAGATGAGGAGCTACCCACCCAGATGAGGTGTTACCCACCCAGATGAGGAGATACCCACCCAGATGAGGGGTTACCCACCCAGATGAGGAGATACCCACCCAGATGAGGAGTTACCCTCCCAGATGAGGAGTTACCCTCCCAGATGAGGAGTTGCCCACCCAGATGAGGAGATTACCCACCCAGATGAGGAGGTACCCACCCAGATGAGGAGGTACCCACGCAGATGAGGAGTTTACCCACCCAGATGAGGAGATACTCACCCAGATGAGGAGGTACCCACCCAGATGAGGAGATACCCACCCAGATGAGGTGTTACCCACCCAGATGAGTGGTTACCCACCCAGATGAGGAGGTTACCCACCCAGATGAGGAGGTACTCACCCAGATGAGGAGGTTACCCACCCAGATGATGAGTTACCCACCCAGATGAGGAGTTACCCACGCAGATGAGGAGCTACCCACCCAAATGAGGAGATACCCACCCAGATGATGAGTTACCCACGCAGATGAGGTGTTACCCACCCAGATGAGGAGATACCCACCCAGATGAGGAGGTTACCCACCCAGATGAGGAGATACCCACCCAGATGAGGAGTTACCCACGCAGATGAGGTGTTACCCACCCAGATGAGGAGATACCCACCCAGATGAGGAGGTTACCCACGCAGATGAGGAGGTACCCACCCAGATGAGGAGGTTACCCACCCAGATGAGGAGTTACCCACCCAGATGAGGAGATACCCACCCAGATGAGGAGTTACCCACCCAGTACCCACCCAGATGAGTAGTTACCCACCCACAGATGAGGAGGTACCCACCCAGATGAGGAGGTACCCACCCAGATGAGGAGATTACCCACCCAGATGAGGAGCTACCCACCCAGATGAGGAGGTACCCACCCAGATGAGGAGTTACCCACCCAGATGAGGAGATACCCACCCAGATGAGGTGTTACCCACCCAGATGAGGTGTTACCCTCCCAGATGAGGAGATACCCACCCAGATGAGGGGTTACCCACCCAGATGAGGAGTTACCCACCCAGATGAGGAGGATACCCTACCTACCCAGATGAGGAGATACCCACCCAGATGAGGTGTTACCCACCCAGATGAGGTGTTACCCACCCAGATGAGTGGTTACCCACCCAGATGAGGTTACCCACCCAGATGAGGGGTTACCCACACAGATGAGGAGATACCCACCCAGATGAGGAGCTACCCACCCAGATGAGGTGTTACCCACCCAGATGAGGAGGATACCCACCCAGATGAGGAGGTAACCCACCCAGATGAGGAGATACCCACCCAGATGAGGGAGTTACCCACCCAGATGAGGAGGTACCCACCCAGATGAGGAGTTACCCACCCAGATGAGGAGGTACCCACCCAGATGAGGAGTTACCCACCCAGATGAGGAGATACCCACCCAGATGAGGTGTTACCCACCCAGATGAGGTGTTACCCTCCCAGATGAGGAGATACCCACCCAGATGAGGAGGATACCCTACCTACCCAGATGAGGAGATACCCACCCAGATGAGGTGTTACCCACCCAGATGAGGTGTTACCCACCCAGATGAGGAGGTTACCCACCCAGATGAGGAGATACCCACCCAGATGAGGAGTTACCCACCCAGATGAGGAGTTACCCACCCAGATGAGGAGGATACCCTACCTACCCAGATGAGGAGCTACCCACCCAGATGAGGAGATACCCACCCAGATGAGGAGGTACCCACCCAGATGAGGAGTTACCCACCCAGATGAGGTTACCCACCCAGATGAGGAGCTACCCACCCAGATGAGGGGTTACCCACCCAGATGAGGAGATATCCACCCAGATGAGGAGCTACCCACCCAGATGAGGTGTTACCCACCCAGATGAGGGGTTACCCACCCAGATGAGGAGATACCCACCCAGATGAGGAGATACCCACCCAGATGAGGTGTTACCCACCCAGATGAGGTGTTACCCACCCAGATGAGGAGGTACCCACCCAGATGAAGAGGTTACCCACCCAGATGAGGGAGTTGCCCACCCAGATGAGCAGTTACCCACCCAGATGAGGAGATACCCACCCAGATGAGGAGTTACCCACCCAGATGAGGTGTTACCCACCCAGATAAGGAGGTAACCCACCCAGATAAGGAGCTACCCACCCAGATGAGGATGGGTGGGTCCTCATCTGGGTGGGTAACTCCTCATCTGGGTGGGTAGCTCCTCATCTGGGTGGGTATCTCCTCATCTGGGTGGGTAACTGCTCATCTGGGTGGGTACCTCCTCATCTGGGTGGGTATCTCCTCATCTGGGTGGGAAACTCCTCATCTGGGTGGGTAACTCATCATCTGGGTGGGTATCTCCTCATCTGGGTGGGTATCTCCTCATCTGGGTGGGTACCTCCTCATCTGGGTGGGAAACTCCTCATCTGGGTGGGTAACTCCCTCATCTGGGGGGGGGGGGGTACCTCCTCATCTGGGTGGGTAACACCTCATCTGGGTGGGTAACACCTCATCTGGGTGGGTACTCCTCATCTGGGTGGGCTCCTCATCTGGGTGGGCTCCTCATCTGGGTGGGTAACTCTTCATCTGGGTGAGTACCTCCTCATCTGGGTGAGTATCTCCTCATCTGGGTGGGTACCTCCTCATCTGGGTGAGTATCTCCTCATCTGGGTGGGTAAACTCCTCATCTGCATGGGTACCTCCTCATCTGGGTGGGTACCTCCTCATCTGGGTGGGTAACCTCCTCATCTGGGTGGGTAACGTCCTCATCTGGGTGGGTAATCTCCTCATCTGGGTGGGCAACTCCTCATCTGGGAGGGTAACTCCTCATCTGGGTGGGTATCTCCTCATCTGGGTGGGTAACCCCTCATCTGGGTGGGTATCTCCTCATCTGGGTGGGTAACACCTCATCTGGGTGGGTAGCTCCTCATCTGGGTAGGTAGGGTATCCTCCTCATCTGGGTGGGTAACTCCTCATCTGGGTGGGTAACTCCTCATCTGGGTGGGTATCTCCTCATCTGGGTGGGTAACCCCTCATCTGGGTGGGTATCTCCTCATCTGGGTGGGTACCTCCTCATCTGGGAGGGTAACACCTCATCTGGGTGGGTAACACCTCATCTGGGTGGGTATCTCCTCATCTGGGTAGGTACCCACCCAGATGAGGTGTTACCCACCCAGATGAGTGGTTACCCACCCAGATGAGGAGGTACTCACCCAGATGAGGAGATACCCACCCAGATGAGGTGTTACCCACCCAGATGAGTGGTTACCCACCCAGATGAGGAGATACCCACCCAGATGAAGAGTTACCCACCCAGATGAGGTTACCCACCCAGATGAAGAGTTACCCACCCAGATGAGGAGCCCACCCAGATGAGGAGCCCACCCAGATGAGGAGTACCCACCCAGATGATGTGTTACCCACCCAGATGAGGTGTTACCCACCCAGATGAGGAGGTACCCCCCCCCCCCCCAGATGAGGGAGTTACCCACCCAGATGAGGAGTTTCCCACCCAGATGAGGAGGTACCCACCCAGATGAGGAGATACCCACCCAGATGAGGAGATACCCACCCAGATGATGAGTTACCCACCCAGATGAGGAGTTTCCCACCCAGATGAGGAGATACCCACCCAGATGAGCAGTTACCCACCCAGATGAGGTGTTACCCACCCAGATGAGGAGATACCCACCCAGATGAGGAGGTACCCACCCAGATGAGCAGTTACCCACCCAGATGAGGAGTTACCCACCCAGATGAGGAGTTACCCACCCAGATGAGGACCCACCCAGATGAGATGTTACCCACCCAGATGAGGAAGTTACCCACCCAGATGAGGTGAGGAGATACCCACCCAGATGAGGAGTTACCCATCCAGATGAGGAATTACCTACCCAGATGAGGAGTTACCCATCCAGATGAGGAGGTTACCCACCCAGATGAGTGGTTACCCACCCAGATGAGGTGTTACCCACCCAGATGAGGAGATACCCACCTAGATGTGGAGGTTACCCACCCAGATGAGGAGGTACCCACCCAGATGAGGAGCTATCCACCCAGATTAGGAGTTACCCACCCAGATTAGGGATTAGGAGTTACCCACCCAAATTAGGAGTTACCCACCCAGATGAGGAGTTACCCACCCAGATGAGGAGATACTCACCCAGATGAGGAGTTACCCACCCAGATGAGGAGATACTCACCCAGATGAGGAGATACTCACCCAGATGAGGAGGTACCCACCAGATGATGTGTTACCCACCCAGATGTGGAGTTACCCACCCAGATGAGGAGGTTACCCACCCAGATGAGGATGTTAGCCACCCAGATGAGGAGATACCCCTCCAGATGAGGAGATACCCACCCAGATGAGGAGTTCCCCACCCAGATGAGGAGATACTCACCCAGATGAGGAGGAACCCACCCAGATGAGGAGTTACCCACCCAGATGAGTAGGTTACCCACCCAGATGAGGAGTTGCCCACCCAGATGAGGAGATACCCACCCAGATGATGAGTTACCCACCCAGATGAGGTGTTACCCACCCAGATGAGGAGATACCCACCCAGATGAGGAGTTACCCAGCCAGATGAGGAGTTCCCCACCCAGATGAGGAGGTTACCCACCCATATGAGGACGTTACCCACCCAGATGAGGAGTTACCCACCCAGATGAGGTGTTACCCACCCAGATGAGGAGATACCCACCCAGATGAGGAGGTTACCCACTCAGATGATGAGTTACCCACCCAGATGAGGAGTTACCCACCCAGATGAGGAGTTGTCCAGCCAGATGAGGAGTTACCCACCCAGATGAGGAGTTACCCACCCAGATGAGGAGTTACCTTCCCAGATGAGGAGGTACCCACCCAGATGAGTTACCCACCCAGATGAGGAGTTACCCACCCAGATGAGGAGGTTACCCACCCAGATGAGGAGTTACCCACCCAGATGAGGAGGTACCCACCCAGATGAGGAGATACCCACCCAGATGAGGGAGTTACCCACCCAGATGATGAGATACCCACCCAGATGAGGAGATACCCACCCAGATGATGAGATACCCACCCAGATGAGGAGTTACCCACCCAGATGAGGAGATACCCACCCAGATGAGGAGGTACCCACCCAGATGAGGAGATACCCACCCAGATGAGGAGGTACCCACCCAGATGAGGAGATTACCCCCCCAGATGAGGACGTTACCCACCCAGATGAGCAGTTACCCACCCAGATGAGGAGATACCCACCCAGATGAGGAGGTACCCACCCAGATGAGGAGATACCCACCCAGATGAGGAGGTACCCACCAGATGAGGAGGTTATCCACCCAGATGAGGAGTTACCCACCCAGATGAGGGGGTTACCCACCCAGATGAGTGGTTACCCACCCAGATGAGGAGGTACCCACCCAGATGAGGAGGTACCCACCCAGATGAGGAGATACCCACCCAGATGAGGAGGTACCCACCCAGATGAGGTGTTACCCACCCAGATGAGGAGTTACCCACCCAGATGAGGAGGTACCCACCCAGATGAGGTGTTACCCACCCAGATGAGGTGTTACCCACCCAGATGAGGAGGTTACCCACCCAGATGAGGAGGTACCCACCCAGATGAGGAGATACCCACCCAGATGAGGAGTTACCCACCCAGATGAGGATGTTACCCACCCAGATGAGGAGTTACCCACCCAGATGTGGAGTTACCCACCCAGATGATGAGTTACCCACCCAGATGAGGTGTTACCCACCCAGATGAGGAGATACCCACCCATATGAGGGAGTTACCCACCCAGATGAGGAGTTACCCACCCAGATGAGGTGTTACCCACCCAGATGAGGTGTTACCCACCCAGATGAGGAGGTTCCCACCCAGATGAGGAGGCTACCCACACAGATGAGGAGGATACCCACCCAGATGAGGAGTTACCCACCCAGATGAGCAGTTACCCACCCAGATGAGGAGGTACCCACACAGATGAGGAAGTTACCCACCCAGATGAGGAGTTACCCACCCAGATGAGGAGGTTACCCACCCAGATGAGGAGGAGTTGAAAAGCAGTTTGCGTTGAGACGTACATTTCTATATGACAAGAGACCTCAACTTCCCTGGGACCATCACCTGAACCTCCACAGACTTGACCGAGCTCCCCTCTCCCTGGGACCATCACCTGAACCTCCACAGACTAGACTGTGCTCCCCTCTCCCTGGGACCATCACCTGAACCTCAACAGACTTGACCGAGCTCCACTCTCCCTGGGACCATCACTTGAACTCCTCCAATAGCAAAATGGGTGCAATGTTGAAAGAGCAATCCAGTTAAGGCCTGGAGCATCTTAGAGAACCTGAGATGCTACGGACAGATGTGAGCCTCCTTGCTGGACCAGAGGTCCTGACTCACATCACACCTGCTGGTGTCGTGTGGACCAGAGGTCCTGACTCACATCACACCTGCTGGTGTCATATGGACCAGAGGTTCTCACTCACATCACACCTGCTGGTGTCATGTGGACCAGAGGTTCTCACTCACATCACACCTGCTGGTGTCATGTGGACCAGAGGTTCTCACTCACATCACACCTGCTGGTGTCATGTGCACCAGAGGTTCTCACTCACATCACACCTGCTGGTGTCATGTGGACCAGAGGTTCTCACTCACATCACACCTGCTGGTGTCATGTGCACCAGAGGTTCTCACTCACATCACACCTGCTGGTGTCATGTAGTGTGAGGTGATGTCTTGGAAATTACCAGTTATTGTGAGTGAGGACCAAGCGAATATTGGGGCTCTGTGCGACAGATTCTTGCACCCATGGATGGGAACTTCGCAGGTCGTAGGGTTGGGTAGGAGTGAACCTCTCAACAAAAAATGCTTTATGCTGAACCATCCAAATGGCACACTTCACACTCACATGCATGCACGCACACACATACATGCACATGCACGCATGCACACACACATGCACACACGCACATGCACACACATGCACACACATTCACACACATGCACTCACATGCATGCACATGCATGTGTGTCTTCTACTCTAGAGCACTTTGTTCATTACTTTGTTATATGATATGATATACGCGTGTGGTGTGTGTGTGGTGTGTGGTGTGTGTGTGTGTTGTGTGTGTGTGTGTGTGGTGTGTGTGTGGATAGGTTCCTGCATTCCCTGATCTTATAAAGCAAATGTCAAAGGCCATTACAGAATTGGGTCCTGGTGGTGTCTTTCCTAAACTGAACTGGAGTGCTCCTAAGGTAATGCTGTGGGTGGAGGGGGCTCCCCGGCCGGAGCGGTCCTTAAGTTAATGGTGTGTGTGTGTGTGGTGGGAGGCATAGTGTGTGTGTGTGTGTGTGGTGGGAGGCATAGTGTGTGTGTGTGTGTGTGGTGGGAGGCATAGTGTGTGTGTGTGTGTGTGTGGTGGGAGGCATAGTGTGTGTGTGTGTGTGTATGGTAGGGAGGCATACTCTACTGTGCTTGAGGTTTGTTTGCTGCTCGGTATTGGTGGGTAAAGGTATTGCAGTGTTTCATACAGGGACCTGGGATGTCCCCCCCCCCCCCCCCCCAGGATTTTCAAAAATTATGATGTCATAGTGCAACATTGACATTGACATTTTGCTAACATTATAGTAATTTAGAAAACAATTTTATAAAGCAATACGACGATTTTTCTCCTTGAATATGTCCAAAATTGCACTAAAATCTACTGAGTCAGTTCAGGCCCTTCAATTGCGATTCGCATGAGCCTAGCAAGGTTGATGTCACTTAGTCTATTTCGAAGATGTGTCTTCACAATCTTCATCCGACTAAAAGAACGTTCGACAGTAGCTGTTGCAATTGGAAGAGTTAGCAAAATATCCAGTAACTTGAAAATCTCTGGGAAGATCTCTTTGTATGCTCCTGAAAGCTCCATCTCTGTCTTCATATCCTGTAGAGTGGGTAGTTTACTTAGTTTCTTTTTCTCCATCATTTTCTTCTTCTCTTGTGCCAAGACTCTCTTAAAAACTCTCCACTCAGCAAAGATTTCTTCTCCATCCACGAGAGGTGGAGAAGTGAAGGTTTCCCCATCAAACTCTACAGTTGCTTCTTTCCCATAGAAGTTAACTAGAGTTTGCAGTTGTGGATTGCCATACTCAAGAAGAGCAGTATCTTCTGTTGGCATCGAAGCAGGGTCCAAGATCGATGAGGAGACAAGTAGCTCCACAGCACCATCAGTGAAACGGCCATTTATATTGGAAACAAGTTTGTCAATATATGGAATAGCTGTTGAATTGCGGTACTCACTCATTGATGTGGCAGCTGCACTGCCAGTTCAAGTTGAACTCCTCCTGCATGTGATGTCATATTCACTAGCAAGCATGTCAACAGTTGTTTCCACCAGAGAACACCATTCTGCATCCTCATTCTTGAGGCATTTCAGCTCTTAAACGATGCTCTCAAGGATGATTGGCAACTTGCTGAAATCAGTTGCCTTGCTATAAAGCAATTGAGCTTAGCAAGAAGATCAAGCACGGATGATAGCAGAATGATAGTGGCCACTCCACTATAAGAGCCCAACACCAACGCTATGCCATATGCTTCTGCGTCACCACAATCTTCATAGAGCGTGTGCAAAGTAGTTACCAGAGCAGGAAGCTCCTTGCGAATGGCTCGCACACATCTCTCATGAGATAGCCATCTTGTTTGGCTTGGTTTGACTACTTTCAGCTTTAGGACTGACTGCACATTTTTCAGAGCTTCTGCTTTGGGGGAATAATAAAACAATTTCCACAAGCTGGCCATTGTGCCAAACATCATTTTCACGGTAGCAACAGACTCGGCTGCTTGCATGGAAGCAAGCTGCAACCTGTGGCAGGAGCACTGGATGTAGAGAGCATGGGCTGCATGCACCCTCAATCCTTCTTTGCACTCCACTTCTGCAACCAGAGAATGTTGCAGCACCGTCATACCCTTGTCCAACAAGTTTAGAGTAATCAAGATTCTTCTCACAGATGAAGGAAGTTAGAGCATGTGTAATTTCTTCAGCATCAGTGGATCTGAGATAAAGAATCGTCAAAAAGTGTTCCTCTGGGTGACCCTCCACAAGCCACCGGAAACAAATCGATAGCTCCTCCTGTGTGGAAATGTCTTGACTCTCATCTGCTAGAATTGAGAAGAATGCTACATAGTATAGCGTGCTAAAAGTGGGTGATGCTTCTAAGCTGGAAACTTTTCTCCCCCCCAACCAAAAATCCTGTCCCTGTATTGGTAGGTAAAGGGTCCATCAATGTGTTGACACTAGTAGGTTGCTTCATTTTAATTACAAAAGAATCCAAACTCTTCAACATGTTGCCAGCCACTGACTTCTCTGCTTCTCTATTCAGTAACACACACAACCCAGTCATGGTGGTCAACAGCAGCTGCTTGTGTGTGTGTGCATGTGTTATCAATGTGTTATTATTATGTTATATACTGGATTGATACTGGATTTACCAAGTGAAACAATATATCAACATAATATATATATATATTATATATATGACATAATTACACACATATATAACATGTATATTATATATGTGTATAATTATGTCATATATATATGTTGATATATTGTTTCACTTGGTCAATCTAGTATATATATATATATATATATATATTTATCATGTAGCTATCTACTCCACTCATAGAGAATAGTACAAATAGAACTACTGTGATATTTTACCATATCGCGTACTTGTTATTACCTACCCGATATGCGCATGCTCAGTAAAGGTTTGCGCATCCTCAGTCCCATGATAAATACATTATTAAATTGATATGGTGAAATATCACTCGTCTGATTGGCCGGTATTTTCACTCGTGCCTGCGGCACTCGTGTAAATACTAGCCACAGACTCGTGATATTTCCCCGTATCAATGTAATAACGTATATATATATGAGAGTATAGGATTTAAGGCAGCTTGAATAGGTTAAACTTGTCAGAAACTAAGCAGCTGCTAGAGTGAGTTTAGCAGAGACACCAACTCAGCTTCTGTTTGTTATCCATCGCTTTAAAATACTATACATATAATATATACTATATAATACACATATATGTATAGCACGTATGTATGCATATTTAATATATATGTATAATATATATTATACATGTATATGATATGTGTATATGTAAATATTATATATACATGATCATATACCTCAGCTATCCAGAAGGCTAGGGACTAACTACCTTGTGGATAACTCAAAATCTAGGCCATGAATTTAATTACCTGATTCCTAGGTATACATCAAAGAGGCTCCACAGGGAGCTAGTTTAAGTTTATATCTGTTGTCTTCTTGTGTGGCAGTGTAAGACTATACCAATAGCAGTTGCTAGGACTACAGCAGCTAGTTTTTATTCCCTGGTGACATGTTTCTCACTCCCTGGTGACATGTTTCTCACTCCCTGGTGACATGTGTCTCACTCCCTGGTGACATGTTTCTCACTCCCTGGTGACATGTGTCTCACTCCCTGGTGACATGTTTCTCACTCCCTGCTGACATGTTTCTCACTCCCTGGTGACATGTTTCTCACTCCCTGGTGACATGTGTCTCACTCCTTGGTGACATGTTTCTCACTCCCTGGTGACATGTTTCTCACTCCCTGGTGACATTTATCACTCCCTGGTGACATGTTTCTCACTCCCTGGTGACATGTTTCACACTCCCTGGTGACATTTATCACTCCCTGGTGACATGTGTCTCACTCCCTGGTGACATGTGTCTCACTCCCTGGTGACATGTGTCTCACTCCCTGGTGACATGTTTCTCACTCCCTGGTGACATGTTTCACACTCCCTGGTGACATTTATCACTCCCTGCTGACATGTTTCTCACTCCCTGGTGACATGTTTCTCACTCCCTGGTGACATTTATCACTCCCTGGTGACATGTTTCTCACTCCCTGGTGACATTTATCACTCCCTGCTGACATGTTTCTCACTCCCTGGTGGCATGTTTCTCACTCCCTGGTGACATGTTTCTCACTCCCTGGTGACATGTTTTACACTCCCTGGTGACATGTTTCTCACTCCCTGGTGACATGTTTCTCACTCCCTGGTGACATTTTCTCACTCCCTGGTGACATGTTTCTTACTCCCTGGTGACATGTTTCTCACTCCCTGGTGACATGTTTCTCACTCCCTGGTGACATGTTTCTCACTCCCTGGTGACATGTTTCTCACTCCCTGGTGACATGTTTCTCACTCCCTGGTGACATGTTTCTCACTCCCTGGTGACATGTTTCTCACTCCCTGGTGACATTTATCACTCCCTGGTGACATGTGTCTCACTCCCTGGTGACATGTGTCTCACTCCCTGGTGACATGTTTCTGGTGACATGTTTCTCACACCCTGGTGACATGTTTCTGGTGACATGTGTCTCACTCCCTGGTGACATGTTTCTCACTCCCTGGTGATCACTCCCTGGTGACATGTTTCTCACTCCCTGGTGACATGTTTCTCACTCCCTGGTGACATTTATCACTCCCTGGTGACATGTGTCTCACTCCCTGGTGACATGTGTCTCACTCCCTGGTGACATGTTTCTGGTGACATGTTTCTCACTCCCTGGTGACATGTTTCTTACTCCCTGGTGACATGTTTCTTACTCCCTGGTGACATGTTTCTCACTCCCTGGTGACATTTATCACTCCCTGGTGACATGTGTCTCACTCCCTGGTGACATGTGTCTCACTCCCTGGTGACATGTTTCTGGTGACATGTTTCTCACACCCTGGTGACATGTTTCTGGTGACATGTGTCTCACTCCCTGGTGACATGTTTCTCACTCCCTGGTGATCACTCCGTGGTGACATGTTTCTCATCCCTGGTGACATGTTTCTGGTGACATGTTTCTCACTCCCTGGTGACATGTTTCTCACTCCCTGGTGACATGTTTCTCACTCCCTGGTGACATGTTTCTCACTCCTTGGTGACATGTTTCTCACTCCCTGGTGGCATGTTTCTCACTCCCTGGTGACATGTTTCTCACTCCCTGGTGACATGTTTCTCACTCCCTGGTGTCATGTTTCTCACTCCCTGGTGACATGTGTCTCACTCCCTGGTGACATGTTTCTCATCCCTGGTGACATGTTTCTCACTCCCTGGTGACATGTTTCTCACTCCCTGGTGACATGTTTCTCACTCCCTGGTGACATGTTTCTCACTCCCTGGTGACATATTTCTCACTCCCTGGTGACATGTTTCTCACTCCCTGGTGACATGTTTCTCACTCCCTGGTGACATGTTTCTCACTCCATGGTGACTTGTTTCTCACTCCCTGGTGACATGCTTCTCACTCCCTGGTGACATGTTTCTCACTCCCTGGTGACATGTTTCTCACTCCCTGGTGACATGTGTCTCACTCCCTGGTGACATGTTTCTCACTCCCTGGTGACATGTTTCTCACTCCCTGGTGACATGTTTCTCACTCCCTGGTGACATGTTTCTCACTCCCTGGTGACATGTTTCTCACTCCCTGGTGACATGTTTCTCACTCCCTGGTGACATGTTTCTCACTCCCTGGTGACATGTTTCTCACTCCCTGGTGACATGTTTCTCACTCCCTGGTGACATGTTTCTCACTCCCTGGTGACATGTTTCTCACACCCTGGTGACATGTTTCTCACTCCCTGGTGACATGTGTCTCACTCCCTGGTGACATGTTTCTCACTCCCTGGTGACATGTTTCTCACTCCCTGGTGACATGTTTCTGGTGACATGTTTCTCACACCCTGGTGACATGTTTCTGGTGACATGTTTCTAACTCCCTGGTGACATGTTTCTCACTCCCTGGTGACATGTGTCTCACTCCCTGGTGACATGTTTCTCACTCCCTGGTGACATGTTTCTCACTCCCTGGTGACATGTTTCTCACTCCCTGGTGACATGTGTCTCACTCCCTGGTGACATGTTTCTCACTCCCTGGTGACATGTTTCTCACTCCCTGGTGACATGTGTCTCACTCCCTGGTGACATGTTTCTCACTCCCTGGTGACATGTTTCTCACTCCCTGGTGACATGTGTCTCACTCCCTGGTGACATGTTTCTCACTCCCTGGTGACATGTTTCTCACTCCCTGGTGACATGTTTCTGGTGACATGTTTCTCACACCCTGGTGACATGTTTCTGGTGACATGTTTCTAACTCCCTGGTGACATGTTTCTCACTCCCTGGTGACATGTGTCTCACTCCCTGGTGACATGTTTCTCACTCCCTGGTGACATGTTTCTCACTCCCTGGTGACATGTTTCTCACTCCCTGGTGACATGTTTCTCACTCCCTGGTGACATGTTTCTCACTCCCTGGTGACATGTTTCTCACTCCCTGGTGACATGTTTCTCACTCCCTGGTGACATGTTTCTCACTCCCTGGTGACATGTTTCTCACTCCCTGGTGACATGTTTCTCACTCCCTGGTGACATGTGTCTCACTCCCTGGTGACATGTTTCTCACTCCCTGGTGACATGTTTCTCACTCCCTGGTGACATGTTTCTCACTCCCTGGTGACATGTTTCTCACTCCCTGGTGACATGTTTCTCACTCCCTGGTGACATGTTTCTCACTCCCTGGTGACATGTTTCTCACTCCCTGGTGACATGTTTCTCACTCCCTGGTGACATGTTTCTCACTCCCTGGTGACATGTTTCTCACTCCCTGGTGACATGTGTCTCACTCCCTGGTGACATGTTTCTCACTCCCTGGTGACATGTTTCTCACTCCCTGGTGACATGTTTCTCACTCCCTGGTGACACGTTTCTCACTCCCTGGTGACATGTTTCTGGTGATATGTTTCTCACTCCCTGGTGACATGATTCTCACTCCCTGGTGACATGTTTCTCACTCCCTGGTGACATGTTTCTCACTCCCTGGTGACATGTTTCTCACTCCCTGGTGACATGTTTCTCACTCCCTGGTGACATGTTTCTCACTCCCTGGTGACATGTTTCTCACTCCCTGGTGACATGTTTCTCACTCCCTGGTGACATGTTTCTCACTCCCTGGTGACATGTTTCTCACTCCCTGGTGACATTTATCACTCCCTGGTGACATGTGTCTCACTCCCTGGTGACATGTGTCTCACTCCCTGGTGACATGTTTCTGGTGACATGTTTCTCACACCCTGGTGACATGTTTCTGGTGACATGTGTCTCACTCCCTGGTGACATGTTTCTCACTCCCTGGTGACATTTATCACTCCCTGGTGACATGTTTCTCACTCCCTGCTGACATGTTTCTCACTCCCTGCTGACATGTTTCTCACTCCCTGGTGACATGTTTCTCACTCCCTGGTGACATGTGTCTCACTCCCTGGTGACATGTTTCTCACTCCCTGGTGACATGTTTCTCACTCCCTGGTGACATGTTTCTACTCCCTGGTGACATGTTTCTCACTCCCTGGTGACATGTTTCTCACTCCCTGGTGACATGTTTCTCACTCCCTGGTGACATGTTTCTCACTCCCTGGTGACATGTTTCTCACTCCCTGGTGACATGTTTCTCACTCCCTGGTGACATGTTTCTCACTCCCTGGTGACATGTTTCTCACTCCCTGGTGACATGTTTCTCACTCCCTGGTGACATGTTTCTCACTCCCTGGTGACATGTTTCTCACTCCCTGGTGACATGTTTCACACTCCCTGGTGACAAGTTTCTCACTCCCTGGTGACATGTTTCTCACTCCCTGGTGACATGTTTCTCACTCCCTGGTGACATGTTTCTGGTGACATGTTTCTCACACCCTGGTGACATGTTTCTCACTCCCTGGTGACATGTTTCTCACTCCCTGGTGACATGTTTCTCATTCCCTGGTGACATGTTTCTCACTCCCTGGTGACATGTGTCTCACTCCCTGGTGACATGTTTCTCACTCCCTGGTGACATGTTTCTCACTCCCTGGTGACATGTTTCTCATTCCCTGGTGACATGTTTCTCACTCCCTGGTGACATGTTTCACACTCCCTGGTGACATGTTTCTCACTCCCTGGTGGGTGACATGTTTCTCACTCCCTGGTGACATGTGTCTCACTCCCTGGTGACATGTTTCTCACTCCCTGGTGACATGTTTCACACTCCCTGGTGACATGTTTCTCACTCCCTGGTGACATGTGTCTCACTCCCTGGTGACATGTTTCTCACTCCCTGGTGGCATGTTTCTCACTCCCTGGTGACATGTTTCTCATTCCCTGCTGACATGTTTCACACTCCCTGGTGACATGTTTCACACTCCCTGGTGACATGTTTCTCACACCCTGGTGACATGTTTCTCACTCCCTGGTGACATGTTTCTCACTCCCTGGTGACATGTGTCTCACTCCCTGGTGACATGTTTCTCACTCCCTGGTGACATTTTTCTCACTCCCTGGTGACATGTTTCTCACTCCCTGGTGACATGTGTCTCACTCCCTGGTGACATGTTTCTCACTCCCTGGTGACATGTTTCTCACTCCCTGGAGGCATGTTTCTCACTCCCTGGTGACATGTTTCACACTCCCTGCTGACATGTTTCACACTCCCTGGTGACATGTTTCACACTCCCTGGTGACATGTTTCTCACTCCCTGGTGACATGTGTCTCACTCCCTGGTGACATGTTTCTCACTCCCTGGTGACATGTTTCTCACTCCCTGGTGACATGTGTCTCACTCCCTGGTGACATGTTTCTCACTCCCTGGTGACATGTTTCTCACTCCCTGGTGACATGTTTCTCACTCCCTGGTGACATGTTTCTCACTCCCTGGTGACATGTGTCTCACTCCCTGGTGACATGTTTCTCACTCCCTGGTGACATGTTTCTCACTCCCTGGTGACATGTTTCTCACTCCCTGGTGACATGTGTCTCACTCCCTGGTGACATGTTTCTCACTCCCTGGTGACATGTTTCTCACTCCCTGGAGGCATGTTTCTCACTCCCTGGTGACATGTTTCACACTCCCTGCTGACATGTTTCACACTCCCTGGTGACATGTTTCACACTCCCTGGTGACATGTTTCTCACTCCCTGGTGACATGTGTCTCACTCCCTGGTGACATGTTTCTCACTCCCTGGTGACATGTTTCTCACTCCCTGGTGACATGTGTCTCACTCCCTGGTGACATGTTTCTCACTCCCTGGTGACATGTTTCTCACTCCCTGGTGACATGTTTCTCACTCCCTGGTGACATGTTTCTCGCTCCCTGGTGACATGTTTCTCGCTCCCTGGTGACTTGTTTCTCACTCCCTGGTGACATGTTTCTCATCCCTGGTGACATGTTTAACATGCCAGCCATAGTCTTGGCTGGCAAGAGACTTAATAAACATTCCTCACGTATTCATTCACACATTAGATTAGTGACTGATGATGTAATTATGTGATTGGTTATTGTGGTCACTAAATGTCTTGGTTAATTTACCATATAAGGTCATCTCCCTTGGAGGGAGGCTATCCTATTTAAAGGAAGCTGACCTCTGGAGGTCATTGTGGATGGAGTAGAGAGTTGTGTAATTTGATTTCTGTAGAGCAGAAGCCTTGAATTACAATTTATCTTAGTTACTCAAGTGTAGAGTTGAGACAGGCCCTGAGAGCTGGTAGTACAATGGTCGCGAGAGAGTTGTTAGGGTTTGCACAGGCCAGCTACTAGCGAGAATGTGTAAGCGCCTTAACACTCCCTGCCTGGTAACATGTATTTCAGTCCTATTAATTCTGATGAAGCTAGAGCATCTAGCCTCCATTATTCCTGATGAAGCTAGAGCAACTAGCCTCCATTATTCCTGATGAAGCTAGAGCATCTAGCCTCCATTATTCCTGATGAAGCTAGAGCATCTAGCCTCCATTATTCCTGATGAAGCTAGAGCATCTAGCCTCCAATATTCCTGATGAAGCTAGAGCATCTAGCCTCCATTATTCCTGATGAAGCTAGAGCATCTAGCCTCCAATATTCCTGATGAAGCTACAGCATCTAGCCTCCATTATTCCTGATGAAGCTAGAGCATCTAGCCTCCATTATTCCTGATGAAGCTAGAGCATCTAGCCTCCATTATTCCTGATGAAGCTAGAGCATCTAGCCTCCATTATTCCTGATGAAGCTAGAGCATCTAGCCTCCATTATTCCTGATGAAGCTAGAGCATCTAGCCTCCATTATTCCTGATGAAGCTAGAGCATCTAGCCTCCATTATTCCTGATGAAGCTAGAGCATCTAGCCTCCATTATTCCTGATGAAGCTAGAGCATCTAGCCTCCATTATTCCTGATGAAGCTAGAGCATCTAGCCTCCAATATTCCTGATGAAGCTAGAGCATCTAGCCTCCATTATTCCTGATGAAGCTAGAGCATCTAGCCTCCATTATTCCTGATGAAGCTAGAGCATCTAGCCTCCATTATTCCTGATGAAGCTAGAGCATCTAGCCTCCATTATTCCTGATGAAGCTAGAGCATCTAGCCTCCATTATTCCTGATGAAGCTAGAGCATCTAGCCTCCATTATTCCTGATGAAGCTAGAGCATCTAGCCTCCATTATTCCTGATGAAGCTAGAGCATCTAGCCTCCATTATTCCTGATGAAGCTAGAGCATCTAGCCTCCATTATTCCTGATGAAGCTAGAGCATCTAGCCTCCATTATTCCTGATGAAGCTAGAGCATCTAGCCTCCATTATTCCTGATGAAGCTAGAGCATCTAGCCTCTATTATTGCTGATGAAGCTAGAGCATCTAGCCTCCATTATTCCTGATGCATGTTGTGTTGTCTATGTGTTGCTAGGAACTGTTCGTACATTCATTGTTGCCTATGTGTTGCTAGGACGCGGTCTGGATCATGGCCACAGGCTGCCTAAGTTGCAGCTCACCTGCTGAAGTCATTCTGCTTCTCAAGAGTTCAGAGTTCATCACACATGACATTGCTCTTGTGTGAGTGCTTTCCTAGATGCAGTTGGTCATGTGATCTGGTAATTGCTTGTTAATGTGTTTTTCAGGTCAGAGTTCAATGCCCACAGGACAGAAAGCTCACCTCTACTCAAGTGCACGGTACTTAGCAGTTGCTCTATCTTTCTGTCTGTCACCTACACCTCTCTTTCTGTCTATCCTCTACCTCTCTCGAAGACACTCAATTATTTGTCCGTCCTCCTCCCTCTCTCTCTAGTCCTCCTCTTTCTGTCTATCCCTCCTGTTTGTCTATTGTCACATGACATTACCATCACATGCAACTCACACCTATTACATCTAGCTGTGTTTGAGGGCGTGGCATGACATACCCCCATCCTCGGAGTTCCGATGCTTTGTGCGTGAAGGTCATCTTGTGGGTGTGTCTCAGAGAGATGTCCACACCCACTATCCCTACCTCCTGCCGCTCAAAGAGCAGCTGCTCCAAGACATGGACGTCTTCTTATCCGACCTCCATGGCTTGGTGCACATAGACAACTGTGAGTGCCCCAGCCCCCTGTGTGTGTGAGGTGTGAGTGCCCCAGCCCCCTGTGTGTGAGGTGTGAGTGCCCCAGTCCCCTGTGTGTGAGGTGTGAGTGCCCCAGTCCCCTGTGTGTGAGGTGTGAGTCCCCTGTGTGTGAGGTGTGAGTGCCCCAGCCCCCTGTGTGTGAGGTGTGAGTGCCCCAGTCCCCTGTGTGTGAGGTGTGAGTGCCCCAGTCCCCTGTGTGTGAGGTGTGAGTCCCCTGTGTGTGAGGTGTGAGTGCCCCAGCCCCCTGTGTGTGAGGTGTGAGTGCCCCAGCCCCCTGTGTGTGAGGTGTGAGTGCCCTGTGTGTGAGGTGTGAGTGCCCCAGCCCCCTGTGTGTGAGGTGTGAGTGCCCCAGTCCCCTGTGTGTGAGGTGTGAGTGCCCTGTGTGTGAGGTGTGAGTGCCCAGCCCCCTGTGTGTGAGGTGTGAATGCCCAGCGCCTGTGTGTGAGGTGTGAGTGCCCCAGCCCCCTGTGTGTGAGGTGTGAGTGCCCAGTCCCCTGTGTGTGAGGTGTGAGTGCCCCAGTCCCCTGTGTGTGAGGTGTGAGTGCCCCAGCCCCCTGTGTGTGAGGTGTGAGTGCCCCAGCCCCCTGTGTGTGAGGTGTAAGTGCCCCAGCCCCCTGTGTGTGAGGTGTGAGTGCCCAGTCCCCTGTGTGTGAGGTGTGAGTGCCCCAGTCCCCTGTGTGTGTGAGGTGTGAGTGCCCCAGTGCCCTGTGTGTGAGGTGTGAGTGCCCTGTGTGTGAGGTGTGAGTGCCCCAGCCCCCTGTGTGTGAGGTGTGAGTGCCCCAGCCCCCTGTGTGTGAGGTGTGAGTGACCCAGCCCACTGTGTGTGAGGTGTGAGTGCCCTGTGTGTGATGTGTGAGTGCCCAGTCCCCTGTGTGTGAGGTGTGAGTGCCCTGTGTGTGAGGTGTGAGTGCCCCAGCCCCTGTGTGTGAGGTGTGAGTGCCCTGTGTGTGAGGTGTGAGTGCCCCAGCCCCCTGTGTGTGAGGTGTGAGTGCCCCAGGCCCCTGTGTGTGAGGTGTGAGTGCCCTGTGTGTGAGGTGTGAGTCCCCCAGTCCCCTGTGTGTGAGGTGTGAGTGCCCCAGCCCCTGTGTGTGAGGTGTGAGTGTCCCAGTCCCCTGTGTGTGAGGTGTGAGTGCCCCAGCCCCCTGTGTGTGAGGTGTGAGTGACCCAGCCCCCTGTGTGTGAGGTGTGAGTGCCCCAGCCCCCTGTGTGTGAGGTGTGAGTGACCCAGCCCCCTGTGTGTGAGGTGTGAGTGCCCCAGCCCCCTGTGTGTGAGGTGTGAGTGACCCAGCCCCCTGTGTGTGAGGTGTGAGTGCACCAGCCCCCTTTTTGTGATTGTTCCTGCCCCCTATATAGAGGGAATCATTTTCCAAAATGCCATTTTCTTTAGATTCCCTTTCATTATTAACTTTTAGTCCATTTCAAAATTATCATATGCAAAGATGTCAACAATATGTGTGCAGAAGGTACGGAATAATCTTCCTTGAGCTGCTGAGTACAGTACATTCCTTCCTGTGCTCCTCTGCTGAGACACGGCCAACAGGTGCACTTCTCTTGGAGACATGACTAACAGGTGCACTTCTCTTGGAGACATGGCCAACAGGTGCATTTCTCTTGGACTTCTTGGCCCTCGGATAGCTGAGTCTGCCAGCTCTTTTTTCTTCCACATGCGTACAGATGCTTTAACCCTCTCATGCTGACAGGGTTTCATTTATAAAATTGTCCAGGCGCGTGGGGGGGGGGGGGGGGGGGGGGGGGGGGGGGGGGGGGGGGGTCAAAAAGGTTCCAAGGAGGGGGCAGCCTCTGCCCCCCCCCCCCCCCCCCCCCCCCCCCCCCCCCTCCCCCTAAATGAAACCCTGGCTGGGAGGTCCATCACATGCATACAGATGCTTTAACTCTCTGAGTGCTGGGTGGTCCATCACATGTATACAGATGCTTTAACCCTCTGAGTGCTGGGAGGTCCATCACATGCATACACATTCTTTAACCCTCTGAGTGCTGAGGCCATTAAATTTTACCCACTAGCAGAATCAATCAGCAAGACTTGTTCCCTGCAAGCCTCGAGGCGACTTGTTGTCCCCTAGATCAACATAGCTGCTTACAAATTCCGTCTGCTGTCAGTGATCACGGAAACTTCTTCTCCCTAATACATAACATGTCCCCAGGCTGATGCACATACATGTACATGTGCCCAGGCTGATGCACATAGAATGCTTACTAACATGTGCCCAGGCTGATACACATAGAATGCTTACTAACATGTGCCCAGGCTGATGCACATAGAATGCTTACTAACATGTGCCCAGGCTGATACACATAGAATGCTTACTAACATGTACCCAGGCTGATGCACATAGAATGCTTACTAACATGTGCCCAGGCTGATGCACATAGAATGCTTACTAACATGTACCCAGGCTGATACACATAGAATGCTTACTAACATGTGCCCAGGCTGATGCACATAGAATGCTTACTAACATGTGCCCAGGCTGATGCACATAGAATGCTTACTAACATGTACCCAGACTGGTACACATAGAATGCTTACTAACATGTACCAGGCTGATACACATAGAATGCTTACTAACATGTACCCAGGCTGATACACATAGAATGCTTACTAACATGTGCCCAGGCTGATACACATAGAATGCTTACTAACATGTGCCCAGGCTGATACACATAGAATGCTTACTAACATGTACCCAGGCTGATACACATAGAATGCTTACTAACATGTGCCCAGGCTGATACACATAGAATGCTTACTAACATGTACCCAGGCTGATGCACATAGAATGCTTACTAACATGTACCCAGGCTGATACACATAGAATGCTTACTAACATGTACCCAGGCTGGTACACATAGAATGCTAACTAACATGTGCCCAGGCTGATGCACATAGAATGCTTACTAACATGTGCCCAGGCTGATGCACATAGAATGCTTACTAACATTACCCAGACTGATACACATAGAATGCTTACTAACATGTGCCCAGGCTTATACACATAGAATGCTTACTAACATGTACCCAGGCTGATGCACATAGAATGCTTACTAACATGTACCCAGGCTGATACACATAGAATGCTTACTAACATGTACCCAGGCTGATACACATAGAATGCTTACTAACATGTACCCAGGCTGATGCACATAGAATGCTTACTAACATGTACCCAGGCTGATACACATAGAATGCTTACTAACATATACCCAGGCAGATACACATAGAATGCTTACTAACATGTACCCAGGCTGATGCACATAGAATGCTTACTAACATGTACCCAGGCTGATGCACATAGAATGCTTACTAACATGTACCCAGGCTGATACACATAGAATGCTTACCAACATGTACCCAGGCTGATACACATAGAATGCTTACTAACATGTACCCAGGCTGATACACATAGAATGCTTACTAACATGTACCCAGGCTGGTACACATAGAATGCTTACTAACATGTACCCAGGCTGATGCACATAGAATGCTTACTAACATGTACCCAGGCTGGTACACATAGAATGCTTACTAACATGTGCCCAGGCTGATGCACATAGAATGCTTACTAACATGTACCCAGGCCGTTGATGCACATAGAATGCTTACTAACATGTACCCAGGCTGATACACATAGAATGCTTACTAACATGTGCCCAGGCTGATGCATATAGAATGCTTACTAACATGTGCCCAGGCTGATACACATAGAATGCTTACTAACATGTACCCAGGCTGATACACATAGAATGCTTACCAACATGTACCCAGGCTGATACACATAGAATGCTTACTAACATGTACCCAGGCTGATACACATAGAATGCTTACTAACATGTACCCAGGCTGGTACACATAGAATGCTTACTAACATGTACCCAGGCTGATGCACATAGAATGCTTACTAACATGTACCCAGGCTGGTACACATAGAATGCTTACTAACATGTGCCCAGGCTGATGCACATAGAATGCTTACTAACATGTACCCAGGCCGTTGATGCACATAGAATGCTTACTAACATGTACCCAGGCTGATACACATAGAATGCTTACTAACATGTACCCAGGCTGATGCACATAGAATGCTTACTAACATGTACCCAGGCTGGTACACATAGAATGCTTACTAACATGTGCCCAGGCTGATGCACATAGAATGCTTACTAACATGTACCCAGGCCGTTGATGCACATAGAATGCTTACTAACATGTACCCAGGCTGATACACATAGAATGCTTACTAACATGTGCCCAGGCTGATGCATATAGAATGCTTACTAACATGTGCCCAGGCTGATACACATAGAATGCTTACTAACATGTACCCAGGCTGATACACATAGAATGCTTACTAACATGTGCCCAGGCTTATACACATAGAATGCTTACTAACATGTACCCAGGCTGATACACATAGAATGCTTACTAACATGTACCCAGGCTGATGCACATAGAATGCTTACTAGCATGTACCCAGGCTGATGCACATAGAATGCTTACTAACATGTACCCAGGCTGATACACATAGAATGCTTACTAACATGTGCCCAGGCTGACACATAGAATGCTTACTAACATGTACCCAGGCTGATGCACATAGAATGCTTACTAACATGTACCCAGGCTGATACACATAGAATGCTTACTAACATGTACCCAGGCTGGTACACATAGAATGCTTACTAACATGTGCCCAGGCTGATGCACATAGAATGCTTACTAACATGTGCCCAGGCTGATGCACATAGAATGCTTACTAACATGTACCCAGGCTGATACACATAGAATGCTTACTAACATGTGCCCAGGCTTATACACATAGAATGCTTACTAACATGTACCCAGGCTGATGCACATAGAATGCTTACTAACATGTACCCAGGCTGATACACATAGAATGCTTACTAACATGTACCCAGGCTGGTACACATAGAATGCTTACTAACATGTACCCAGGCTGATGCACATAGAATGCTTACTAACATGTACCCAGGATGATACACATAGAATGCTTACTAACATGTGCCCAGGCTGATACACATAGAATGCTTACTAACATGTACCCAGGCTGATACACATAGAATGCTTACTAACATGTACCCAGGCAGATACACATAGAATGCTAACTAACATGTACCCAGGCTGATGCACATAGAATGCTTACTAACATGTACCCAGGCTGATGCACATAGAATGCTTACTAACATGTACCCAGGCTGATACACATAGAATGCTTACCAACATGTACCCAGGCTGATACACATAGAATGCTTACTAACATGTACCCAGGCTGATACACATAGAATGCTTACTAACATGTACCCAGGCAGGTACACATAGAATGCTTACTAACATGTACCCAGGCTGATGCACATAGAATGCTTACTAACATGTACCCAGGCTGGTACACATAGAATGCTTACTAACATGTGCCCAGGCTGATGCACATAGAATGCTTACTAACATGTACCCAGGCCGTTGATGCACATAGAATGCTTACTAACATGTACCCAGGCTGATACACATAGAATGCTTACTAACATGTGCCCAGGCTGATGCATATACTGTAGAATGCTTACTAACATGTGCCCAGGCTGATACACATAGAATGCTTACTAACATGTACCCAGGCTGATACACATAGAATGCTTACTAACATGTGCCCAGGCTTATACACATAGAATGCTTACTAACATGTACCCAGGCTGATACACATAGAATGCTTACTAACATGTACCCAGGCTGATGCACATAGAATGCTTACTAGCATGTACCCAGGCTGATGCACATAGAATGCTTACTAACATGTACCCAGGCTGATACACATAGAATGCTTACTAACATGTGCCCAGGCTGATACACATAGAATGCTTACTAACATGTGCCCAGGCTGATGCACATAGAATGCTTACTAACATGTGCCCAGGATGATACACATAGAATGCTTACTAACATGTACCCAGGCTGATACACATAGAATGCTTACTAACATGTGCCCAGGCTGAAGCACATAGAATGCTTACTAACATGTGCCCAGGCTGATACACATAGAATGCTTACTAACATGTACCCAGGCTGGTACACATAGAATGCTTACTAACATGTACCCAGGCTTATGCACATAGAATGCTTACTAGCATGTACCCAGGCTGATGCACATAGAATGCTTACTAACATGTACCCAGGCTGATACACATAGAATGCTTACTAACATGTGCCCAGGCTGATACACATAGAATGCTTACTAACATGTGCCCAGGCTGATGCACATAGAATGCTTACTAACATGTGCCCAGGCTGATACACATAGAATGCTTACTAACATGTACCCAGGCTGATACACATACATGTAGAATGCTTACTAACATGTGCCCAGGCTGATGCACATAGAATGCTTACTAACATGTGCCCAGGCTGATACACATAGAATGCTTACTAACATGTACCCAGGCTGATACACATAGAATGCTTACTAACATGTGCCCAGGCTGATACACATAGAATGCTTACTAACATGTACCCAGGCTGATGCACATGGAATGCTTACTAACATGTGCCCAGGCTGATACACATAGAATGCTTACTAACATGTACCCAGGCTGATGCACATAGAATGCTTACTAACATGTACCCAGGCTGATACACATAGAATGCTTACTAACATGTACCCAGGCTGATGCACATAGAATGCTTACTAATATGTACCCAGGCTGATACACATAGAATGCTTACTAACATGTACCCAGGCTGATGCACATAGAATGCTTACTAACATGTACCCAGGCTGATACACATAGAATGCTTACTAACATGTACCCAGGCTGGTGCACATAGAATGCTTACTAACATGTACCCAGGCTGATACACATAGAATGCTTACTAACATGTGCCCAGGCTGATACACATAGAATGCTTACTAACATGTGCCCAGGCTGATACACATAGAATGCTTACTAACATGTGCCCAGGCTGATACACATAGAATGCTTACTAACATGTGCCCAGGCTGATACACATAGAATGCTTACTAGCATGTGCCCAGGCTGATACACATAGAATGCTTACTAGCATGTGCCCAGGCTGATGCACATAGAATGCTTACTAACATGTCCCCAGGCTGGTGCACATAGAATGCTTACTAACATGTGCCCAGGTTGATACACATAGAATGCTTACTAACATGTGCCCAGGCTAATACACATAGAATGCTTACTAACATGTCCCCAGGCTGATACACATAGAATGCTTACTAACATGTCCCCAGGCTGATACACATAGAATGCTTACTAACATGTGCCCAGACTGATGCACATAGAATGCTTACTAACATGTGCCCAGGCTGATGCACATAGAATGCTTACTAACATGTGCCCAGGCTGATACACATAGAATGCTTACTAACATGTGCCCAGGCTGATACACATAGAATGCTTACTAACATGTGCCCAGGATGATACACATAGAATGCTTACTAACATGTGCCCAGGCTGATACACATAGAATGCTTACTAGCATGTACCCAGGCTGATGCACATAGAATGCTTACTAACATGTACCCAGGCTGATGCACATAGAATGCTTACTAACATGTACCCATGCTGATACACATAGAATGCTTACTAACATGTGCCCAGGCTGATACACATAGAATGCTTACTAACATGTGCCCAGGCTGATACATCTCCCACAACTCCTCCCACAACCCTTCTCCAACCGTAACTCCTCCTTCTCCTACCATAACTCCTCCTCCTCCCACAACTCCTCCTCTATCTCCCAAACTCCTCCTTCCACAACTCCTCTTCCTCCTACTGCCACTCCCTTTTGTCTTCCACAGATGTGTGTGATGTCAGCAGAGGCGAGGAGGTTTGTCTCTGCTAGAGCTACTGTATGTAGGAAGAGTACGGCAATGTCTGAAATAATGTGTGTATACAGCAAGTGACCATTTGTGTGATGTGTGACTGTTGGGATGAGTGTGAATTGTGATGTGTGACTGTTGGGATGAGTGTGACTTGTGATATAAGACTGTTGGGATGAGTGTGACTTGTGATGTATGACTTGTGATGCATGTGACTTGCTCTAGGGCAAGATATTGCTCATCGACTTGAATCCGTTTTCCCTCCCCACGGACCCGCTCTTGTTCACTTGGGAAGAACTGAGTGTCTGTGAGGGTCCGGCCACCATCTTGTTAGTAGAGCCTGGACTAATCCAACCTTCACCACTCCACAGCTACAGGGTACCCAAGGTATGTCCATAGCTACAGGGTACCTACATAGGTATGTCCACAGCTACAGGGTACCCAAGGTATGTCCATAGCTACAGGGTACCTACATAGGTATGTCCATAGCCTACATAGGTATGTCCATAGCTACAGGGTACCTACATAGGTATGTCCACAGCACAGGGTACCTACATACTAGGTATGTCCACAGCTACAGAGTACCTACATAGGTATGTCCACAGCTACAGGGTACCTACATAGGTATGTCCACAGCTACAGGGTACCTACATAGGTATGTCCACAGCTACAGGGTACCTACATAGGTATGTCCACAGCACAGGGTACCTACATAGGTATGTCCACAGCTACAGGGTACCTACATAGGTATGTCCACAGCTACTGGGTACCCTACATGAGTATGTCCACAGCTACAGGGTACCTACATACTGTAGGTATGTCCACAGCTACAGGGTACCTACATAGGTATGTCCACAGCTACAGGGTAGCCTACTTAGGTATGTCCACAGCTACAGGGTACCTACATAGGTATGTCCACAGCTACAGGGTACCTACATAGGTATGTCCACAGCTACAGGGTACCTACATGTACATAGGTATGTCCACAGCTACAGGGTACCTACATAGGTATGTCCACATAGGTATGTCCACAGCACAGGGTACCTACATAGGTATGTCCACAGCTACAGGGTACCTACATAGGTATGTCCACAGCTACAGGGTACCTACATAGGTATGTCCACAGCTACAGGGTACCTACATAGGTATGTCCATAGCTACAGGGTACCTACATAGGTATGTCCACAGCACAGAGTACCTACATAGGTATGTCCACAGCACAGAGTACCCTACATAGGTATGTCCATAGCTACAGGGTACCCAAGGTATGCACAGCTACAGGGCACCTACATACAGTATGTCCACCGCACATATTACAATATATATTACACTAATACTACACACTAATACTACACTAATACTACACATATTACACTAATACTACACATGTAATATATATTACACTAATACTACACATGTAATATATATTACACTAATACTACACATGTAATATATATTACACTAATACTACACATGTAATATATATTACACTAATACTACACATGTAATATATATTACACTAATACTACACATGTAATATATATATTACACTAATACTACACATGTAATATATATTACACTAATATACTACACACTAATACTACACATGTAATATATGTTACACTAATACTACACATGTATGTAATATATATTACACTAATACTACACATCACTAATACTACACATGTAATATATATTACACTAATACTACACTACACATGTAATATATATTACACTAATACTACACATGTACACATAATATATTACAACAAGAACGATTTCCAAACATTCTGCGCAGACTTTACGCACCCCATAACCAGGAGTGGCAGGTGAACTAGCAGCAGTGTTACACCCCATAACCAGGAGTGGCAGGTGAACTGTAGCAGCAGTGTTACACCCCATAACCAGGAGTGGCAGGTGAACTAGCAGCAGTGTTACACCCCATAACCAGGAGTGACAGGTGAACTAGCAGCAGTGTTACACCCCATAACCAGGAGTTGCAGGTGAACTAGCAGCAGTGTTACATAACCAGGAGTGGCAGGTGAACTAGCAGCAGTGTTACACCCCATAACCTGGAGTGGCAGGTGAACTAGCAGCAGTGTTACACCCCATAACCAGGAGTGGCAGTGAACTAGCAGCAGTGTTACACCCCATAACCAGGAGTGGCAGTGAACTAGCAGCAGTGTTACACCCCATAACCAGGAGTGGCAGTGAACTAGCAGCAGTGTTACACCCCATAACCAGGAGTGGCAGGTACTAGCAGCAGTGTTACACCCCATAACCAGGAGTGG
Source organism: Cladorhizidae sp. MBARI D1340-BT2 (assembly GCA_028752905.1). Taxonomy (NCBI): domain Eukaryota; kingdom Metazoa; phylum Porifera; class Demospongiae; order Poecilosclerida; family Cladorhizidae; species Cladorhizidae sp. MBARI D1340-BT2. Next base: position 34,871,738 of record JAQNBH010000001.1, on the reverse strand, counting down.
CAGGCACTAGCAGCAGTGTTACACACCCCATAACCAGGAGTGGCAGGTGAACTAGCAGCAGTGTTACACCCCATAACCAGGAGTGGCAGGTGAACTAGCACAGTGTTACACCCCATAACCAGGAGTGGCAGTGAACTAGCAGCAGTGTTACACCCCATAACCAGGAGTGGCAGTGAACTAGCAGCAGTGTTACACCCCATAACCAGGAGTGGCAGTGAACTAGCAGCAGTGTTACACCCCATAACCAGGAGTGGCAGGTACTAGCAGCAGTGTTACACCCCATAACCAGGAGTGGCAGGCACTAGCAGCAGTGTTACACACCCCATAACCAGGAGTGGCAGGTGAACTAGCAGCAGTGTTACACCCCATAACCAGGAGTGGCAGGTACTAGCAGCAGTGTTACACACCCCATAACCAGGAGTGGCAGGTGAACTAGCAGCAGTGTTACACCCCATAACCAGGAGTGGCAGGTGAACTAGCACAGTGTTACACCCCATAACCAGGAGTGGCAGTGAACTAGCAGCAGTGTTACATGTTACACCCCATAACCAGGAGTGGCAGTGAACTAGCAGCAGTGTTCCCCATAACCAGGAGTGGCAGGTACTAGCAGCAGTGTTACACCCCATAACCAGGAGTGGCAGTGAACTAGCAGCAGTGTTACACCCCATAACCAGGAGTTGCAGGTACTAGCAGCAGTGTTACACCCCATAACCTGGAGTGGCTGATGAACTAGCAGCAGTGTTACATCCCATAACCAGGAGTGGCAGGTGAACTTGCAGCAGTGTTACACCCCATAACCAGGAGTGGCAGGTGAACTAGCAGCAGTGTTACACCCCATAACCAGGAGATGGGTGGGTTGAGCCAGCTAAGCTCCACTCTGTAAGATTTTTTTAATAAATTGCAGGACTTTGTAGACCTGTCAACAGGTGCTGATATCCATAAGTTCTTGGACTTCTTCCATTCTGTAAGTGACTCGCTGTCTCACATGATTGCATACACCTAACCAGTTGGTCTGCCTGTGCCAGTGAGAGACGCTTCTTTTCTCCTCCTTGTATGTATGTGTGTGTATATGCTTGCAGAGAGGCTTTGGAAGCAGCTGAAATACTTTTTTAATATTTACATGCATATTACATAATATTAAATATTTACATGCATATTACATAATATTAAATATTTACATGCATATTACATAATATTTAATATTTACATGCATATTACATAATATTAAATATTTACATGCATATTAAATATTTACATGCATATTACATAATATTAAATATTTACATGCATATATTTACATGCATATTACATAATATTAAATATTTACATGTATATTACATAATATTAAATATTTACATAATATTAAGTATTTACATGCATATTAAATATTTACATACATATCACATAATATTAAATATTTACATGCATATTAAATATTTACATACATATCACATAATATTAAATATTTACATGCACACTACATAATATTAAATATTTGCATGCATATGACATAATATTAAATATATATTTACATGCATACTATATACATAATATTTAATATTTACCTGCATATTACATAATATTAAATATTTACATGCATACTACATAATATTAAATATTTGCATGCATATTACATAATATTAAATATATATTTACATGCATACTATATACATAATATTTAATATTTACCTGCATATTACATAATATTAAATATTTACATGCATACTACATAATGTTAAATATTTACATGCATATTACATAATATTAAATATTTACATGCATATTACATAATATTAATATTTACATGCATATTACATAACATTAAATGCATACTACATAATATTAAATATTTACATGCATATTACATAATATTAAATCATGCATATTACATAATATTAAATATTTACATAATATTAAATATTTACATGCATATTAAATATTTACATGCATATCACATAATATTAAATATTTACATGCATATCACATAATATGCCTACACATAATATTAAATATTTACATGTATATCACATATTATCAAAGCATATCACATAATATTAAATATTTACATGCATATCATAAATATTTTCATGCATATCAAACATAATATTAAATATTTACATGCATATCACATAATATTAAATATTTACATGCATACACCATACACATAATATGCATACACATAATATTAAATATTTACATGCATATCACATAATATTAATATTTACATGCATATCACATAATATTAAATATTTACATGCATATTACATATTTACATAATATTTTCATGCATATCACATAATATTAAATATTTACATGCATATCAAATAATATTAAATATTTACATGCATATTAAATATTTACATGCACATCGCATAATATTAAATATTTACATGCATACACATATTTACATGCATATCACATAATATTAAATATTTACATGCATATTAAATATTTACAATGCATATCGCATATTAAATATTTACAATGCATATCGCATAATATTAAATATTTACATGCATACACATTTACATGCATATCACATAATATTAAATATTTACATGCATATCACATAATATTAAATATTTACATGCGTATAAGCATATCACATTAATAGAAATCCAAAAGTTCCTTTATCAAATTTAGACTCACTCCGAGTGACTGCATTGGCCATGAATATATTATAGTATAATATTAAATATTTACATGCATATTAAATATTTACATGCATATCACATAATATTAAATATTTACATGCATATCACTTAATATTAAATATTTATATATTTACACATCACTTGCTTATTACTTATCTCATTAAGCTTATCTCATTAAGGTGGCGAGGAGTGGCCGCCATTTTATTAACTTCTTTTCCCCCCCTTTTTTTTATTTTTTACTTGTTATGACTTGGAGCTGGAGCTGCATGGACTCTGCACCCTGCACTGCATATATATATCTTGTGTGTACACTGAAATCTGTTGCAGAGGTATATATGACCATGCCATAGTTACACGAGTCGAGGTTGGGAGCTTCAAGATCTGCAGTTCTGGTTCCAGTGGAAAGTGCTGGACATATATAGCTGAGCCAGACAATATCTACAATATCTGAGTGTCAATTGGGGGGAGAAATTAGTTTTAGCTACACCAAATGTGTCTGTAGTGTCGATAATGTGCGATGGACATTTGATAGAGGCAGCTTCAGGTCACTTTGGGCACCATCTCTCAAGCATCAGCCGGTAGCCGAAGTTTTTATCAAATTTCACCAACCTTACAATGCAGACTCTTCAAACTTCACAATATTATAGACTGATGGTGGCTGCCAAATATAATGACCTTCATCACTTAAATTGACCTTGAATTTAAAATTGCAGAATAAAAATGTGACGGGCCTGGTTTAGATATGTTAATATATATATATATACATATACACAATATATACATGTATACACACATATTCATATATACACATACACATGTACCACATATATACACATGTATACACATGTATATACACACACATCACATGAATATACATATGCAGGTGGAAAATGTGACGGGCCTGGTTTAGATATGTTAATATATACATATACATATACACAAGCTGATGTGTAGCTAAATGCACCTGCCACAGACATGTAGCTAAGTGGACCTGCCACAGACATGTATATAGCTAAGTGCACCTGCCACAGACATGTAGCTAAATGCACCTGCCACTGATATGTAGCTAAATGCACCTGCCACAGACATGTAGCTAAGTGCACCTGCCACATACATGTAGCTAAGTGCACCTGCCACAGACATGTAGCTAAATGCACCTGCCACAGACATGTAGCTAAGTGCACCTGCCACATACATGTAGCTAAGTGCACCTGCCACATACATGTAGCTAAGTGCACCTGCCACAGACATGTAGCTAAGTGCACCTGCCACAGACATGTAGTTAAGTGCACCTGCCACATACATGTAGCTAAGTGCACCTGCCACAGACATGTAGCTAAGTGCACCTGCCACAGACATGTAGCTAAGTGCACCTGCCACAGACATGTAGCTAAGTGCACCTGCCACAGACATGTAGCTAAGTGCACCTGCCACAGACATGTAGCTAAGTGCACCTGCCACAGACATGTAGCTAAATGCACCTGCCACTGATATGTAGCTAAATGCACCTGCCACAGACATGTAGCTAAGTGCACCTGCCACATACATGTAGCTAAGTGCACCTGCCACAGACATGTAGCTAAATGCACCTGCCACAGACATGTAGCTAAATGCACCTGCTACTGACATGTAGCTAAGTGCACCTGCCACAGACATGTAGCTAAGTGCACCTGCCACAGACATGTAGCTAAGTGCACCTGCCACAGACATGTAGCTAAATGCACCTGCCACAGACATGTAGCTAAATGCACCTGCCACAGACATGTAGCTAAATGCACCTGCCACAGACATGTAGCTAAGTGCACCTGCCACAGACATGTAGTTAAATGCACTTGCCACAGACATGTAGCTAAGTGCACCTGCCACAGACATGTAGCTAAGTGCACCTGCCACAGACATGTAGCTAAATGCACCTGCCACAGACATGTAGCTAAGTGCACCTGCCACAGACATGTAGTTAAATGCACTTGCCACAGACATGTAGTTAAATGCACTTGCCACAGACATGTAGCTAAGTGCACCTGCCACAGACATGTAGCTAAGTGCACCTGCCACAGACATGTAGCTAAATGCACCTGCCACAGACATGTAGCTAAATGCACCTGCCACAGACATGTAGTTAAATGCACTTGCCACAGACATGTAGCTAAGTGCACCTGCCACAGACATGTAGCTAAGTGCACCTGCCACAGACATGTAGCTAAATGCACCTGCCACAGACATGTAGCTAAGTGCACCTGCCACAGACATGTAGCTAAGTGCACCTGCCACAGACATGTAGCTAAATGCACCTGCCACAGACATGTAGCTAAGTGCACCTGCCACAGACATGTAGTTAAGTGCACCTGCCACAGACATGTAGCTAAATGCACCTGCCACAGACATGTAGCTAAGTGCACCTGCCACAGACATGTAGCTAAGTGCACCTGCCACAGACATGTAGTTAAGTGCACCTGCCACAGACATGTAGCTAAGTGCACCTGCCACAGACATGTAGCTAAGTGCACCTGCCACAGACATGTAGCTAAGTGCACCTGCCACAGATATAGCTAAATGCACCTGCCACAGACATGTAGCTAAGTGCACCTGCCACAGACATGTAGCTAAATGCACCTGCCACAGACATGTAGCTAAATGCACCTGCCACAGACATGTAGCTAAATGCACCTGCCACAGACATGTAGCTAAATGCACCTGCCACAGACATGTAGCTAAATGCACCTGCCACAGACATGTAGCTAAGTGCACCTGCCACAGACATGTAGTTAAGTGCACCTGCCACAGACATGTAGCTAAGTGCACCTGCCACAGACATGTAGCTAAGTGCACCTGCCACAGACATAGCTAAATGCACCTGCCACAGACATGTAGCTAAGTTCACCTGCCACAGACATGTAGCTAAATGCACCTGCCACAGACATGTAGCTAAGTGCACCTGCCACAGACATGTAGCTAAGTGCACCTGCCACAGACATGTAGCTAAGTGCACCTGCCACAGACATATAGCTAAGTGCACCTGCCACAGACATGTAGCTAAATGCACCTGCCACAGACATATGTAGCTAAGTGCACCTGCCACAGACATGTAGCTAAGTGCACCTGCCACAGACATGTAGCTAAGTGCACCTGCCACAGACATGTAGCTAAGTGCACCTGCCACAGACATGTAGCTAAATGCACCTGCCACAGACATATGTAGCTAAGTGCACCTGCCACAGACATGTAGCTAAGTGCACCTGCCACAGACATGTAGCTAAATGCACCTGCCACAGACATGTAGCTAAGTGCACCTGCCACAGACATGTAGCTAAGTGCACCTGCCACAGACATGTAGTTAAGTGCACCTGCCACAGACATGTAGCTAAGTGCACCTGCCACAGACATGTAGCTAAATGCACCTGCCACAGACATGTAGCTAAGTGCACCTGCCACAGATATAGCTAAATGCACCTGCCACAGACATGTAGCTAAGTGCACCTGCCACAGACATGTAGCTAAATGCACCTGCCACAGACATGTAGCTAAGTGCACCTGCCACAGATATAGCTAAATGCACCTGCCACAGACATGTAGCTAAATGCACCTGCCACAGACATGTAGCTAAATGCACCTGCCACAGACATGTAGCTAAGTGCACCTGCCACAGACATGTAGCTAAGTGCACCTGCCACAGACATAGCTAAATGCACCTGCCACAGACATGTAGCTAAGTGCACCTGCCACAGACAGATCTTCAGAACGGGAAACACTTTGTACCGCTCATAAAATTATGTCCTCGCTCCAGCTGGAGAACATTGCTATCAAGCTTGTTTGCAGCTGCAATGGGTGGGAGCAGCTGCAGTCGTGTGGTGAAGTCGTGATAATGATGGGCAATTTCCATATGCCCTGCAACTTCAAGTCCAACATGAAGAGGGTTGGCGAGGCAGGACTTCGTGATATAACAGTAGAATCTGGTGCCATTGCAGAGACTCCCACCAACAAAGTTCTAGAAGACAGGCAGTGCACGCTGTACAACTTCACTCGCTGACATATGAAGCAGTGATGTGGCTGGTTGGAAGGGATTCCAGGAGTGGTTGGAGTCACATCATGCTGAAGATCTATGTTTCCTCCCAACTCTTGCTCAAGCTCTCTCACCTCCTCTTCCCACCCGGTGAACATTTCCTCCACTGCCTCCTGACACTCCCCCCAGTCTAGCCTATTGACAACTCTCCATTTATGTCGCTCTCTTCTCACTTGTACCTCTCTCCTGCCCCACATAATTTCTCCCTTTGCCTCCTGCATTTCTTCTTCCTAAGACCAGTTATCTTCTCTACATCCTCCGACCACCATCCCTCTGACCTGGCCGTTATCTTCTTCCTTCCATATAAGGTTATGGTCTGACCCCACCTCCAGCTTGAGTTCTGAACTCCCACTCTAGCTACATCCATGTCTCCACTAAACAACATATAATCTATGACCGACTATCTCCGCACGTTCCCATGTCACAGCACTGCAACTCGTTCCCTGCACGATCAGACCATAACCAACTCCAACAACCTCTTTCCATTCTCCTCCGCTCCTAATCCAATCTTTGCATTGAAGTCCCCCATCATAACATCATCTTCATACTTCACCACATCCTCCTGCCATATAATCCTCAGTCTCTCTCACTCCTTCTGGGTTCACGAACATACCCTGCCATAGTTTTCCTTCTCCCCGCTCAACTCCACCCACAGCAAACCTTCTCTTGACTTCCTCACCCTAGAAACCAAACTCTCGTGCACCAGAACTACCTCGCCCGCTGTTAGAATTGTGTTCTACAGAGAGCCAATCCTAACTATCAAGACAAGTTCAATTATTCACAGGTTATAAGAATTTAGACAACATACAACATTACAGGTCGATACAGAATATAATGACTACAGAATATAATTGGAGTCCGTGACAGAATACTTGCAGTATATCTGATGACTTATAGACCCAGGATAGTCTCACAAGAATTAGAATTACCATATAAGGGAAAACTAAAAACTGATAATAATAATTCAACCAATCAAAATAGAGTCTTAATTAAAATGTGTGGTCAACTACCATATGACCTAATATGGAAATATCTACACTGCTAGTGTGTATTAGTCAATATGAGAGAGGGTTTGGTTGAGGGAGTGGTTCGTCAGGAGGTTCCTAACACCTGCCTGCCACCCTCTCTATTCCTGCCATATCACTCAAATCCTGCCATGCTCACCTCATCTTCCTTTTGCAAAAATGTCTCCAGCACATCAAACTTCTTCATACTCTTCAAATCCACCTCCCTTGACCACCATCCCCTACAGTTAACAAATACCGCCCAGTTTCCTTATCTTTGGTACCCAACCCTCATACTTATCGCACTCGCATCTGAGTTTTGTCCTGCATATTTGTGATCTTGGACATATTGTCTTTGGCCAACAAGTGCTCCTGGAGGAAGAGTTTCAATGGCTCTATCATGCAAGCAGTAATCTGGTCTTCCACTCCCTCATTCCTGGTTCCCACCACCATTCCTGATGGATGACTCCCTTCTTGGTGCTCCTTCACCTGACGACACTTGCTTCTCCACCACCCCCTCTGTGTTGAAGGCCGACAAGAGGCTGTTTGTTATCTGATCTAATTGCACCGAGTGGGAAGGCAGACATGCATGCTGTGTTTTGCCACCTTCTTGGGCCCTTGCCAGTGGTCCTGGCAAATGTGGATGGAACTATGAAGAGAGAAAATACAAAGCTGCTCTTGCAAAACATCTGGAAACCACGCTAGCCCTAGGGCTAGGGCTAGATGGTGGCCCCAGCAGGAAATGTTGCTATGGCTCTAATCCAGAAGATGCATGGAGAAAATCGTACATTTGAAGAGCTTTCTGATCACATCTTGTCAAAGGAAGTGATCATATTGATGTGATAGACAGGTATATAGCAGGTTCACGCGAAGGTGATTTTAATGGTATTATGTCAACTGAGAGTTCATTGAGAATATATTTGATGTTTACAGTGATCAATCTATCAAATCCTCTGATCATGTCAGCCGAAGATCACAGGAAAGTGTTACATTCAAGATATCATAGCAGTCACAAGATTTAAAAATTGGAGATGTTTGCTATACAGCATGCACTGAGACCAAAAACAAGCTCACCAAGTTCTAGCAGATTCATAGCAAGAACCATTAAAAAAAGAGAAAAGCTCGCTGGCCGGACAATGTTTGAGGTCAAGAACAGTCCTTCAAGCTTACCTGCGATACTTGTGAAGAGGTCCACGCCCTCACCAGCTGTCAAGAAGAAGCAAGACACTACCTGTTCTTACATGCACAGTATGCAGTACTGAAGCATCTGTCTACTGTCATTTTGGCAGATGATATAACTTGTCTTAGCCTAAGCAGCTCCATCAACTGTGAGATGCCCCTTAGGCATGGGACAAAGTCTCACGTGAGATTATGACATCACACAACTGGCCACAGCATTAAGGAGTGAAGTGTGTTCAGTACTGCCCTGGGCTTCATGCATGGACTAGATGTGACACTGTGTGTCCTGGCAAATCCAAGGAGAGATGGAAGCCCTGGAAATTCTGCAGCAGCACCTGACATACTGAGAAGCTTTCATCTCTCTGGGTCTTGCACCCAAAACACAAGCATAACTAGTCAGGAGATGTTCTGTGCAAAATAGGGTGACATTGAATCAGGACAGCTCCCACCCTGTGAGGACACACTGAGGCAGGACAGCCCCACCCTGTGAGGACACACTGAGGCAGGACACCCCCCACCCTGTGAGGACACACTGAGGCAGGACACCCCCACCCTGTGAGGACACAGTGAGGCAGGACACTCCCCATCCTGTGAGGACACACTGAGGCAGGACACCCCCCACCCTGTGAGGACACACTGAGGCAGGACACCCCCCACCCTGTGAGGACACACTGATGCAGGACACCCCCCACCCTGTGAGGACACACTGATGCAGGACACCCCCACCCTGTGAGGACACACTGATGCAGGACACCCCCCACCCTGTGAGGACACACTGAGGCAGGACACCCCACACCCTGTGAGGACACACTGAGGCAGGATACCCCCACCCTGTGTGGACACACTGAGGCAGGATACCCCCACCCTGTGTGGACACACTGAGGCAGGACACCCCCCACCCTGTGAGGACACACTGAGGCAGGACACCCCCCACCCTGTGAGGACACACTTGGGCAGGACACCCCCCACCCTGTGAGGACACACTGAGGCAGGACACCCCCACCCTGTGAGGACACACTTAGGCAGGACACCACCCACCCTGTGAGGACACACTTGGGCAGGACACCCCCCACCCTGTGAGGACACACTGAGGCAGGACACCCCCACCCTGTGAGGACACACTTAGGCAGGACACCACCCACCCTGTGAGGACACACTGAGGCAGGACACCACCCACCCTGTGAGGACACACTGAGGCAGGACACCCCCCACCCACACTGAGGCAGGACACCCCCTACCCTGTGAGGACACACTGAGGTAGGACACATCATGCAGATTATCACGCTGCCATCTGGAGGCTCAGCTTAGAGCATTTGCCAGATATTCCAGAGCTATTTGCAGGCCACGGCTGGGAATTGAACAATGAAGGGGACCTGACAAACCGGTGGGACTGGCCCAGCAGGTGTTAAGTCTTATCACTTGCAAGTGTGTGCAGAGATGCCGCCATTCAGACTGCTCTTGCATGCAATGGCTTGAGGTACACCATTGTCTGCAAATTGCAAAATTGCTCTAATATGGCACAGGAAGATGTTGAAGACAAACTAGACCGAAGTGGCCATGATTGCCCAGATCTCAACCTTCATCAGGAATATTATATATTGATCATGACAGGTATATTATATATTATTCATGCCTAGACCTCAAGTTAACCTTCACCAGGAATATTATTCATGACAGATATGTTATATATTATTCATGACAGGTATATTATATATTATTCATGACAGGTATATTATACATTATTCATGACATGTATATTATTCATGACAGGTATATTATACATTATTCATGACAAGTATATTATCGTGTTTAATCATGAATTATATATGACAGGTATAGTATATATTAACCGTGACACATATATTAAATCACATATATTAAATCGTGCCTATATTAATCATGACGTGTATTTATATGACATGGGTATTAATTAAGACCATTTTTCATCTACTACTAATTGCTTGTACATGCTTTGTGTTTGAGGTCAGACTAATCAAAGGCTCTAGATGTTCAACAGTATACAAGTACATGTGTAGGAGGGAAGCATTGTAAAGGGAAGCATTGTAAACAAGGTCATTGTAGTCATGTGAGTTGGTTGCATTCCTGGAATTCCACTCAGCCAATTGGTATTTTGCCTCTGCTAGCTTGGCCAGGATGCCTAAGGAGAGTATTGCCACTATCACATCCGGCATCCATTGATTGCTATTACACTTGCAGGACCTTCTATATAGCCAGCCCCTCCCACTTTAGTGGGCGGTTCACTGCTGCAAAAACAGATGAAAATACATGAGCACCATTGGGCATGATACTTATTCCAACATCAACTATATAGGAATTACTTCACTGCCAAGATTCACTGTTTAACCTCTCATAGAAAGTCTATGGCACACGTGATCTTGTCCTCTTCCCCCCCTCCCTCCCCCCTCCCTGCGTTGTGGATGGCTAATCCCACTCGTATCTCACAGTGACAAAAAAACAACTCTGCACAAACACACTGACTGACTGGGAAGCACAAATGTGACACCAAATTCCAAGAATGCTTTCAGAGGGTATGTTCATCTCCTTGTCAATGCGGAGCCCCTAGACCTGGAGCCACGGATCTGTTTGTATGTCTAAAGCTAGGGCTAGGAGTGATTGGGTGTAGGAGCAAGATGGGTCTTTGTACACTGTAACTGGACTCACTGTTACCTGTGGAAGTTGTACCATATAATAATACAAATAGAGCGTTTTGCTGTGAAATATATTTCAATAGGGTCTCGACAAATGCAAACATTACCCAATTTTCCAGCCAACTCCAAGTCTTGCAGTAATGAAACACTGTGCAAAAATTAAAAAAACTCTGTCAAGCTCGGAATGCTCTCCAGCTGTAAACTATTCTGGAAGTACAGCAGTCCTACTCCTCACTATCTACATTCCTTGATGTGTCTGGGGTTAAAGTGCATCCCTGTCTCTCTCAGTGAGTTTCTGTAGAAAAAGTATTGTAATGTTCTTCCTCGGGCAGTGGGTAAGGTTGAGTGATTTCATTTAAACACCTCAGGAGGCAAATAATTATGGAGGCCTGCAAATTCTTCCTGATGACCACACATACTTCTTCATGTGCAACGTACTTGTGAGATATACAGAAGTGGCCAAGAAAGTGTTCAGTTGAGGCTTCGTCTTCAAAGAACTCTTTATGTCAAGCAACGCCCCTTATCATCTCTCTAACTACTTATATACCCATATATAATCACATTCCTCATGTGTTTGTGTACATATGTTTACTCTTCATATTAGCCTCTGGCTATTGACTTTCCATATATGTTTTTCATAATTAAAACCCAGTGGACCAACTCTAGCTGTGACCACATTCAACCAATCACATGCTTGCTGCAGATGAAATCACGAAGGTCTCACCATCTAGTCTGAAGTGCTGGAAGATTTGAGCAAAGAGGATCTTTGCTTGTTAAATATTATAAATTTTGAAGTGCTATCAATGACAGAACAATAGGAACTGGGCATTCCAGCTAGCCACTGTTGGCATTGCTTGACACCATTTATTTTTTTAATCATCGTCCAATTTCTGCCCTCGAGTTAGAGTGGTCTTGACCTGATGCCTCCAGGAATGGATAGAGCAGTAGGAGCAGCATAAACAAAATCGAAAGTTTGCAATGACAGACACTTGAACTGACGATGATCTGGCCCCCTAATGCTTGTTAAGCATGCACCAATCAATTCCCCCCACCTTTTTTTTAATGTATAGCTCGTGTTTTGCTGAAGTGGCTACTGTGCTTGCATCACTCGGTGTAAACCCTCCCCCCCCCCCCCCCCCCCCCCCCCCAGTGAACTATGGCACCATACAGGACAAGAGAGTAGACAGATGAAGGCTTCCTTGGGTTTCCCCTATAGCTGTGGTATACCTGCTTGTTTCTAACATTTGACTGAGTGTTGTTGCTGTTCATGTGTGCGAGTTGACCAGAAACAAGAAAACCGCTCGAGGGGAGCCTAGCAATGCATTGCAGGTCACTTACAAGGCCTGTTCTCGATGGATCGGCTTTACCAGTAAGTTGAGGTGGTTACTTCATCTCTATGTTTTCTGTTGTTTCCTAGTGACTCTGATGGTGATACATTCCAATACCAAGTCAGCCTTCCTTTGCTTGTAGATCTTCATCTATAACAAGTATGTTGTTTGGTGAGATTGGCTGAAAAACACTCGGAAGTGGAGGCATTATTTTGTTCATATTGTGTGCAAACATTGACTGGAAAAGTATGCCAGCTGCTTTGATTTCAAGGCGAGTGTCCCAAACAGTTTATCTGAAATCTGAGATAGTAGTATTGTGATTGATGTTTGCAGGTTACTTATGGTCGATGGAAAACTATCTTCTAATTGGGAGGACAGACGACTATGCTATGCTCAAGTGGGAGACAGATGACTGTACTATGCTCAAGTGGGAGGACAGATGACTGTGCTATGCTCAAGTGGGAGGACAGATGACTGTGCTATGCTCAAGCGGGAGGACAGATGACTGTGCTATGCTCAAGTTGGAGGACAGATGACTATGCTATGCTCAAGTGGGAGGACAGACGACTATGCTATGCTCAAGTGGGAGGACAGATGACTATGCTATACTCAAGTGGGAGGACAGATGACTATGCTATGCTCAAGTGGGAGGACAGATGACTATGCTATGCTCAAGTGGGAGGACAGACGACTATGCTCAAGTGGGAGGACAGATGACTATGCTATGCTCAAGTGGGAGGACAGATGACTATGCTATGCTCAAGTGGGAGGACAGATGACTATGCTATGCTCAAGTGGGAGGACAGATGACTATGCTATGCTCAAGTGGGAGGACAGACGACTATGCTCAAGTGGGAGGACAGATGACTATGCTATGCTCAAGTGGGAGGACAGATGACTATGCTATGCTCAAGTGGGAGGTCCAGCAGGTGCTTTTGTGATGTTTGATATAATTAAATCTTCAAATGCCGAGTCCCTTGGGACTGCACCCCATGCAGTGCAGTACAAAAATAGGATGACAGTAAATGAGGTGACTTGTATTGCCTCACATATCTTAAGTTATATGGTGGGGGGAGGGGCATAAATCAGTTCCTCCTCTGCCCAACACTTCTCTATGCACTGCAAAATGCACCCACACACTTCCACCATCACCTGATTACTCACACCCTCCACCTCCTTCCCAAGCAACAATGCCATCTTCCCCTCAATGCCAATCATCTCAAACTCCTCCAACCATATTCCAGCTCCCTCAATTCCATCAGCTCATTCATTAATCCCTTTTAAATTCATCACAGTCTAATAGAAAGTGCCCCACATCTTCCACACTTCCTTCCTGTCACACAACACATATCTAAGAGTCCTGCAATAGACCTGCTGACCCAGTCCTCAACCTAAACATCAACCTAAACATCAACCTCACTCCCTCCCTCATATCCCAGTAATGACCTTGTAATCTTTCTGCTCCATCACCTTTTGCCAACCTAAAACTGCTCATACCCTCGATATCTTCCTCCCAATCACTTATTTCTCTTCTTCATCTTCCATTGCTGACCCTAGCTCAGCATTCAGATCGTATTTCCTCCTCAACAGTATATATTCTTCCCACCATCCTATCCCTCCATCCATTCTTAGTTTGACTGCCATAATTTTCACCCATCTACCCTCCTCCACCTGTGCAAGCCTCCTACCATAGAGGATTTTCTTCTCCTCCCTCCTCTCTGCCAACTTCCTCCATCTCTAGTCCCCCAGCACTGCCACCCCTGCCACTGTGTTGCTAGCCCCTAATAGTTGTCTTCCTTCTCTCAACTGAGTTCCTACAAGCAGTCTGCTCTCCTGTCAGCCACACTTCAGCAGCAAGTTCCAGGCTTGGCCTAGCCAACAGCTCCCACACCATCCTACCTCTGTTTTTCTGTGACTTATCCACACTCTGTACCTTTCCAATCCATTCCTCTGCTCTAAACTTCAAGTGTACATTCGGATTCCCTCTCAGTTGCTCATCAAACCACACCCACAGGTATCTGAATGCTTCCACTACTTCCAGCTCCTCTCCATCAATATTCCATTCACACTATTCCTCCCTTTCCCAATGACCATTAGCTTACTCTTCTTCTCATTAAACTTCAACTTCCATCTTATCGCATAGTTCTACACCAAATCCAACATCTCTTGCAACTCCATTCCTGTGCCCGCCAAAAGCACAATATCACAGCCTAGAGCAATGCCCCCACACCATGTACTACATCCACCTTCAATCCCAGCTCACCTCCCTCTAGTTCATCCACCATTCCCGACACATGTTGGTGACCAAGGATACCCCTTCCTAAGTCGCCTCTCTATCCCAAACCACCTCGACTGACCTCCATCCAATACTATCCTAGCTTCCACCCCATTGTAGAGGCCTTCACACATTCATACAAATTTCTCCTCCACTCCTGCTTGTCTCATTGTATAGCACAAACCATCCCTCCACATACTGTCATAAGCCATACTAATGTCTAGAAAAGCTAGGTAAGATGATCCCTTCTCCCTTCAGAATTTCACATACCCCTTAGGACAAACTGGTCTGTGCATCTCCTCTTCCTTCTGAAACTCCCTGTGCCTCTGTGAAAACTTGTTCCTCACAAAACTTCCCTAACCTCTCTGCCATCAACCTAGTAAAGACCTTTGCTACACAAATCCCCAATGATAATTCCCAATCACTTCTGCATCAGTCTTTGTAGAGTGGTACCAACAAACTCCTCATCCAATCCTCTGGACAGCACTCCCTCCTCAGCACCATGTTCAGCAAATCCACTAATACTTCTACCATCCTCCACACACCATCATCTCATTAAGTATTCCATCTGGTCCTGGAGCTTTTCCCCTCTTCAGATTCTTCAAAATCTCCACCACTTCTCCCCATCTTACTTGTTCACACATACCCACCTCATTGCCACCCTGACCTCTTTTACCTGAACCAGGTTTTGTAGACACTCCTCTTGTCAAGCTCCTCCCAGTGTCTTGCCATCTCCTCTAAAACCTCATCTTCTCTCTCTATCACACCACCGAGTTGGTCTTCATCTTCCTCCTTTCCCCTCAAGTCTGACCAAAACAGCCTCCACCGTTCTCTTATTCTCCTCACTGTCTTCCCCTG
Source organism: Cladorhizidae sp. MBARI D1340-BT2 (assembly GCA_028752905.1). Lineage (NCBI taxonomy): Eukaryota > Metazoa > Porifera > Demospongiae > Poecilosclerida > Cladorhizidae > Cladorhizidae sp. MBARI D1340-BT2. The sequence goes on along the minus strand of JAQNBH010000001.1, from coordinate 34,855,711 downwards.
TAGCTCTTTCTTCTCGTTCCTATCAGTAGCTTCACTCTTTTCCTCAGCTTTTTATATTCACCCCAGAGCTTTCTCACTTGAACATTGTGACCCCCCCCCCCCCCCCCCCCCCCATTCTTGCTGCATTCACTTTCCCACAAACCCCTTCCTGTTACATATTGCTCCCCCTACTACACCTGACCATCTCTTCGAGTCCTCCGTTATTTTCTCCATTTCTCTGCCACTGTCAACACCTTCTTTCCATGCTTTCCTTATACTATTTGTTGCATTGGACCCCTGCTCTTGATCTAACCCCCTCAACTGCTCTTCCCATCCTACAAATGCTTCCTCTGCTGCCTGCTGGTACTCCACCCAGTCTTGCCTACCATCTACTCTCCATTTCAATCTTACTGTTTCCACTCTCTCCTCCATACCCCCAGACCTTACTTCACACCACAGTAGGTTATGATCTGAACCATCATTCTTCCCAGAATCTTCATTACCTTCTCCACAATCAAACTTCTCAAAAATAATAGTAAACTAGTCCTCCAAGCAACACCAAGTTGAGGAGCCTCTACCATTGCTGTTAGGTAGTGCTTCCTCCCCCAGACCTATCCTGCATTAAAATCACGAATCAGAATCACTTCATATAGTTAGTTGCATCGATCTGATTGTACTTCAAAAAGCATTTCCGTCTCCTGCACTCTCAACCCCTCTGCGTTTACATACATCTATCACCACTTTTTTCTCTCACTCTATTCCACATTCCACCCTTCCTTGATCCTCACATCTGACTTCAGTCTCTTATCTACCTCCCACCTACAAACCTCC
>JAQNBH010000001.1:34829806-34854801 GCA_028752905.1 Cladorhizidae sp. MBARI D1340-BT2 | reverse complement strand
GCCTGGCTCCCTGGGAAGTAGCACCTAGGCACTCACCAGCCTAGCTGCCTGGGAAGTGTCACCTAGGTACTCACCATCCCTGGCTCCCTGGGAAGTGTCACGGTAGTCGCAACTGTTGAGAGCTTAGCTACCCTTCTTTAGGGAGTTGAACGGGCAAGTTGATAAGGTAATAGATGGCCATATCCGAGTTAGAACTGGCTGCACAGGTGTTAGAACTTGCTGTATAGTTTGGAGTGTCTGGGCAAGAATGCTGGAGTGCTATTATGACCTAGCTGCTCAACTCTTCAACATACCATAGCTATGGACACACAACTTGTCAAGGTGGAGTAGGAAAAGTTTGGCAAGGTAACTTCAGCACTCCATGCATGCATTGCAACTCGTGGCCACTGCTCTCTCAGACAATAAGTGGAAAAGATATGTCCTGCCTACATGTGGATGGAGGAAGTTAATGCCCGCACAGTCACCAGAGGAGAGAGGTGCTAATTAACACAAGCAGATAGCCAGCAGGTGTTTGCTGATGACCTCACTCTTAAGGCCTGTCCACACTGCACAATAACTGGATGCGCATTGAGACACACTAGCTACCAAGAGAGTCTCAATGCGCGTCCATTCACGACGTCGCGTCCACACTGACATGACTAAACCAAACGCGCATAAAAACCACTCCCCCTCCAAGAAAACTGCACCCACGTCACAATGCACAATGGATTTCTTCCGAGATACCTACAGACGCGAAGGAAGCATATGCTGCAGAGGAGAAGAAGGATTTATAAATATAAAAAGGCAATACAGTAGACGGATGGCGCTCCATGAACTCCATAAAAGAAGGCTGCGGCGGTAAAATTTTCGAAGGCTATAATAGTATTTAGCTTGATCTTTGCCTGCTATATGTCCTTTGATTGTGGCAATGATGGCTGACTACCAGCATCCATCTGTGCGCCAGGTTTGGTGCAAGCCACGCAGTAAGCACTGGTGGGTACAACTTCATAAATGATTCTGTTTATCTTTTAACGCGCACCCGCGTAATTAATTTTACGCTTGGATTTGTTGCTCTGGCTCGACTCAAACCACCTATCGAGGTGGACTGGACCTAATGCGCGTTAGGTCCAAGAAATTTCGCATTCAGTGTGGACGCAATGAACGCGCATTCGTTGAGATCTAACGCGCATTCAGTGTGCAGTGTGGACAGGCCTTTAGTATGCTAGTTTGCTTTCATCAGGGGAAGCCCAGTCTTGCACTCCTAACAAAGCCTTCCTCTCTCTACCGTACTTCATACATACACGTCTGCTGTGTTTCACAAGCATTAGCCCTTGGCGAGCATCTGGTTGTGTGGCCTTGATAGGTTGGCCACCTGTAAAGCACAGCACGTACAAAGCCTTGGCCAGGTCAGGTGCATCTGCTCGCTGTGCTATACCTTGCATTCATTTCTGGTAGGAACGTAGGAGGTGCTAGTCCTGGTATGTGCTGTGGTGGTGGGGGCCATAGTGCTGGGCGTGGTCATAGTGCTGGGGCTGGCCATAGTGCTGGGGCTGGCCATAGTGCTGGGAGTGGCCATAGTACTGGGGATGGCCTAGTGCTGGGGCTGGCCTAGTGCTGGGTGTGGTCCTAGTGCTGCCATAGTGCTGGGGCTGGCCATAGTGCTGGGTGTGGCCATAGTGCTGGGGCTGGCCATAGTGCTGGGGCTGGCCATAGTACTGGGGCTGGCCATAGTGCTGGGGGTGGCCATAGTGCTGGGGCTGGCCATAGTCTGGGGCTGGCCTAGTGCTGGGGGTGGCCATAGTGCTGGGGCTGGCCATAGTGCTTGGAGCTGGTCATAGTGCTGGGGGTGGTCATAGTGCTGGGGCTGGCTATAGTGCTGGGGCTGGCCATAGTGCTGGGTGTGGCCATTGTGCCTGGCCTGGCCTAGTGCTGGAGGTGGCCGTGGGGCTGGTCCTGGGAGGTGTCATAGTCCTGCTGACACATGTTCTCCTCCCTTCCCGTTCCTCCTCCCTCTCCCAGCAGGTGCGCAATGGTGGCACTACCGAGGCGTACATCAGTCTCTACAGCTACGAGCCCCAGAACTCAACACAACTGGCCTTCTCTAAGGGACAAAAGGTGAGTGATACCCACCCCTGTGGTCTGTGAATCATACCCTCCCCTGTGGTCTGTGAATCATACCCTCCCCTGTGGTCTGTGAATCATACCCTCCCCTGCGGTCTGTGAGTCATACCCTCCCCTGCGGTCTGTGAGTCATACCCTCCCCTGTGGTCTGTGGAAACTCCTCCCAACAGTGTTCTTGATAGTGAGAGATGTTTCCAGCATATAATTAATGACCTAATGCAACACATACATACATATTCAGCCACACCCACTCAGCACATAGCACCCATGTTGTGCTGTTAGTTATAATACACTACTCTATCCACACTGTGTGTGTGTGTGTTGTGTGTGTGTGTGTTGTGTGTGTGTGTGTGTGTGTGTGTTGACGGGTGTCCAGCTGCTGCTAGTAGACAAGACGGATGTGTCATGGTGGACTATGCGGACTCCTGATAGCAAGCATCTCGGGTTGGTCCCCGTTAATTACATAAATAAGCTGGATGCCACCAGCCCGCCCACCTCCTCTCCTTCACACCGCCACACCCACCAACCTCACCTAGACTTCACTGATGAGGTAGGTGTGTCACCTTCAATGTGCCTGACCTTGTTGACCTTTGTCGTCTGCTGGCAGGGTTTGCAGCAAGTATTGGCCTCCATCGACTCCAGCATCAAGCACATCCATGATGAGGCGGCAGCTCAGGGCGGAGCCTACACCACTTCACAGAAGGCCACACTGCAGTGAGCCTCACACACACCACAATGCATACTACATAAACAGCGCTATACATCATATACACTGCACACCACACACTCGTCACACTGCACACCACACACTCATCACACCACACACTCATCACACTGCACACCACACACTCATCACACTACACACTCATCACACTGCACACCACACAGACATTGTAAACTCAAGTTGTCCACTGCCTTGCCTCTAGCCCAACCTGCAAGATAGCCAGCACTGAACAACATATCACATGGTGCATGGCTAGCTACCAGTATATATATAGCAGGCTCACACGAGTCTTAGCGTCTCATTATTCCTGATGAAGGCTAGAACATCGGGTCAGAGTAAAATTCAAGTGGATTAAGGTCATTGTAAAGGTCATTGTAATGAGTGCAGTACAAGCCATGGGGGTTGCTTGCGTTGCGTACGTTAAAAAATGCATACCGTGAACACAAATAAATGCACACCGTAAACACTAAACAGCTCAATGGTAGCAAACGGATAAACCATCCTCTTAGAGGTGCTGCAGCACAAGCACTTCATAATTAAAAGAAGAAGTGTCAGTGTGCTAGTAAGCCTCAGAGTTGTAGTGAGCACTTTTCAAGTCTCCTCTTCCTTCCGGAGCCTTCACTCTTCCCACCTGAAGTAGTGCAGGCTAGTCTAAGCCTCCTGTTCCATGCTCCAGCGTGGTCTAAGCGTCACCCATCAAGAAGCAGTGCAGTCACGAGTCTGTCTCCTACCTGAAGCACTTTTATTCCACAGTAGAGCGTAGGTCTCTGCACCTCTTGCTTGCTATGAATGCAGATAGCAAGCTAGAGGAGTGGAGACCTATGCTCCATAGTAGGACAAAGTCCTTCAGGTAGAAGACAGATGCTCGACTGCAACTGCTGTGCTCTCGCTGAGACCGACGCTCAGATGTACCAGGACTTGCACTACCTCAGGCGGGAAGAATGAAGGTTTTGGAACCAATCCTAGCCCTCCTATCCAAAATACAGATGAGTTTTTTTAATGTTTTATTTTTTAAATATATATAATATTTATATTATTTATAATATTTATATTATTTATAATATTTATTTCTAATTGCTTGCTGCTCTCTTCATGATGTTTTCCACCTGATAATGTTTTCCACCTGATAACTGCTCAATTATAATATATTATAAAATGTTTCAATTCAATTGTTCCGTTGCACACCTGAATTGTTCAGATTTTTTTTTAAGGTAATGGTCCCACTTTTGAGTGACCACCTTCAAATCAACGGTCTGAAAGGAGGTGGCCTGGCACTAGGTAGGTGGAGCAATGGATGCCAACTTCATTGAACTTTGAAGACAAACTGGATAAGGCTGAGGCACTGGGGTAGTTACCGGAGCCAACCTGTTCTCCAGAAGTGGCACCCGGTGGGTTAGCTCCCTCTGGTTCTTCTCCAATGAAGCACATTCTATTATTATTATATGCCAAAGAGAAGAAGGAAATGCACAATCACATTGTCCAATAACATTATTCATTTTGGATGCATAGCCACTTAAATAAGAACGTGTCAACAGACTGGTGGTATGTTGTTAGACAGCTGGGAAAATTTGGACACATGTTAGTGGAGACCTTGGCAGGGAACTCGGAGGCATCAGCAAAATCCCAATCAGCATGTTCAAATAACCTTACAAAAAGGATTCTTCCAATAACTTCCTCTCTATAACAATCTAAACAAACTCTGTGCTGCAATAATAGCAGTTAGAGAATGCTGATATACAAACTATGCACTATCGACACTTGATACATTGAGAGCATCTTATGAAGCTAAAGGCTTGCACACAAAGGCTATCTAAGTTTTGCTATGCATTTCTTATGAATAAGAAAAAAACGGCTTGCAAATGCTATAGCTATGACTTTCAAGCCTGTGAAGGCCCAGCTCTAGTTGAAAAGAGGTCTTGACTTTATATCACGATTATACAGAATCAACTCACTTTTTCACCGTGGGCTTCAGGATATCTTTTCAACAACTTATGTCGGTAGAACGGGAGCTGTAGAACAAGATGATATGATATATCTTTTCAAAGCTGAGTCCCTGCAGCAAAAAATAACTTGCCACAGGGCACAAACCTTGTGCGCTTTGGTGACCTTAGGAAGGCTGCGCAGACGCACTGCTTTTAGTCAGCGTCGCTGTGGCCAAAAGTTGTGTAAATGTTACCATTTCTTTGCATTTATTAGCGTTGGTTGTTAATTTTAGTAACGGTTGGAAACGGTAAGCGTCTACGTGCGTTCAAAATAAACGCAACCGGCATGTGTTTTTTACCTCTACTGTACATATATACCTGCTAAAATACTCACCTACTCATTCTTCTGCCACCAAAATTAACAAATGCTTTGCATACACATTAAAAAAATTTGACAGGACCATCACTAGTCTGGCCTAGAGATGGCTAGTCTGGCCTAGAGATGGCTAGTCTGGCCTAGAGATGGCTAGTCTGGCCTAGAGATGGCCAGTCTGGCCTAGAGATGGCCAGTCTGGCCTAGAGATGGCCAGTCTGGCCTAGAGATGGCTAGTCTGGCCTAGAGATGGCTAGTCTGGCCTAGAGATGGCTAGTCTGGCCTAGAGATGGGCTAGTCTGGCCTAGAGATGGCTAGTCTGGCCTAGAGATGGCTAGTCTGGCCTAGAGATGGCTAGTCTGGCCTAGAGATAGCTCCTTAGTCTTGCTTGTGAAATGCTCCTTATGGGGGGGGGGGACATGAGCTTATGAGTGGTTTTATTATGAAGTACCACTCCGGCTCACATACACACCAGCACCTAGTGCTTGCCCGGTGCTTGCCCAGTGCTTGCCCAGTGCTTGCCCGGTGCTTGCCCAGTGCTTGCCCAGTGCTTGCCTACTTCTCATGATTTAGCATCTAATGAACACTCTCGTTTTGTAGAGTAAGGCCTCCTCTAGCAGCAGCTAACACTGGCTAGTTGTAGAGTAAGGCCAGCAGCTAACACTGGCTAGTTGTAGAGTAAGGCCAGCAGCTAACACTGGCTAGTTGTAGAGTAAGGCCTCCTCTAGCAGCAGCTGGCTAGTTGTAGAGTAAGGCCTCCTCTAGCAGCAGCTAACACTGGCTAACACTGGCTAACACTGGCTAGCACAGGCTAGCACAGGCTAGCACTTTCCAAACAGGAACCACAACTACTGCTAGTTCAGGCGCTCAAATTTTAAGGTGGAAAACAATTTTCCACCCGCTGCTTGACCACTCACTTTTGTTTTAGCACTCCTTGTATAGGAGAGCTTCCTCGAGCCTCTAGTGCTAATTTACCTACTGATACACTCCTTGTATAGAGGAGAGCTTCCTCGAGCCTCTAGTGCTAATTTCAACTGTCTTGCACTTTCCAATTAAGAGTTAGCAATGCAGAAACCTTGGGCAGGCTGGTCTTGAACTTGGGTGTGGTTGTGGCTATGCAACAGCTTTACCAAAAGAGAGCACACAGAGAGATTTATCTTTTGAGCTATATATATATATCAAGTGAAAGTATGCAGAATTTATGGAGTTCCAAAGTCGTAACCACGGGGTTTTTTTAACACTTGGCCACTTATTCATTTCTTGAGAGGTATACAATGAAATGAGTGGCTAAAAAGTATCATAACTCAAGAATGGCTGACAATGAGTTGAAATTTGAAATGCAGTCTATAGTATATATATATAGTAGTGAAAGTATAGAATGATGAAGGAAAAAGGAGAATTTTTTTGGAGGGATAAAAAAAGGTCTCCTCTCCCCTCAGTCTGACTTCTTAGCTGGCTTGTGAGACTAGCTCCTTCTTAGTCTGGCTTGTGAGACTGGCTCCTTCTTAGTCAGGCTTGTGAGACTAGCTCCTTCTTAGTCAGGCTTGTGAGACTAGCTCCTTCTTAGTCTGGCTTGTGAGACTGGCTCCTTCTTAGTCTGGCTTGTGAGACTAGCTCCTTCTTAGTCTGACTTGTTAGACTGGCTCCTTCTTAGTCAGGCTTGTGAGACTGGCTCCTTCTTAGTCTGGCTTGTTAGACTAGCTCCTTCTTAGTCAAGCTTGTGAGACTGGCTCCTTCTTAGTCTGGCTTGTGAGACTGGCTCCTTCTTAGCTGGCTTGTGAGACTAGCTCCTTCTTAGTCTGGCTTGTGAGACTAGCTCCTTCTTAGTCTGGCTTGTGAGGAGACTAGCTCCTTCTTAGTCTGGCTTGTGAGACTAGCTCCTTCTTAGTCTTGCTTGTGAGACTAGCTCCTTCTTAGTCTGGCTTGTGAGGAGACTAGCTCCTTCTTAGTCTGGCTGTACGAGACTAGCTCCTTCTTGGTCTAGCTCCTTCTTGGTCTAGCTCCTTCTTGTAGAGAGAAAGCAAAAGTCCTATGAGCCAGGCAAAGACAAGGCTACACATGTAGCAATGGCCTCTCACATACATGTTTTGACTTGACTTCACTCTCCCACCAGTATACATGTGGTATGCCCACCAGTATACATGTGGCATGCTCTCCCACCAGTATACATGTGGCATGCTCTCCCACCAGTATACATGTGGCATGCTCTCCCACCAGTATACATGTGGCATGCTCTCCCACCAGTATACATGTGGCATGCTCTCCCACCAGTATACATGTGGCATGCTCTCCCACCAGTATACATGTGGCATGCTCTCCCACCAGTATACATGTGGCATGCTCTCCCACCAGTATACATGTGGCATGCTCTCCCACCAGTATACATGTGGCATGCTCTCCCACCAGTATACATGTGGCATGCTCTCCCACCAGTATACATGTGGTATGCCCACCAGTATACATGTGGCATGCTCTCCCACCAGTATACATGTGGCATGCTCTCCCACCAGTATACATGTGGCATGCTCTCCCACCAGTATACATGTGGCATGCTCTCCCACCAGTATACATGTGGTATCCTCTCCCACCAGTATACATGTGGTATGCCCACCAGTATACATGTGGCATGCTCTCCCACCAGTATACATGTGGCATGCTCTCCCACCAGTATACATGTGGCATGCTCTCCCACCAGTATACATGTGGCATGCTCTCCCACCAGTATACATGTGGCATGCTCTCCCACCAGTATACATGTGGCATGCTCTCCCACCAGTATACATGTGGCATGCTCTCCCACCAGTATACATGTGGCATGCTCTCCCACCAGTATACATGTGGTATCCTCTCCCACCAGTATACATGTGGTATGCCCACCCACCAGTATACATGTGGCATGCTCTCCCACCAGTATACATGTGGCATGCTCTCCCACCAGTATACATGTGGCATGCTCTCCCACCAGTATACATGTGGCATGCTCTCCCACCAGTATACATGTGGCATGCTCTCCCACCAGTATACATGTGGCATGCTCTCCCACCAGTATACATGTGGCATGCTCTCCCACCAGTATACATGTGGCATGCTCTCCCACCAGTATACATGTGGTATCCTCTCCCACCAGTATACATGTGGTATGCCCACCCACCAGTATACATGTGGTATCCTCTCCCACCAGTATACATGTGGCATGCTCTCCCACCAGTATACATGTGGCATGCTCTCCCACCAGTATACATGTGGCATGCTCTCCCACCAGTATACATGTGGCATGCCCACCCACCAGTATACATGTGGCATGCTCTCCCACCAGTATACATGTGGCATGCTCTCCCACCAGTATACATGTGGTATGCTCTCCCACAAAACTGGACATCTTGAAGTTGATGAGTGCTGTTGATACAAAGAAGGAGACTCCTTGTGATGAACCCTGCTGGTATCTTCGATGAGCCAGACTTAATTACTGGCACCTTGGGAGGCCCTGGAGGAGGAGCTTCCTGCAGAACAACAGCTGCTGCACATGCTGAAGGCCTTGAATGATTGCAAGTCCGGCAGCAAGAAGCTGGTCAGGGAATTTGTAGCTAATAATAGAGGTGGTCTTTATTTGGCACTCTTGCCTCAATGTTCTGTTGCCATGACAGTGAAGCTAATAAGCATGTGCAGAACTAATACTTCTTTTTTTTAAATTGCGAAGCCAGTTGCTCCACAGTGAGACATGGTGGACCTGACCGAGGACTGCTTGTAACAATGATGACGGGCATTTGACACCTTCGTGTGTGATAAACAACCAAGCTCCCATACACACCTCACACACAACACATAACACATGTGTACAAACACATGACACAAAGTGTTACATGTCTCTGTGTGTGACTAGTCATGCAGGCCAGCATGTGGCACTGCAGTAGTGAGCTAGTGAACTGTGGCTAGTCATGCAGGCCAGCATGTGGCACTGCAGTAGTGAGCTAGTGAACTGTGGCTAGTCATGCAGGCCAGCATGTGGCACTGCAGTAGTGAGCTAGTGAACTGTGACTAGTCATGCAGGCCAGCATGTGGCACTGCAGTAGTGAGCTAGTGAACTGTGACTAGTCATGCAGGCCAGCATGTGGCACTGCAGTAGTGAGCTAGTGAACTGTGACTAGTCGTGCAGGCCAGCATGTGGCACTGCAGTAGTGAGCTAGTGAGCTGTGACTAGTCATGCAGGCCAGCATGTGGCACTGCAGTAGTGAGCTAGTGAACTGTGGCTAGTCATGCAGGCCAGCATGTGGCACTGCAGTAGTGAGCTAGTGAACTGTGACTAGTCATGCAGGCCAGCATGTGGCACTGCAGTAGTGGGCTAGTGAACTGTGGCCAGTCATGCAGGCCAGCATGTGGCACTGCAGTAGTGAGCTAGTGAACTGTGGCTAGTCATGCAGGCCAGCATGTGGCACTGCAGTAGTGAGCTAGTGAACTGTGGCTAGTCATGCAGGCCAGCATGTGGCACTGCAGTAGTGAGCTAGTGAACTGTGGCTAGTCATGCAGGCCAGCATGTGGCACTGCAGTAGTGAGCTAGTGAACTGTGGCTAGTCATGCAGGCCAGCATGTGGCACTGCAGTAGTGAGCTAGTGAACTGTGACTAGTCATGCAGGCCAGCATGTGGCACTGCAGTAGTGAGCTAGTGAACTGTGGCTAGCCATGCAGGCCAGCATGTGGCACTGCAGTAGTGAGCTAGTGAACTGTGGCTAGTCATGCAGGCCAGCATGTGGCACTGCAGTAGTGAGCTAGTGAACTGTGGCTAGTCATGCAGGCCAGCATGTGGCACTGCAGTAGTGAGCTAGTGAACTGTGGCTAGTCATGCAGGCCAGCATGTGGCACTGCAGTAGTGAGCTAGTGAACTGTGACTAGTCATGCAGGCCAGCATGTGGCACTGCAGTAGTGGGCTAGTGAACTGTGGCTAGTCATGCAGGCCAGCATGTGGCACTGCAGTAGTGGGCTAGTGAACTGTGGCTAGTCATGCAGGCCAGCATGTGGCACTGCAGTAGTGGGCTAGTGAACTGTGGCTAGTCATGCAGGCCAGCATGTGGCACTGCAGTAGTGAGCTAGTGAACTGTGACTAGTCATGCAGGCCAGCATGTGGCACTGAAGTAGTGAACTAGTGAACTGTGGCTAGTCATGCAGGCCAGCATGTGGCACTGCAGTAGTGGGCTAGTGAACTGTGGCTAGTCCTGCAGGCCAGCATGTGGCACTGCAGTAGTGAGCTAGTGAACTGTGGCCAGTCATGCAGGCCAGCATGTGGCACTGCAGTAGTGAGCTAGTGAACTGTGACTAGTCATGCAGGCCAGCATGTGGCACTGCAGTAGTGAGCTAGTGAACTGTGGCTAGTCATGCAGGCCAGCATGTGGCACTGCAGTAGTGAGCTAGTGAACTGTGACTAGTCATGCAGGCCAGCATGTGGCACTGCAGTAGTGAGCTAGTGAACTGTGGCTAGTCATGCAGGCCAGCATGTGGCACTGCAGTAGTGAGCTAGGGAACTGTGGCTAGTCATGCAGGCCAGCATGTGGCACTGCAGTAGTGAGCTAGTGAACTGTGACTAGTCATGCAGGCCAGCATGTGGCACTGCAGTAGTGAGCTAGTGAACTGTGGCTAGTCATGCAGGCCAGCATGTGGCACTGCAGTAGTGAGCTAGTGAACTGTGACTAGTCATGCAGGCCAGCATGTGGCACTGCAGTAGTGGGCTAGTGAACTGTGGCTAGTCATGCAGGCCAGCATGTGGCACTGCAGTAGTGAGCTAGTGAACTGTGACTAGTCATGCAGGCCAGCAAATGGCACTGCAGTAGTGAGCTAGTGAACTGTGACTAGTCATGCAGGCCAGCATGTGGCACTGCAGTAGTGAGCTAGTGAACTGTGGCTAGTCATGCAGGCCAGCATGTGGCACTGCAGGAGTGAGCTAGTGAACTGTGGCTAGTCATGCAGGCCACTGCAGTAGTTATTGTGGAACACATTCAAGACTAGCAGTTTCTTCTCTGCCTATGCTTGCCTCTAGTTGAGCTGTGGCCATGTTGACAGCTCCTCTAGTTGATCCCCTCTCTCAGTGTGTGTGTGTGTGTGTGTGTGTGTGCTTCTCTCAGTGTGTGTGTGTGTGTGTGTGTGTGTGTTACTTTATTGTTATTGCTCTGCAGGAAATTGGTCATCCACAGACAGAATTTCCTCTCTTCAATTGTCCCTCAAGCCCATCCCACTAACCACACCCACTCAAATGCCTTCCAAGACCACTCGCAATCCGAGTCGGCCACCACATCTCCCGGGAGCACGACAAAGAAGGACCATCCAAGCAATCGGAGTCCTGTGCCTAAGAAACACACCCCTGCCGTCCCTCCCTCTTCCCCTACCAAGACTAGTCCACACCATTCCGGTGTGGAGGTGTCCAAGAGGAAAGGTCGCTCGTCCAAGACCTCCCGTCCCACCCAGCGCTACAGTCTGCACATCGGCGGAGGAGGGGGAGGGGATGAGGACATGGTGGAAATGAACGGTGTTTCTCATCCTCGTTTTGGATCATTGCCGCGCAGAATAGCCCCTCCCCCTCCCACTAGCACTGCTCCAAATCTTCGCTCATCTGCCACTACCCTCTCCAAGATGTCTTCACAGAACAAGGTCTACCACTCCCTACGACGCCTTCCCACTCAGACCAACAAGGTCACTGCGATCAGCCCCCTCCCCTTATCTTCCCCCTCATCCCCTATCCGTCCTGCCTCTGTTACGCTGGGGGGATTCCCTTCCACCTCCCCAAACAAAACTGGGAAAACCAACTCGTACTTCGGACAAGAATCGCCTCAGCCTCATCGACCTCGCTCTTCTTCCTCCACTGCCAGCAATAGCAGCAGGAGGTCAGCCAAGAGTCGGCAGAAATCGCTGACTCCTCCTCAATTGCTGCCTGTGTCCTTACAAGCACATTCAAGAAGTAATTCCAAGGACTGCGAAGGAACGTGCCCGTCCAACTCTTCTAAGAAGACAGAACTTCCAACCAGCTTCACTGTGAAGGAAGTCAACAAACTTGTGGAGTTAGTGCGAAGCAGAGCCTCCATCACTCATTACAAGGCCCAGCTAGCTGTGGGAGGGGTCCTGCTCTTCCTCAAGGAACATGCTCCCCAGAGTGCCGGCATGATCGATGCCTTGGTTAACGCCCTGGACCAAGCCCAGGTTAGGGTTAATACCCATAGTGTGGGGAGATGGTGTGCTCTAATTCATTACTAGTGTGTGTATCTTAGTGTGGGGAGATGGAGAGTGCTCTAATTCACTACTAGTGTGTGTATCTTAGTGTGGGGAGATGGAGAGTGCTCTAATTCACTACTAGTGTGTGTATCTTAGTGTGGGGAGATGGAGAGTGCTCTAATTCACTACTAGTGTGTGTATCTTAGTGTGGGGAGATGGAGTGTGCTCTAATTCACTACTAGTGTGTGTATCTTAGTGTGGGGAGATGGAGAGTGCTCTAATTCACTACTAGTGTGTGTATCTTAGTGTGGGGAGATGGAGAGTGCTCTAATTCACTACTAGTGTGTGTATCTTAGTGTGGGGAGATGGAGAGTGCTCTAATTCACTACTAGTGTGTGTATCTTAGTGTGGGGAGATGGAGAGTGCTCTAATTCACTACTAGTGTGTGTATCTTAGTGTGGGGAGATGGAGAGTGCTCTAATTCACTACTAGTATGTGTATCTTAGTGTGGGGAGATGGAGAGTGCTCTAATTCACTACTAGTGTGTGTATCTTAGTGTGGGGAGATGGAGTGTGCTCTAATTCACTACTAGTGTGTGTATCTTAGTGTGGGGAGATGGAGTGTGCTCTAATTCACTACTAGTGTGTGTATCTTAGTGTGGGGAGATGGAGAGTGCTCTAATTCACTACTAGTGTGTGTATCTTAGTGTGGGGAGATGGAGTGCTCTAATTCACTACTAGTGTGTGTATCTTAGTGTGGGGAGATGGAGTGCTCTAATTCACTACTAGTGTGTGTATCTTAGTGTGGGGAGATGGAGAGTGCTCTAATTCACTACTAGTGTGTGTATCTTAGTGTGGGGAGATGGAGAGTGCTCTAATTCACTACTAGTGTGTGTATCTTAGTGTGGGGAGATGGAGTGTGCTCTAATTCACTACTAGTGTGTGTATCTTAGTGTGGGGAGATGGAGAGTGCTCTAATTCACTACTAGTGTGTGTATCTTAGTGTGGGGAGATGGAGAGTGCTCTAATTCACTACTAGTGTGTGTATCTTAGTGTGGGGAGATGGAGAGTGCTCTAATTCACTACTAGTGTGTGTATCTTAGTGTGGGGAGATGGAGAGTGCTCTAATTCACTACTAGTGTGTGTATCTTAGTGTGGGGAGATGGAGAGTGCTCTAATTCACTACTAGTGTGTGTATCTTAGTGTGGGGAGATGGAGTGTGCTCTAATTCACTACTAGTGTGTGTATCTTAGTGTGGGGAGATGGAGTGTGCTCTAATTCACTACTAGTGTGTGTATCTTAGTGTGGGGAGATGGAGAGTGCTCTAATTCACTACTAGTGTGTGTATCTTAGTGTGGGGAGATGGAGTGTGCTCTAATTCACTACTAGTGTGTGTATCTTAGTGTGGGGAGATGGAGAGTGCTCTAATTCACTACTAGTGTGTGTATCTTAGTGTGGGGAGATGGAGAGTGCTCTAATTCACTACTAGTGTGTGTATCTTAGTGTGGGGAGATGGAGAGTGCTCTAATTCACTACTAGTGTGTGTGTCTTAGTGTGGGGAGATGGAGAGTGCTCTAATTCACTACTAGTGTATGTATCTTAGTGTGGGGAGATGGAGTGTGCTCTAATTCACTACTAGTGTGTGTATCTTAGTGTGGGGAGATGGTGTGCTCTAATTCACTACTAGTGTGTGTGTCTTAGTGTGGGGAGATGGAGAGTGCTCTAATTCACTACTAGTGTGTGTGTCTTAGTGTGGGGAGATCGAGAGTGCTCTAATTCACTACTAGTGTGTGTATCTTAGTGTGGGGAGATGGAGAGTGCTCTAATTCACTACTAGTGTGTGTATCTTAGTGTGGGGAGATGGAGAGTGCTCTAATTCACTACTAGTGTGTGTGTCTTAGTGTGGGGAGATGGAGAGTGCTCTAATTCACTACTAGTGTGTGTATCTTAGTGTGGGGAGATGGAGAGTGCTCTAATTCACTACTAGTGTGTATATCTTAGTGTGGGGAGATGGAGTGTGTGCTCTAATTCACTACTAGTGTGTGTATCTTAGTGTGGGGAGATGGAGAGTGCTCTAATTCACTACTAGTGTGTGTATCTTAGTGTGGGGAGATGGAGTGTGCTCTAATTCACTACTAGTGTGTGTATCTTAGTGTGGGGAGATGGAGAGTGCTCTAATTCACTACTAGTGTGTGTATCTTAGTGTGGGGAGATGGAGTGTGCTCTAATTCACTACTAGTGTGTGTATCTTAGTGTGGGGAGATGGAGAGTGCTCTAATTCACTACTAGTGTGTGTATCTTAGTGTGGGGAGATGGAGTGTGCTCTAATTCACTACTAGTGTGTGTATCTTAGTGTGGGGAGATGGAGAGTGCTCTAATTCACTACTAGTGTGTGTATCTTAGTGTGGGGAGATGGAGTGCTCTAATTCACTACTAGTGTGTATATCTTAGTGTGGGGAGATGGAGAGTGCTCTAATTCACTACTAGTGTGTGTATCTTAGTGTGGGGAGATGGAGAGTGCTCTAATTCACTACTAGTGTGTGTATCTTAGTGTGGGGAGATGGAGAGTGCTCTAATTCACTACTAGTGTGTGTATCTTAGTGTGGGGAGATGGGAGATGGTGTGCTCTAATTCACTACTAGTGTGTGTATCTTAGTGTGGGGAGATGGAGAGTGCTCTAATTCACTACTAGTGTGTGTATCTTAGTGTGGGGAGATGGAGAGTGCTCTAATTCACTACTAGTGTGTGTATCTTAGTGTGGGGAGATGGAGTGTGCTCTAATTCACTACTAGTGTGTGTATCTTAGTGTGGGGAGATGGAGAGTGTTCTAATTCACTACTAGTGCGTGTATCTTAGTGTGGGGAGATGGAGAGTGCTCTAATTCACTACTAGTGTGTGTATCTTAGTGTGGGGAGATGGAGAGTGCTCTAATTCACTACTAGTGTGTGTATCTTAGTGTGGGGAGATGGAGAGTGCTCTAATTCACTACTAGTGTGTGTATCTTAGTGTGGGGAGATGGAGAGTGCTCTAATTCACTACTAGTGTGTGTATCTTAGTGTGGGGAGATGGAGAGTCTGTTCTAATTCACTACTAGTGTGTGTATCTTAGTGTGGGGAGATGGAGAGTGCTCTAATTCACTACTAGTGTGTGTATCTTAGTGTGGGGAGATGGAGTGTGCTCTAATTCACTACTAGTGTGTATCTTAGTGTGGGGAGATGGAGAGTGCTCTAATTCACTACTAGTGTGTGTATCTTAGTGTGGGGAGATGGAGTGCTCTAATTCACTACTAGTGTGTGTATCTTAGTGTGGAGAGATGGAGAGTGCTCTAATTCACTACTAGTGTGTGTATCTTAGTGTGGGGAGATGGACAGTGTGCTCTAATTCACTACTAGTGTGTGTATCTTAGTGTGGGGAGATGGAGAGTGCTCTAATTCACTACTAGTGTGTGTATCTTAGTGTGGGGAGATGGAGAGTGCTCTAATTCACTACTAGTGTGTATATCTTAGTGTGGGGAGATGGAGTGTGTGCTCTAATTCACTACTAGTGTGTGTATCTTAGTGTGGGGAGATGGAGAGTGCTCTAATTCACTACTAGTGTGTATATCTTAGTGTGGGGAGATGGAGTGTGTGCTCTAATTCACTACTAGTGTGTGTATCTTAGTGTGGGGAGATGGAGTGTGCTCTAATTCACTACTAGTGTGTGTATCTTAGTGTGGGGAGATGGAGAGTGCTCTAATTCACTACTAGTGTGTGTATCTTAGTGTGGGGAGATGGAGTGTGCTCTAATTCACTACTAGTGTGTGTATCTTAGTGTGGGGAGATGGAGAGTGCTCTAATTCACTACTAGTGTGTGTATCTTAGTGTGGGGAGATGGAGTGTGCTCTAATTCACTACTAGTGTGTGTATCTTAGTGTGGGGAGATGGAGAGTGCTCTAATTCACTACTAGTGTGTGTATCTTAGTGTGGGGAGATGGAGTGTGCTCTAATTCACTACTAGTGTGTGTATCTTAGTGTGGGGAGATGGAGAGTGCTCTAATTCACTACTAGTGTGTGTATCTTAGTGTGGGGAGATGGAGAGTGCTCTAATTCACTACTAGTGTGTGTATCTTAGTGTGGGGAGATGGTGTGCTCTAATTCACTACTAGTGTGTATATCTTAGTGTGGGGAGATGGAGAGTGCTCTAATTCACTACTAGTGTGTGTATCTTAGTGTGGGGAGATGGAGAGTGTGCTCTAATTCACTACTAGTGTGTGTATCTTAGTGTGGGGAGATGGTGTGCTCTAATTCACTACTAGTGTGTGTATCTTAGTGTGGGGAGATGGAGAGTGCTCTAATTCACTACTAGTGTGTGTATCTTAGTGTGGGGAGATGGAGAGTGCTCTAATTCACTACTAGTGTGTGTATCTTAGTGTGGGGAGATGGGAGATGGTGTGCTCTAATTCACTACTAGTGTGTGTATCTTAGTGTGGGGAGATGGAGAGTGCTCTAATTCACTACTAGTGTGTGTATCTTAGTGTGGGGAGATGGAGAGTGCTCTAATTCACTACTAGTGTGTGTATCTTAGTGTGGGGAGATGGAGTGTGCTCTAATTCACTACTAGTGTGTGTATCTTAGTGTGGGGAGATGGAGAGTGTTCTAATTCACTACTAGTGCGTGTATCTTAGTGTGGGGAGATGGAGAGTGCTCTAATTCACTACTAGTGTGTGTATCTTAGTGTGGGGAGATGGAGAGTGCTCTAATTCACTACTAGTGTGTGTATCTTAGTGTGGGGAGATGGAGAGTGCTCTAATTCACTACTAGTGTGTGTATCTTAGTGTGGGGAGATGGAGAGTGCTCTAATTCACTACTAGTGTGTGTATCTTAGTGTGGGGAGATGGAGAGTCTGTTCTAATTCACTACTAGTGTGTGTATCTTAGTGTGGGGAGATGGAGAGTGCTCTAATTCACTATTAGTGTGTGTATCTTAGTGTGGGGAGATGGAGAGTGCTCTAATTCACTACTAGTGTGTGTATCTTAGTGTGGGGAGATGGAGTGTGCTCTAATTCACTACTAGTGTGTATCTTAGTGTGGGGAGATGGAGAGTGCTCTAATTCACTACTAGTGTGTGTATCTTAGTGTGGGGAGATGGAGTGCTCTAATTCACTACTAGTGTGTGTATCTTAGTGTGGAGAGATGGAGAGTGCTCTAATTCACTACTAGTGTGTGTATCTTAGTGTGGGGAGATGGACAGTGTGCTCTAATTCACTACTAGTGTGTGTATCTTAGTGTGGGGAGATGGAGAGTGCTCTAATTCACTACTAGTGTGTGTATCTTAGTGTGGGGAGATGGAGAGTGCTCTAATTCACTACTAGTGTGTGTATCTTAGTGTGGGGAGATGGAGAGTGTGCTCTAATTCACTACTAGTGTGTGTATCTTAGTGTGGGGAGATGGAGAGTGCTCTAATTCACTACTAGTGCGTGTATCTTAGTGTGGGGAGATGGAGAGTGCTCTAATTCACTACTAGTGTGTGTATCTTAGTGTGGGGAGATGGAGAGTGCTCTAATTCACTACTAGTGTGTGTATCTTAGTGTGGCCCGGTAACACTTAGAATAGTGGAGTGGTGGAGGACTGCACCAAGTGTGAGAATAGTGGGCATCAGGTCCGAGTAGTCTAACACAGTCCAACTCCGAGCTGCTGGGACTCCAGGATGTTCAAAACCTTTTTCTAGTTAGTTTCTTGTAGTGGGGTTCAGCTGTAACCTCCTTCAAAGACTTAGTAACAGTTGGACAGGAGAACTAAACACTGTGGCTCATTCCCTTTGCTCAGAATACAGCACGTATGTGGGCTTGATTACTCAGAATATATACAGCACGTGTGTGGGCTTGATTGCTCAGAATACAGCACGTATGTGGGCTTGACTGTATACAGCACGTGTGTTAGCTTGATTGCATCATGGATGAAATTCCTCACACCAGCTGACCTGTAGCAAACATTTTGTCCCATAGTCGAGCAGCAGAGCTGTCACGGATTCGAGTTGGAACATTTGGAGCGTTCTGGTGCTAGCGTTCTTGTGAATGGAGCTTTTGTTTGCAGGGTGTGTGCGTGGGAGACAAACAGAGAGAGGTGGAGGTGGTCCTGGCAGGTGCATATCTACGTGGTTTTCACATTAATGTCTGCCAATTGATTATCTTAGCAAAGATCCAAATGCTGGGAGTCTTTTGCCAGCAGATAGCAGAAGATGACAATATGTTGGGCAGCAAGAAGCTATGGATGTCATGTTTAGCAGAGTTGATTTGGGAGTTGGCCATCTGCTATTGTAGAAATATTCATTATAGGGGGCACTAGCATAGTCCTTGATGATGGTACAGTGTGCTGAGTGATGGTGGTGTGCTAGAGTGATGGTGGTGTGGTGGTGTGATGGTGGTGTGTTTAATGCTGGAGTGATGGTGGTGTGTTGAGTGAGGGTGTGATGTTGGTGTGTTGAGTGAGGGTTGGTGTGTTGAGTGAGGGTTGGTGTGTTGAGTGAGGGTGTGATGTTGGTGTGTTGAATGATGTTGGTGTGTTGAGTGAGGGTGTGATTTTGGTGTGTTGAGTGAGGGTGTGAAGTTGGTGTGTTGAGTGAGGGTGTGATGTTGGTGTGTTGAGTGAGGGTGTGATGTTGGTGTGTTGAGGGCGTGAAGTTGGTGTGTTCAGTGAGGGTGTGATGTTTGTGTGTTGAGTGAGGGTGTGATGTTTGTGTGTTGAGTGAGGGTGTGATAGTGGGTATGTTGAGTGGTGGTGGGATTGATCAGTTCTTGATATGAAAACGTGCAGCTGCTGGCTGACTCGTAGACTCCATAGTGCATGTACACTAGCGTGTTTATGATATTGATGATATTTTACCAATTGTAATGTTGGGTGTTTTGCTGATTAAAGAATTGTTGCAATGTGTTGGACAATTTGGAGTCCTCTTGTATTAAGAATAAGCATTGTACACAATTGGTGGGTAGATGGGTGGGCAGGTGGGTGGGCAGGTGGGTGGGCAGGTGGGTGGGTAGGTAGGTGGGCCTTTTTGTTTGGGCTTCAAAACTAAAAAGCTGATTTAAGATCAACTTGCAGTTCACTCACTCCACAAGGTGCCAGTTTGCTACATACCTTCACGAAAGATTTGAGGCACACTTGAAGTGTTTTGTGGCTAAAATCTGCTGAAAGCACTTGAGCATTGCTTAGAAGCTGCCAAAGTGAGCCTCAGCTGAGGTGCGAGCTTCAGCTGAGGTGTGAGCTTCAGCTGAGGTGTGAGCTTCAGCTGAGGTGTGAGTGTCAGCTGAGGTGTGACCTTCAGCTGAGGTGTGAGTGTCAGCTGAGGTGTGAGTGTCAGCTGAGGTGTGAGTGTCAGCTGAGGTGTGAGTGTCAGCTGAGGTGTGAGTGTCAGCTGAGGTGTGAGTGTCAGCTGAGGTGTGAGTGTCAGCTGAGGTGTGAGTGTCAGCTGAGGTGTGAGTGTCAGCTGAGGTGTGAGTGTCAGCTGAGGTGTGAGTGTCATGAGGTGTGAGTGTCATGAGGTGTGAGTGTCATGAGGTGTGAGTGTCATGAGGTGTGAGTGTCATGAGGTGTGAGTGTCATGAGGTGTGAGTGTCATGAGGTGTGAGTGTCAGCTGAGGTGTGAGTGTCATGAGGTGTGAGTGTCAGCTGAGGTGTGAGTGTCAGCTGAGGTGTGAGTGTCAGCTGAGGTGTGAGTGTCAGCTGAGGTGTGAGTGTCAGCTGAGGTGTGAGTGTCAGCTGAGGTGTGAGTGTCAGCTGAGGTGTGAGTGTCAGCTGAGGTGTGAGTGTCAGCTGAGGTGTGAGTGTCAGCTGGGGTGTGAGTGTCATGAGGTGTGAGTGTCATGAGGTGTGAGTGTCATGAGGTGTGAGTGTCATGAGGTGTGAGTGTCATGAGGTGTGAGTGTCATGAGGTGTGAGTGTCATGAGGTGTGAGTGTCATGAGGTGTGAGTGTCATGAGGTGTGAGTGTCATGAGGTGTGAGTGTCATGAGGTGTGAGTGTCATGAGGTGTGAGTGTCATGAGGTGTGAGTGTCATGAGGTGTGAGTGTCATGAGGTGTGAGTGTCATGAGGTGTGAGTGTCATGAGGTGTGAGTGTCATGAGGTGTGAGTGTCATGAGGTGTGAGTGTCATGAGGTGTGAGTGTCATGAGGTGTGAGTGTCATGAGGTGTGAGTGTCATGAGGTGTGAGTGTCATGAGGTGTGAGTGTCATGAGGTGTGAGTGTCATGAGGTGTGAGTGTCATGAGGTGTGAGTGTCATGAGGTGTGAGTGTCCTGAGGTGTGAGTGTCAGCTGAGGTGTGAGTGTCAGCTGAGGTGTGAGTGTCAGCTGAGGTGTGAGTGTCAGCTGAGGTGTGAGTGTCAGCTGAGGTGTGAGTGTCAGCTGAGGTGTGTGTGTCAGCTGAGGTGTGAGTGTCAGCTGAGGTGTGAGTGTCAGCTGAGGTGTGAGTGTCAGCTGAGGTGTGAGTGTCAGCTGAGGTGTGAGTGTCAGCTGAGGTGTGAGTGTCAGCTGAGGTGTGTGTGTCAGCTGAGGTGAGTGTCAGCTGAGGTGTGAGTGTCAGCTGAGGTGTGAGTGTCAGCTGAGGTGTGAGTGTCAGCTGAGGTGTGAGTGTCAGCTGAGGTGTGAGTGTCAGCTGAGGTGTGAGTGTCAGCTGAGGTGTGAGTGTCAGCTGAGGTGTGAGTGTCAGCTGAGGTGTGAGTGTCAGCTGAGGTGTGAGTGTCAGCTGAGGTGTGAGTGTCAGCTGAGGTGTGAGTGTCAGCTGAGGTGTGAGTGTCAGCTGAGGTGTGAGTGTCAGCTGAGGTGTGAGTGTCAGCTGAGGTGTGAGTGTCAGCTGAGGTGTGAGTGTCAGCTGAGGTGTGAGTGTCATGAGGTGTGAGTGTCATGAGGTGTGAGTGTCATGAGGTGTGAGTGTCCTGAGGTGTGAGTGTCATGAGGTGTGAGTGTCATGAGGTGTGAGTGTCATGAGGTGTGAGTGTCCTGAGGTGTGAGTGTCAGCTGAGGTGTGAGTGTCAGCTGAGGTGTGAGTGTCAGCTGAGGTGTGAGTGTCAGCTGAGGTGTGAGTGTCAGCTGAGGTGTGAGTGTCAGCTGAGGTGTGAGTGTCAGCTGAGGTGTGAGTGTCAGCTGAGGTGTGAGTGTCAGCTGAGGTGTGAGTGTCAGCTGAGGTGTGAGTGTCAGCTGAGGTGTGAGTGTCAGCTGAGGTGTGAGTGTCAGCTGAGGTGTGAGTGTCAGCTGAGGTGTGAGTGTCAGCTGAGGTGTGAGTGTCAGCTGAGGTGTGAGTGTCAGCTGAGGTGTGAGTGTCAGCTGAGGTGTGAGTGTCAGCTGGTGTGAGTGTCATGAGGTGTGAGTGTCATGAGGTGTGAGTGTCATGAGGTGTGAGTGTCATGAGGTGTGAGTGTCATGAGGTGTGAGTGTCATGAGGTGTGAGTGTCATGAGGTGTGAGTGTCATGAGGTGTGAGTGTCATGAGGTGTGAGTGTCATGAGGTGTGAGTGTCATGAGGTGTGAGTGTCATGAGGTGTGAGTGTCATGAGGTGTGAGTGTCATGAGGTGTGAGTGTCATGAGGTGTGAGTGTCATGAGGTGTGAGTGTCATGAGGTGTGAGTGTCATGAGGTGTGAGTGTCATGAGGTGTGAGTGTCATGAGGTGTGAGTGTCATGAGGTGTGAGTGTCATGAGGTGTGAGTGTCATGAGGTGCGAGTGTCATGAGGTGTGAGTGTCATGAGGTGTGAGTGTCATGAGGTGTGAGTGTCATGAGGTGTGAGTGTCAGCTGAGGTGTGAGTGTCAGCTGAGGTGTGAGTGTCATGAGGTGTGAGTGTCATGAGGTGTGAGTGTCATGAGGTGTGAGTGTCATGAGGTGTGAGTGTCATGAGGTGTGAGTGTCATGAGGTGTGAGTGTCAGCTGAGGTGTGAGTGTCAGCTGAGGTGTGAGTGTCAGCTGAGGTGTGAGCTTCAGCTGAGGTGTGAGTGTCAGCTGAGGTGTGAGTGTCAGCTGAGGTGTGAGTGTCAGCTGAGGTGTGTGTGTCAGCTGAGGTGTGTGTGTCAGCTGAGGTGTGAGTGTCAGCTGAGGTGTGAGTGTCAGCTGAGGTGAGAGTGTCAGCTGAGGTGTGAGTGTCAGCTGAGGTGTGAGTGTCAGCTGAGGTGTGAGTGTCATGAGGTGTGAGTGTCATGAGGTGTGAGTGTCATGAGGTGTGAGTGTCATGAGGTGTGAGTGTCAGCTGAGGTGTGAGTGTCAGCTGAGGTGTGAGCTTCAGCTGAGGTGTGAGTGTCAGCTGAGGTGTGAGTGTCAGCTGAGGTGTGAGTGTCAGCTGAGGTGTGTGTGTCAGCTGAGGTGTGTGTGTCAGCTGAGGTGTGAGTGTCAGCTGAGGTGAGAGTGTCAGCTGAGGTGTGAGTGTCAGCTGAGGTGAGAGTGTCAGCTGAGGTGAGAGTGTCAGCTGAGGTGAGAGTGTCAGCTGAGGTGTGAGTGTCAGCTGAGGTGTGAGTGTCAGCTGAGGTGTGAGTGTCAGCTGAGGTGTGAGTGTCAGCTGAGGTGTGAGTGTCAGCTGAGGTGTGAGTGTCAGCTGAGGTGTGAGTGTCAGCTGAGGTGTGAGTGTCAGCTGAGGTGTGAGTGTCAGCTGAGGTGTGAGTGTCAGCTGAGGTGTGAGTGTCAGCTGAGGTGTGAGTGTCAGCTGAGGTGTGAGTGTCAGCTGAGGTGTGAGTGTCAGCTGAGGTGTGAGTGTCATGAGGTGTGAGTGTCATGAGGTGTGAGTGTCATGAGGTGTGAGTGTCATGAGGTGTGAGTGTCATGAGGTGTGAGTGTCATGAGGTGTGAGTGTCATGAGGTGTGAGTGTCATGAGGTGTGAGTGTCATGAGGTGTGAGTGTCAGCTGAGGTGTGAGTGTCAGCTGAGGTGTGAGTGTCAGCTGAGGTGTGAGCTTCAGCTGAGGTGTGAGTGTCAGCTGAGGTGTGAGTGTCAGCTGAGGTGTGAGTGTCAGCTGAGGTGTGTGTGTCAGCTGAGGTGTGTGTGTCAGCTGAGGTGTGAGTGTCAGCTGAGGTGTGAGTGTCAGCTGAGGTGAGTGTCAGCTGAGGTGTGAGTGTCAGCTGAGGTGTGAGTGTCAGCTGAGGTGTGAGTGTCATGAGGTGTGAGTGTCATGAGGTGTGAGTGTCATGAGGTGTGAGTGTCATGAGGTGTGAGTGTCAGCTGAGGTGTGAGTGTCATGAGGTGTGAGTGTCAGCTGAGGTGTGAGCTTCAGCTGAGGTGTGAGTGTCAGCTGAGGTGTGAGTGTCAGCTGAGGTGTGAGTGTCAGCTGAGGTGTGAGTGTCAGCTGAGGTGTGTGTGTCAGCTGAGGTGTGTGTGTCAGCTGAGGTGTGAGTGTCAGCTGAGGTGTGAGTGTCAGCTGAGGTGTGTGTGTCAGCTGAGGTGAGAGTGTCAGCTGAGGTGTGAGTGTCAGCTGAGGTGTGAGTGTCAGCTGAGGTGTGAGTGTCAGCTGAGGTGTGAGTGTCAGCTGAGGTGTGAGTGTCAGCTGAGGTGTGAGTGTCAGCTGAGGTGTGAGTGTCAGCTGAGGTGTGAGTGTCAGCTGAGGTGTGAGTGTCAGCTGAGGTGTGAGTGTCAGCTGAGGTGTGAGTGTCAGCTGAGGTGTGAGTGTCAGCTGAGGTGTGAGTGTCAGCTGAGGTGTGAGTGTCAGCTGAGGTGTGAGTGTCAGCTGAGGTGTGAGTGTCAGCTGAGGTGTGAGTGTCAGCTGAGGTGTGAGTGTCAGCTGAGGTGTGAGTGTCAGCTGAGGTGTGAGTGTCAGCTGAGTGTGAGTGTCAGCTGAGGTGTGAGCTTCAGCTGAGGTGTTAAACGTCATATTGGTGGGAGTGCCATCACATCTCCAATGTGACGTGCAGGCAACCATGTTAGGTCAGAGGTGAACTAGAATTAGGGTCTCTGTTGTCATGGTGACCAGTGATTTGCTGTTTTTCTCCCATAGAACGAGAACAGTTTAGCTTCAGTGTCTAATCGGCACGCTGATCTGGAGAGGCTGCGAGAGATATTCTTTGAGGTGATGGAGTGCAAGGACGACTCCCAGCAGAGGGGCTGGGCCATACAAGATGACGAGGGAGCCATAGCCGCTCTGCTAGAGGAACTGCTGCAGATACTGGTGAGTGTGGGGTGGGGGGGCATACAGGATATGACAAGGGAGCCCTAGCCGCTCGCTCTGCTAGAGGAACTGCAGATACTGATGCTGTGTGGTGGGTGGCCGTGTGTGTGTGCTGGAACCAGCTACTTACTACATGTGGAGAAACTAGTGTGTAGACCAGCCACCCCTCAGCCACCTCCTTAGTGTAGTGGGCTACTACTGTTCTGCTAATTAACCCCTCAGACCCCCTTTAGTGAGATTTAGCCCCCTGCATGTTAGGTAAGCAACCCTCCTCTTCCCCTAACCCCCCAACTGAAAATATTCCTTATTATCCCCTGATGTTGACTGTGTGCATGCTGTACCTCATGTAATGTGTTAGTATGCATCATCAAGTGTTACCCTGTGTGATGCAGTGTGATGCTAACCCAGAAGTTAGCCTGGTTGCTATCATGGAGGACAAGTATGAAAATGTTCTTACTCTCATCACCTACTACCAGATGGTGAGCGATATATAGAATCACCATAATTGCAATCTTAATCTCCATTGTTGCACTCTTTAGTCTCCACGGTTAACATTGGTCGTCGTGGTTACACTCT